>JAXQQM020059383.1:0-42090 GCA_034641835.2 Pinus albicaulis
TAAAGAACAATGTATCATACTTTGAATATTTACAAATATCATGAAGGAAATAATACATAGGTGACTTAATAGGAAGGGATAAATATTAAATATGGAGGAACTGCACCAAAACAACATTTGATTATGAAGGTAGAAAATCACGATCTATTTCTTTATTCATGAGGCATTAATGTTGGCATGATCAGAAAAGGTATTTAACTTAACTTCAACAGAGGCCTCACGATTTGTAAGGATCAAGGAAGCAATATTGCATGAAGATCTCATTGTAACATGGTCCTTGCCTTTTGTTGATATAATTACTTCTTAAATTAATAATTATTTATTTAATATATTCAAATAAATTTATTTTTTATTTTTTATTTAAATTTATATATATATATATATATATATATATATATATATATATATATATATATATATGCGTACATATATATATATATTATATATATATATATATATATATATATATATATATATATATATATATATGTATATATATATGTACACACACACACATATGTGTGTGTGTGTGTGTACATATATATATACATACATATATATATATATATATATATATATATATATATATATATTCAAGTTGTGCGAAGAAGTTTTTAAATTCTTTCGCTTCAGCTATATCTGATCAATTTACTATGTTTTCAATAAAGAAGAGGCTTCAGAGTTTAAGAGCTATATCTTATGTAACACCCCCAATTTGTGGGTTGAATTTTTAAAGTTAGACATTTGAACTTTAATCCTAAGGGGGTGGACCCCAAGGGATGAGTATGGTGTGAATGTATTTGCATATTTTATTTGAGGAAATAAATAAAATGATTGTGCATTTTGACCAAGATGAGAATTAGAGATCACTTGCCAAATCCATGAGGATGGATAAGGCAAAAAATCCCCAAAATCTTTCAAAAATCCTTGAAAGAAATTAATTTAGATTTGAGGAGGAATCTAAATTTCCCCAATGAAGAGGAGTAGTTGGGAAGAGGTGAGAAAAAGTTGGAAAAGCTGAGGAAAAGCTTAAAGCAGCTTTAAAGAATCCCAAAATGGGAAGCCTAGGCTAAACAGGAAAGAAAGCATCCTGCTATTCTGGACGCAGAATTAGAAACATGCTTTGGGGAATTATTAGCTTAAATAAGCTGCTCCTAAGCAAATCAGGGGTTGATCTGTTCTAGGAGGTGATCTCTGCTCGGGGGTGAGTCCTGGGAGACAAAGAGGGCTCTAAGGTTGGGAGGTTGGTCAATTGCAGATTTTGGTATGTTCTGAAAATTTTGTTAATTCTATGTTCTGATGGTATGAATTGGCTACATATAAAAAAAAATTAATTAAATGGTGTGTTTGATGGTAGTACTACATTTAACCGAATCCATACTAAGGCATTAACCTTCCACATGCTGTTGAGTTGTAGACCAGAAGTCCATAGAGTAGAAACTCCATAAACTCTAAACCAAGGTTGGTTTAAATCTGAAGTTACTTAGTCCCCATAGATAATTAAATATTATTTTGTTTCTGTTGATACAACTGGGATACTTTATGTTCTTATGTCTGCTAGGAACTTTTTATAGATCACTGAAGTATACATGGTATGTAGCAGAAAGGAAGAACACAAGATCTTAAAATAGAGATTTCAGATATGAGCATTCTAACATTTATAACATTTATAGATTGCATAGATGAGTATTCTAACATTTATAATGGTGCTAGAAAAAGAGTAATTCTACTCTATATGAGCATTATACCATTTATAAGGGTATAGACTGCATATCTAATTATATTCTTACTTCTTGAAAACCTGTAACATAGCCAAATACTTGCCTTATAATTAATGTTCTCTAGTCAAGCACCATTAAATACTTATAGATATACCTTAAAAGAAAAATAGAATTTACAAGTAAGTATTCTGGAATATGTAGTTTGACTCTTATTGAACCACAAAGTAAATGTATACTATAGAAGAGTTATATATTCTCATAGCAATTATAAAGTAAATTGTATTTTGACTTCATCTCTAACCTTTGAACCCAACATTAGGGCAATGGAGATAAAATATGCTCAAGGCATATCATCAATATAACTATCAAATACATATATATATGCACGTAATACCAAAGTATATATATTTCCTAACAAGCATCGATAGAAATACAAATTATATACACATGATATAATTTAGAATAGCATTACACAATTCGGTAGTTAATAGTCCCGACCACAAATGAGCCATATATATATATATCTAAAATTTATATGTCACCAGCGCGATAGCAATACCAATTATATATTTCAACGATGCGTGTTAAAAAGGGAACATATCTATCAAATATATATATGTAAAAAGTGGAAACGCCGTGAGCTAATCTAATAATGGTTCATTAAAATCAACGGTTATAACATAATATTCGGGAGGAAAACGATACATATAGAAGGACCATCGGTCGACGCTACGAGGCGCACGATCCAAATGATGATAACTCAAAATGATTAGTGGTCTGCTTATAGAGTGGCCTTGTATTAATATCAAACCCTCGAAGGGTACAACTGTCAAAGTCCACTACGTTTTAAGGTTGGTTTAATCATGATATAGAGTGATTTGGTTATAAAACAATGATATTTATTTAAACCTAAATCTACCATTAGCGTGCGAACCTATACTGGTCATATACCTATCATCTACCTTATGCATATAATTCATCAGCTACTAAACGGAGAAGAGAGAGCAGTTCGTAACAATACAACAGAAAACAATACATGCATATACAATACCACAGTCAGCCTTTACAGCTATAAATCGACGCTGCGGTGGTTAGGACCCCTTCACCTCTCGGGTGCAAAGTATGACAGTAGGACCGAATTTCCCAGACATGCGCCATTCTAATTCCAATACAGAACATTACTAACATTAAACCTACAGAAAAACAGAGACGTGATAGCATAAAGGGAAAGAAGTTACCATTGGATGAGTTCGGCTTTTTCCCTGACGATGATAGCAAGACCATAGTGCCAGCTACCGCAAAGATAAGTTTCTAAAGTTAAAAGTGAGAGGTCAGAGCGTTGTGGACCATAACCACAGCTGAACCACACGACATTCAGAAATACGTAGCCATACAATAAGGGCAACAGTTAGCATGGGTTATAGATTGAACCCAGATCTAGGAAAACCAATACACTTAAATGAAATGTTTAGATCTCTGTTACGATGTGGATTAACTAATGTGGAAACCTGACAGTAAAGCTTTTCTTCGACAGATTAAAACGTAGAAATAGAAAACGAAATAATATACAAATTGTTAATATTAAATACACAGCAGCCCGGTAATAAGGGGAACGTTGTCTCATTATAACGCTCAGGAAGCTGCAATCATTCGCCAGAAGGATGGATAACAAGTTTACAATGGGGCCGGCTGAACGCTAGAGGGAGAACCAGATCGAGGGGTTGTATTCTTCTTGAGGCATAGTGCGCGCAGCCGGAAAACCCTCGTCCACATCCCTGCACAATACAATTCGTAAACAACTAAACACAACAATTCCGGAAGATATTAAACTGTATGCCAGAAGATAAAGAATGATAGAAAGCCACGCAGGGACTCTCACCTATCAAACTGATTTGGTACTTCGGTATCAAATCTCCATAGAAAAATCAGTTCCCTCACTGGAACGAGTGGGAGTAAATGGCAATCGCCCAACCAGAATGAGACTCCCTGAAACCTGAGCTAGATAAATATAGACACTAACGCTCAGAGGAATAATTGTGAGGGAAGGGTATGAAAAACCATAATTCCCCTGCCCTAAGCGTACATAGAATCCCAGGGTCGATTGGACCCCAACTCCGCCTTATTGACAGCTAGGTACCCGGAAATGTGAAAACAAATTCACATCAGGTACTGAACCTGCGTTAGTCGACTTGCACCGTATTGAGCCGAACAGAAAAATGCATCTAAAAGCTACACGTAACAGCAAGGATGAGCCGGGGTCTGCAAGGGGCAGCGCTGGATACTCAAATCGCCTGTACGCACAGCGGTTCCTGCATACCAAAATATAAAACCTACACGTTAAACCAATACAGTACTCTTAAACCAAAGGAATAGAAACACGTGTCTCTGGTAAATTTACACCAGGCGTACATAGGTATTCAGAAGAAAACGGAGAACTTAATGAACGCTACCGCTACAAGTTAGCAACAGGGTAGAAACCTACTACCATACCCTCGGATCTTAAAATTAGGGTTATGTATTAGCTGAATAGGGAACTGTGGCTCGCGTGAAAGGATAGTCAACATACTGTCATAACCATCCTTAATTCCTATTGACGTGTCAACCACATCGCAGAGTCTTCGTTATGTAAGCCAATGGTTCGTCATGATAATTACCTCAACCTACACAGCTGCAATAACGTACACCGGTATTATCTCAAATTATGATCGTTCAAAGGGTTGGCGAGATAGCATTTTATCCAGTTGAATGCACACGTGGAAAACCAAAATTTTTATTCAATCATAATATCTATTGGAATATAACGATGGTTTTAATGAGACGATTTCAATAATAACACGACGTGGGAATGCCATGCCTATATTTAGGCGTACATATTTTGTTTATATATGAGTGCATTCGACAAAGGTTTGGATATACGTGGTGTACACTTATCTATGGTAAATTATATATATAGATGTAATGCAATATATATATATATGAGTGTATAAAGAAATAAATAAATATATATATATATATGGAGGTTACAAAGAAATATATATATATATACATGGGGATTCCATGACATTGACAAGAGGGTATTAATATATCAATATACTTGGGGATCCAAAGATATAGGTATAAGATCTATAGTTGGAGTTAAAGCTAGAGGTGTTAATTATATATGTATATGGTGAGGCTCTTGAAGAACAAGTATGTCCATCGAGGTCATGATTATAGTAGGCATAGCAAAGGAATAATGTCTCTTGGCAATATAAGGGGATATAGAAATATATACATGTGGTGGAAAATTATACAGTGGTAATGTTCAATACAGTGGACAATAGAAAAAAAAAAAAAAAAATTCTTGAACTAGAGGTGTTACATCTTAGATCTCAGAACATGATTCTATTAAAATATATGAAATAAATTCAATTTTTACAACTTTTTATGTTTAAATATGTGATTTTGAAAATGATGATGACTTTTTTAGAAACTTGATTATTATTGTGGAAGAAATTTGAGTATGCCATCAAGAACTATGAATAGTTCCTATAATAGTTGCATTGCTTATAACAGATTTTAATATCCTTTCTTGCTAATACATACCACCTAATCCATGAAAAATCATAACCATGTTTGCATTGATATATGCTAATCATTTCAGTTTTATCTTGATGACATTTATTTTATCATTTGGTGAGTAAGACTTTCAATTTTTATGTTTATAATAGTTTAAAAATGTTGATATCAATCTAATAAATTGATATTGCAAACCAACTAAAGTTTGTGACACGTTTGGAGGTGTTTCCATTCATAAATTTCTTACTAATTTTTTCTCGAGATTGTTAGATAATGGTGAAAGTAATACACTGTTCATCTAAGTGATCCAAAGAGTTATTCATAGCCATCTTGGAAAACCAGGCATGAAGATGCTTCTAATTTTCAATGAAGATGTCTACCAAAGTTCCTAGCTCTATTTTAATTACATAAATGCATTGAAAACCAAATGATTGTATTTACTTCAATTGGTTTATTTGGACGTGTTGCAAGCTGAAATTTATTGCTATACAAGTTGTGCATCAAATTATAATGTAACAATTGTGCCAAAGAAGTTTTAAATTATTTATCTTCAGATATATGTTATCAGTTTAGTATGTTTTCAATCAAGAAGAGGCTTCAAATTTTAAGAATAGTATCTTAGTCTTGAGCACACGATTCTATTAAAATTTATGAAATAAATTCATTTTTTACAACTTGTATGTTTAAATATGTGATTTTGGAACTGATGATGGCTTATTTAGACATTTGATTACTATTGCGGAAGAACTTTGAGTATATCATTAAGGACTGCGATTAGTTACTATAGAAGTTGTGTTTCTTATAACGAATTTTTATATCATTTGTATAAGCTATCGTATATACATTTATAACATATTCACCCCATGACATTACCTATATGGTGAGTAGTGCATGTAGCAATTGCATTTCTTATAACATATTTTTATATCCTTTTTATATGTTATTGTATATACAATTCTAGAACATTTACCCCAGGTGTTACCTTTATGGTGACTGAGTGATGATGGCTTCTCTGGACACTTGATTAGTATTGTGGAAGAACTTTGAGTATATCATTAAGGATTGTGAGTATTTCATGTAGCAATTGCATTGCTTATGAAATATCTTTTTATATTTTGTGTAAGCTATTGTATATACATTTATACTATGATATGGATACACATTTCTCGGAGGCGTTACCTATATGGTTACTATTTTTCAATTGTTGATATTTAGAGAAATATAATTAAGTGTTCTATTCTTTTTTAACATCAAAGTTACTATGATGACCTTTTATATTAGGATGACTCCTCAGTACTGAGATTCGATATGCATGACGAAATTTCGTAGATCACTTCACAGGAAAACCCTTCGGCCTATTGATAGTATGTGGTAGTTGTATGAATGGACTACTTATATTGTCCTTGTTGTGATAAGATTCCAACATGGTTACATTTTTTTGATAACTCTATATACAAGTTATACATATTATGTAGTAGGAAATGTTCTTCAATTATAACAATCACTGAAAGGGGAAATGGTCTCAATACTCCCCTCTAGATATAGAATGTCTCATGATATTCATTTCATTTGGTGACAAATGGAAATTCCAATACCAAAAGTCTTTCACATTGTCCCTCACATTGTCCCTCACATTGTCCCTTCACTTAATGTGCCCTAATGTGTTAAATCTCTACGAAATTCACCAAATCCTAAAAAAAAATGATTATTATCATCAAATATGTATCTTTAAAATCTACAATTATAATTATATCTAATTATAAAATAAAATTTTTAAAAATTAATGTAGAAATTGGATTGTGAAAGTGGCCTTTTTTAATGATATAAGTAGTAAATTTGTTATCCATTTTTATCTTTTTAATGATTCAATTAAGATTAACATTTGTATGTTTTCATGAGAAAATTTTTTATTTTTCATGTTAAACACATTTTATAACTCTATCAGGTTCTTAATAATGCCTTTGTTTTTAATAAATTGAACTCAATTATACATTTAAAAAGAGGATTAGATAAGAGAATTTTAGGATTATAAAAATTTTATTTCTCCAACTTGACCATGTGAATGTTTATTTACTTAAATTTAGCTCCCATGTTCAATACCTCCCCCATGAGGTTTGAAGATAATAGGTAATGGAAATTGAACAACACATAAAACAAATAATTTATACATCAAAAAATCAGTTATATATATTATAGTAGTTCTCACTTCAGTAATCTTTCAATTTGGCATTCAATTCTTTATTAATAAAGTTTTTTACTTAGTAGGGAATACAACAATATTATAATCAAATAGTAGGAGAAAAAAGATTCACAATATAATTTATTTGAATAAATAGATGTGCGTAAAATATTTTAAAAACAAACTAGATTTGTAATTATAAAATATAAAACTATAACTTAAATTTGTGAATTTACTATGAATTTTTTTTTGTTATGTATATAGAGAAAGACTAAACCATTTTTGGAGTTAAGAAAATAAACCATAACATAAAAAAAATATCTCCTTCCAAAATGTCTTGATATTAAATTCATATTCACTTTCTTGTATACCAAGACTATTGTTCTTCATATACAATTTCTGACAAGCATGCAATTGAGGCTAGGATATGTAGATGAACTTGGAGTAAACTCTATTCTTGTGAATAAAAATTCCCTTTGTTTACATCTATGCTCTATATATTGTACTTTAATGTGTTTAAAATATTGTATTTGAGTTACATACTCATTTCATGCTTGTTTCGGAGGATTATTAATCACCAAAGGATTTCTACCCCCAATTTCCTATTTGAATATCTATAGCAAATTTTTTATATATGTGAACAGATTATGTTGGTTTACATATATGTTTTCACTAGCAATTGCCTATTTCAATATCCATAACAAAATTTTTTGGTTGATAACTCTTATAATCAATATTGTTGAAACCTTCACTACCTGCTTCAACGGAAGAAAAAATTTCTTTTCATTTCTCTAGGATGTCTCCTTCTCTAAAACATATTATCTCTTCTAGGCTACTCTTTACTATGCTACTTACTAAGTTGTTTCTTTTACAACACGTGATACAATTGCTAATTTTATATTTTTGTAATCCAAAATATCTTTCATCCTAAAAATAGTATAATATCTATTCAATCAATTTATTTATTATTAATAATATTGTTATTTTGATATATATATATATATATATATATATATATATATATATTATTTATATAATTTTTCCCTCCTCTTAGGAAAGATAACGTTGTTTCAAACGGTCATGTGAATTGGTAGGTGTTAATCCACGTTATATTAAACATCGTATTGAATTTTTCGCACCTCTTATCACCTTTTTGGTAGCATGGACCTGCAACAAACTTATCGATTTTTAATTTTATTTTTTTATCTATTTTATATATTATCCTATTTGGTGACACCATTTATGAAGGATAACGTTTTTTAAAAGAGTCATGTTAATTGGTAGGTGTACATGTGATATTAAACATTTTACCGAGTATGCAGTGATATTATTAATTTATTTCATATTTTAATGATATTTTCTTAGCAAATAATTATAATATGAGCTTTTTTATATATTAATATATTAAACATTAATTTAATAATATAAGTGAAAGTTTAATTGTAAAATGATCGAGGCGACAATGTCTCATTTGTTTGGCTTTTTGGCAATTGAAGGAAAATATTGATGTCATATGTATTGTGGATATAGTGTGTAGGTAGTGTGAATTTTTAGGTTTGATTTATGGTTTTATTTAGGGGTCTTTAATTTGTTAAAGTTATTTTGGATTATATTTAATGTGGGTTATATCAGCTTTAAGATAATTAAATTTTTAGCAGGTCTCTTTCCCTAGCATAAACACAACAACATTTATAAAATTTAAAAATTTAATCTCCAATCACCTTAACTAGACCCATCCTCAAGTGACTATGCTACTAAAACTTGACTAGTTGACTACCGTGCACGTAGTGTGATAATAAAGAGAAGAAATAAGTAATGCAACAGCAAGGTGATCAATGTTCATAGAAAATGAATTATAGTAAGAGAGTGCACACAATAATCTCGACGAATTATCATAGTAATCCTTGCCATAGTATCAATCAATCACATTTATTTATTTTATAGTTTCAAATGGAGATTGTTGAGAGAATTGAAGAATTCGTCCGAGTCTCAGAGGTTGATTCAACTTTGAGTATTACAAAGAAAAACTTGTGAGTATTATAAAGCAATTTGCTTACGTAAGGTACTGGATAAATGGGCACCAAAAGTACTACTATTTTAGTCAAGCCATATTGAGTATTACAAAGCAATTTGCTCACGTAAGGTACGGGATAAATGGGCACCAACAGTATTACTACTTTCGTCCAGAGATATTGAGTATTACTATGCAATTTTCTGACGTAAGGTACTGGATAAATGTGTACAAAAGTATTACTACTTTTGACGAGAGATATTGTGACATTTTATATGCTTTTTAAAATTTAAATTTCTGTCGATCACTTTAAATTTCTGTCGATCACTTTAAATTTCTTTGTTCCCTAGAAGGTGCTTTATAAAGACGTCTGTCATCCAGAATTGAAAATGTAATGTCTCATCATTTTCTAAATAGAAGCGATAAGGCTGCTTATAAATAGGAAGACATAAAAAATTTGTCAACTCACACGTTACCTATTATGTGTCATAATTAATATAAAATTAAACCGATTTATGAACTGCCTTCACACTATTAAACAACGGAACTTCAACTTGCTGATGAGTCGGGAAGCCGACTCCACATTGATATATCGATTGCAAATCACACAATTAAAGTGAACAGAAGTCAAAAAAGTAAATCGGTGCGTCCATTTTGTTTTAAAAAATGCAGACCAACACTGAATCTATCATGATTCATTGAAAATTGATAGGCACTTATATGTCTACACTGTTATCAAAACGCTTGTAACCATGAACCTGTCAGGGTTCATGTGTAATATATTAAATCTTGTTGATTGTAGATTCAAGAAATATCTGGTTAGCGGATAACTATTTGACTTCTTTCCCAAAAGGTCATATTCCAAGATATTTCTTAAATTTATAATTTCTAGATTCAAGAAATATCTTGTTAGGGGATAAATATTTGACTTCTTTCTTAAAGGTCAGATTCCAAATTTCTTAAATTTATAATTTGGAAATATCTCTGAATTTTAGGGTAAATTATTAACTTTATGGTAAATGATTAAATAATTGACCTTTGTCCTTTATTTTAACACGAGATTTTACAATATTCCTCAAATTTACCATCAACATAAAAATACCAAGACAAATGGTACTCCTTTGTTGACGATCTAGCAAAGAAATACCCTGGAATGGTTCCATTCCGCAAGTGGTCCACCTTTTTTGGTTGTGATTTACAGAAGCTCGCAACCCTCTTAATTATTCATTGTATTAATTTATTTTATATCTTAGAAACTAGAAATGCATTCGATGTTTGATAACTTGATAACGATAATTGACTATGTTAAGGGCGAGGAATTGGGCAGGTGTACAAATTTTATTGCAAAGATTTGACATGACGAATAGTGGTATTATTAGAATATCATTGCAACTTTGTTGAACCTAACTATATAGAGTGACCAATTAACGTAAACGGGAAAATGCAGTACACAGTGTGAAGGACTCGCAGGAAACTCAATCTTTACGGGTAATAATTTATTTTTATTGCGTAAATTTCGTTCTTAAACCTATTTCCCAAAAAAATATAATTAAAATATTATTCTACAACCTATAAAAGGAGGACCTGATGTCATATCATTTCCTTTCTTGAAATAATTCGTTATAGTCAGTAAGTCTGTTTGTTAATGTTTTAAAGAAATTCCTTATACTTAGATATGTCTGTTTGTTCATGTTTTTAAGTTTTATGTGGCCCCATAAGACAATAAAAATAAATATGAAAACTAACTATTATGTTTTACGTATAGGTGTCTTAAGAGGACTTGAGAGAGAAGAACATAGGGAGAGAGGAAGAGAAGAACGAAGAAATAGAGAGAGGAAAGGTGGGGAAAGAGAGGGAGTGACAAGGAGAGCACAGAGAGATGGAGAAATAAGAGGGAAGAGAAAGATAGGGGGAAGTGGGAGGAAAAGAGATTTTATGTATGTTTGAGGGTGAGATACAGAGAGACAACTAAAGATAATATGGGGGAGATAGAGATATAGATGATGAGGGAAGAGAGAGGGAAGATGATCTGAATATGGGAAAACTTGTTATTGCTATGCAAGCTTCCTCATCAGTAATTTTATGAGTTGAAAAAATCTTCCAGCATGAACAATAAGACTAAAATTGCGGCCAATTAAGGATTGTATTAGCCATGAGCAACTTAAGCGTGTTTACAAGATTGACTGCTCATGCAGGAAGAGTTATATTGGTGAAACCAGACGTTCTCTTCAAAAATGACTTAAAGAACAAGGTGCCGATATTAAACATGAGCTATCTGGCACCTCGACTCTTGCTGATCACTCCTTGAAAACTAAACATCACTTGCATCTTGAGGATGCTAGAATCATTGCGAGGGAAGAGCACTATCCAAACAAAAGATTAGAGAATAAAAATTAATTAATTATAAATTATTATTAGTTAATAAAAATAAAAATAAATTATATTTAAGAAAGGTCCAAATCTATTTGATTATAATACTAGGTTAATTAGGACTGAATTATTAAAAAAATTCTAAAAGATATGAATAATAAATAAATAAGAATTATTAGAATTAATAAATAATAATTATAAATTAATAAATATTATTTATTAACATTTATTCACTTGTTTAAATAAATGTTTACTTAATTACGTTAATTAAGTAAATCTATTATTATGAATTTTTTTATTAATTATTAATTTTATTAATTAAAAATTTATTAATTTTGTAATTATTAATTCTTACTGTTATTAGTATCATCTAGGGTTATCGCATAATTGAGGGGATTTTAGTTTAATATTCTTCACTAAATTAAAGATTTAGGATTAACACTTATATTATTGATTTAATTATATTATTTTAATTTAGTATTTATTATAAAATTTAAAAATATTTATTGATTTAGTCGCATTTTGTAACATCTCTAATTTGACAGAATTTTTATTTTGCCAACACTATTTCTTCTTATCAACATGTTATTAATTGTCGTATTCTTTGACACATTAATGTCGTAATAGATATCTCACTCTCTTCTTAGCTATAGATAATAATTTTCCTCATTCGTGAGAATAAACTATTCAAGTACCCTTCCACGTCCTACTCCTATATTCGCTTTAGTTTTAAAAGCTATTAAATATGCATGTAGTATAATTCACAACTCACTTTGAATTAATTATCTCTATTGCTTCACCATACTTTTAAAGGCTCTTATTTGCATATTTTCTCTTGGCCTATATCCATTTCTTGACCCATATGTCTATATGTTGTGACTCACCACCGTAGTACTATTATATGACTCCTTTGTAAATGTTACAATTCCTCGATTTTTTTTTTATACTTAGTACTAAACCGATATTAGAACTCTTAAATTTGTTCCAATTCCAAATGGATATGGTGCATTATATTCCTTTACCAACATTACCGTTCTCGGTTAACCTTCTACGATATCCCACCTTCAATTGCATATGGTTTACAGGTTGAGGGTTTATATATATTTAATTCGTGTCACCTATAGACTCATTATTACCTCGTTTCTCGTAATTTCTATAGGGTTTAACTGGCTGCAAATCACACATGTAAAAACCATATTTTGTACACCATTAGACTGTTGATTTATTTGCACATGTTTCAGATTTTTATGGTCTTTAATTACCTTGACCGACATGGTTTCGTTGTGGAGCTTTGAGGGCTTAGTAGTTGTATTGGTTTAATGTTTGAATGGCGATTCCGTATAGGAGTACGCCAAATCCCAGAGGTTTAATTCCTCAGGATCTCCCGACATTGAATTTGAAGTATGATTTTACATGGCGTATCATTTCAGTTTTCTAATGTGTTAATCCAAGGGATACCCCCACATCTCTCAACATGTGGACTACTTGGATTAATTCTCCATTAGGGTTTGAAACTGCATAAATAATTTTGTTTTCAGTTCTGACATTTCTCTTTTGGTTCATTTGTGAAATGAATCCACGGTGTCTGTGATACTCATATCCACCGACCGATAATATTAACTCAGAGAGACTGAAGATGATATGGCTTTGTTCATGCAGGGACAACCCCCACATTTCATCCAGGTAATATGTCCCTTTCTTTTGTAGTCCTTGATTCTTATTTTTGTGGATTTTTTTTGTTCTTGTTTTCTTCTTAAAACTTTCAATTTATAACCTCAATAATTCTCTTATTTTTATGCCTATAATGAAATAGATGGACTCATCCTTTACATGTGCAAGTTTAGGTAATGAGAGTTCCTACATAAATGGAATTTTCATTTTGTTTCTTATCTACACTCCATTTACCAGGACTTGTGATAGTCAGAAATACAATAATTGTTGAAGACTTAAGGTCTGTGAAGGTTTCATTATTCTTACTGGTAAGGTATTGAATGTATTGCATTATAATATCTCTCTACCTTTTTTGTTTTCATTATTACAATAATGTTATTGGCTCCGGAAATTCTCGTAGTGGTTTTATTCTGTTTAGTTCTCCACTACTGAAAGATCTGAGGATTTATACAACTGTATATGAGAGGGAAATAGACCTTGCATACCCGCATTAATTCTGACATGGAAAGGTCTTCCCAATTTTTAATATATATATATATATATATCAGTATTTTATACCATCAACGTTTGTATTGAAATTTACGTATGGAACTCCTGTGCATACATATACTTTGACAATGTTTATGGAAACATAGGTGAACGATGGAGTAGCCTCCCACGCCTCCTCAGCATGTCATTCGAATGCCATATTCAACACGAGTAATTTCATATTCTCTTCTTCTCTTTCATCATTTAACTGATATTTCTGAATTTTTTCCTTCGAAGTCTCCCAATTTACTAAATTTTCAGTATTGGATTCCCAACCCCAATACTTGTCTCGAATTCTAAATTTCATTGATTCTCGGATTAAATTCCATTATTATGCTTTATAGTGAGAATTTTTCGTTCTCTTACCACAGAAAACCTCAGTTTCTAATGACGTCTCATTTCTGAGAAATTAGACTTTTATTTCAATTACCCTTAGCGTTGATTTTCAATTTAACATATGCATATATTCATGTTTATTTCAGATTATAGTCTCTATTCGGTCATGACCGATTTAGGAAAAGTCCAAGTTTATTATACTATATTCAAGCATATGTACAATTTGGACTCTGAGACTATGCCACTATTTTTCCTTTTCAAATTTTCTTTTATTTATATACAATGGGATAATTTCGGCACTAATTACGTTTTTCTTTAGGTACACAAATATAACGTTGTCAATCAGTTCATAAGGTAATAACTTAACCCTGTTAGATTTGAATTCGAATTCTTTTGTTTACGATTATTCTATACTTCTTAATCCGAATTAATTTTGATTCTATCTCTTCTAGGTATGATTACCTATCACTGAATTTTGGATTGTATAAGTCCACTTCCCTTTACTATCTTCTAGTAATACCAGATCTATTTTTATACAATTTGGTCCAGATACTTATTGGATTTTCTCATATGCAACTTTGCATAAAATTGCAGGGAGAAACTTTATATTTTTCTGAAGGAGGATAGAGTGCTTCCTTGTAAATTTATTGTTATAAAAACATTGTAGATAACTGTATAATTCATGGGACTGAAAAATTTATAATAATGTAATCTGATCCTAGAAAGGATCTCTTTGTCTTTAAGTAAAAGTATCTTATAATTTCTATATAATACTTTATGTACAGTCATTAATCTATCTACAATATCATTTCCTAAATGCATCCTAAATTTACACGTATATTATTGTTTTATGTATAGAATTTCTTCTCTCATAACTAGTCTTACTCAAGTATGTTACAATATAGGATTTTTCTTATTGTTCTGTGTATTCACTTATTTTCATGCATAAGTATTTCACAAATGGAATTTTCTAATTTGTAATCTAATATTAAACTAGAAATATTAGTTCAATAAATATTTCCTCAGAGTTACATAACCTCATATCTAAGCCTTCAGGGTTTATACATTCCAGGAGTTGGTACTCTTCAGAATTTTTCTATACAACCGTATAGGTCAGTCTATATTTATTAAGTCATATATTTTCAATGTACAGACCTTCCCCAATTAAATCTAATTAGCATTAAACTTAATTCCACAGTATAGGTTCATATTTAGCTTTCAATCAGTTCACATAAATCTATACTCTTTTAATAATTCAAAAATCTCTTAACAGAGCTAAAGTATAATCTAAATTGAAATTAACTGCTGCATACCACTTAATGTAGACTACGTTCCACCCAATATTTGAGCTCTTTCTCCACAACTCACCCCCGAGCAGAGATCAATTTCTCCAGCAATAGACAACCCTTTGTCTATCCTAAATCTGTTTATTTAAGCTTGCCTTCCCCTCAGCGTGTTTCTCTTAACTGCGTCTTGTTGCTTTAGTGTGTGCCTAGACTTTCCTTTTGTTTCTTCCACAAAAGTACTTTAAAGATAGATTTTCCTCTTTCTAGATTTATTCCACCTCTTCCCAGTAATTTCCTCTTTACTGGATTGCTTTTAAGATTTTTATCTGCAATCTAATTTTAATATTTAGTTCATTTCCTCCAAGTATTTTTGGAAGACTGGGAAAGACTTATAAACCTTATCCATCCTTGTAGATTTGGTTTCCATATCTCTAATAATAATCTAGTCTTTGCACATTAATTTCCATTTTATTTTATTAACTTAAAAATAATAAAATAAATCCACACAATTTTTTTCCATTGGGATCCACTGTACCCTTTTGGACTTGTTCAAATTTCTAATAAAAGCATAGAAACTAGGGACATTACATATTCCCCCTCTAAAAATAAAACATTGTTCTTGGTGTTGTAAAGACAAAAATAATATTCACTTTTCAAATAGTGATGGGTATTTCTCCTTCATATCTTCCTCTCGCTCCCAAGTAGCCTCTTCGGGTGCAAAGTGCCTCCACTGCACTTTCACCCTGGCCACTGTTCAGTTTCAGAGCTCAATTTATTCCCGTGACAAGATTTAAAGTGGCTCTGGAAGGAATTCCCCTTTTGGTTCCACCTGTATCACATTAATCAATAACTTGAGTAGAATCATGCACATAATTTTTTAATAATGAAACATGAAAAATATCATGAACCTTAATGCTACTAGGTAAAGCCAACCTGTATGAAATTGGTCCAAATCTTTCCAATACTTCAAAATGTCCATAGTAGCATGGTGCTAGTTTTGCACAACTACCAGTGCACAAAGGACTCTTCTTTGGTTTAATCCTTAGGTAAACATGATCACCAACATTGAATTCTCTATTAATTCCCTTTTCATATGCATAACTTTCAGCCTGTCTTGTGCTGTTTTGATATTTTGCTGAATTTTCCTTAAAGTTCTTTCCATTTCCTGCAAAGCATCTATTCCAAGTATAAATTTATCCTCTAGTTGACTCCAACTTAGAGGTGTATGCCACTTTCTGCCATATAATGCTTCAAATGGACTCATCTTGATTGAGGATTGGTAGCTATTTTTGTAGGAAAAATCTGCTAAATGTAGAAAGTCCTCCCACTTTGTCGGTCTGTCCAGAACATACATTCTCAACATGTCCTCTAAAATCTAGTTTTTTTCTTTCTGTTTGGCCATCAGTTTGGGTATTGCATGCAATACTAAAGTTCAATTTTGTACACATTCCCCAAAACAGACTCCTCCAAAAATCTGCAGTAAACTTTGCATCCATGTCTAATATAATCATATTAGGAATACCATGCAATTTGACAATCTCTTTCATAAATACATTAGGTACTTGAGTTGTGCCATAGGTAGATTGTACTGGTATAAAGTGTGTATCCTTTGTCAAAGTGTTAACTACTACCATGATAGATTCATGTTGGTATTTAGTTCTTGGTAAAATAGTAATAAAATCGATGGAATCTGTCTCCCATTTCCATTATGGAATAGGTAAGGGATTTAGCAATCCTGGTGGATGTTGATGCTCTACCTTTACCTGTTGACATTCCAGACATCTAGTTAAATAATTTTCCACGTCCCTTTTCATACCAGGCCAGGACATGTTCTTTATTAATGCTGAAATTAATTTATGGTATCTTGGATTTCCTGCATAGGGTCTTTTATGAACTCATCCAGAATTTCTCTCTTTAATGAGTCCACATGGGTGTCACTCAATTAACCTATGGAATTGCACGTGCGTCTGTGGCATACTAAAAAATATCCTTAATTTGACTAAATATTTGAAAATACCTCTAAAAATCATTTTATTTAACCCCCTACCACTATTAACCCATTGCATTTTCCTAATTTAAAAACCCCCTACTTTCACTAGATATTGTAGGTATCCATTTTTTCATTAACATTTTTTATACCCCTTTAGATTTATATCCTTAACATAATGACATGATGCCTCTCTTATGAACCCACGTGAATTCTACAATTCACCTTTCTTCTTGTGATATACATAGGAGATGCATATTAGTATTCCCACATCGTTATTGTTATTACTCAATCCATACTCAAGCACATATCACTATTATTTGTGGCATTTAATGGTCTAAGGCATACAAATATCAACCATGTTTTAGGAATATTGATTATCTTCATGTCTATAAAATGACATATAAATTGATCTATATAATGATGAAAAATCAATTGATCAATATTTATGAATATGTTTGCAGAAAATAACGTGTTCAATCACAAGTCTAGACCCTCTTCCCTTTGAAAGCTTCTTGTTCAAAAATCCAACTACAACCTCATGTACTCAAAATAGTGTCTTATTAAGGTGGAACAACAAAAGTTACAGTTTCAGAGAGTTATATACAGAAGAAAAGCTAAGGTGAGGATGAGATTTATGAGACCCTCCCTTTGCTTTAATTAAAAAAACCATTGTTCTCTATTTTTTTTAATTTAAGTGTTTTAATGAGAGCCCCAAGGTATATTTTATTAAGAAATCATTTGGAAACGACCCATGTGGATGAATTTAATGGTTTTTTAAGCTTGGTGATGTGATTTAAAGAGCTCTCGCTGCTAGATTTCTTGTTTTTAGGATTATCAAAAAGATTTTGTAAGCATTGTAGACAGTTTCCCCCAAGTTGAAATGGATGGTATTATGTGGCTAGGTTTTTCGAACCTTCCCAACATCAACATGCTAGGTAGGTCTACCCCAAGTTTTTTCTGTAAGCATCTTTCAAATATGGGATTTCAAATTTGGATGGATCTGTTGTGTCACAACAATATCTTGGTTGGATTGGAGAATATTTAATAATCCCAATATTCACTATCTTAAGACAAGAATGTTTTTTCAGAATGATACCAGAAATTTCAAGGCCCATTTGGAAGCACTAGACATGTAGTCATAATTACGGTAACAACCATACTCAACAACCCCAAGATGAATCTTGAGCCATCATTACTGTAACAACTATAATCAACAACCTCAGGATGAATCTTCAACAATTTTCACAAAAGGGGATCATTATCACCATGTCACGAAGAATATTTTTGCTATACAGATGTCAAGGTTATTGTGACAAAATCAAGATCCGTCATGTTATCATTAAACATTAGTATACAAATTTGAAACAGGGTCACTCGCTGACACATAGGTTACAGTCTATAAATTACTTCCCTTGACAGTCTCATTATTATCTATCCACAAGATTACTATAAATGTCATTTTCAAATCAAGGTTCTCTTATGTCACTAAAGGTGTAAAGACATCGTGACGATATTAAATTTTCAATCACCATGCTCAACCATACTGGCTCAAGAATCAAATCTTGTAGCAACCAACTAAAATTAAATTTGTTAATAAGCTTCAAAACATGCTATCTATGATACACAGATATACTGAAGACTTATTTCCATCTATGTGGACAACTCAATTCATCAAAATCCTAGACAATTGTATACTTTAAGGCTTTGTCATTAACACACAAGCACATAGACTTCCATTAGTTCTTCTCACTTCCACATAAACCCTTGCTTTATAAAATCAATCTCCAATCTATTCCATGATGACAAGACCGTGATGGAGAGCCAAAATTTTGTTGTTTCTGCTACACAGTGATTAATCACCTGAAGAGGAAACCTTTACTGCATCTGCAAATGCCAAAATTTTTATTTGGGAGTGATCAAACTCAACTTTAGTGTGATTCCAACATTTACCTTCTTCGCTAAAGATATTCACTATAGATTTCAAGATGGCCATGTAATGAACAAGCCTAGATTAGCAACACTTCCTACATGAGAAAGTGCATATGAATTGAGGGTGCCATAAAACACCTGAAAGACTACAAAGTGTTCATTAAAAGATTAAGAATATTTTTAAATAAAATACATACACCATGCTAGTTTCAGCATAATCACCTTTATTTTTTCTAGTTTCATTCTCTCTATGAACAATATTCAGAGGTCTTGTCTCATTATCCAGTCCTTTTTCAGAATGAAAATTATAGACTATAACCATTTCAATCAGAACGTGACCAGCTAGATCAGGAAGTTGATCCTTTCCCACAGAAAATATAGCCTGAAGAAATGATAAGAAAATTAGAAAAACATTCATACAGTTAGGCATTTTCATGGTGAAGTTATATATTGTTGTTTGTACTATTGACTTCTATACTCTTATGGTTTACCTCGAAGTCCACATAAGTGGGTTTTTTCCCGATTGACCTCAAGGACTTGTCTAGATCATTAGTTTTAAGTGCTACAAGCACGGGAGAAAAACCACCATGTTTAAAGTGACAGCTAAAATATTCTCTACATGAAAATTGACCAAATGGTAAATATATGCACTAACATTTACAATACATACAATATTATATGGTGCAAGTTTCAACTCTATGGACTATACAAATTAAATGAGCTAGCACTCATTAGGAAGTTGAAAGATATTTGTTCTTCCAGCTTTATCATTTATGTTTTAAGGTGCAACTTAATTTTCCCAAGAAAAAAATCTAGAAATGATACCAACCATAGGGATCTCTGCTATGTAAGTCATTAAATAAAAATCCCTAAGGATTGAAAAGTACTAAATATTTCAAGAAAAAAGAAGTAACTGGAAGAAAGGTCCATATCCATCAAATTATACCTAAAGAAAAGAGTAGACGCATTGCCAAACTATTTAACATATAATTATAAAACATTATTATGAAAACTTTTAGATTGAAAAGGAGTAAGACAATAATGTAGAGATCAAACAGATAGCAACCACAAGTCATGAAACTGAAATGGCAAGCAAGAAAATTGGTAGACACCAAATACGGTAACCATAATAAGTGATGGCATTGAAATGGGAAATGATATTATGTTAATGACATAAAAGATTGAAGAAATTAACTATCTCATTATTCACTTCAAAATAAACATAAGAACTTTTCTGGGAAAGGTAGCAACAAGATTATATAGATTGAAAAGTGATTAGAGGAGAAGGATGTAACTAGTGGAGGTACAGATTGAGATTCAGAAAACAAATAAAGTAACAATAAACATTCATAAACACATACGAATAAAGGAAAAATGTTGATATTGAGAATACAGATAGGGATATTCACGGCTTAAATAATTAAATAGGCAAAGACATGCTAATAACTTATTTTGCTGATGGAACATGATTCATACTCTCACTACATAAATAGAAACAGATAATAAATGAGGTGAAATGGAAAGAAAAAAAATGGACTTTAACTGTGAATGAATTCAAACTAAAAGTAGTGAGAAAGGACTTTTAAATCATCACAGACATCATTTTTTGCCTCTCTTAGTTACCTAATACCTATATTTGGACTTTAAATCATCACAGGAAGCAAATTTTGCCTCTCATACTTACCTAAAAAAATTCCTTGCAACACATGCATGCATCACCTCCACTACCAAACACAAGCACCTGCAACAACCCAATTCCCTGTTTCATGACGACAGGAAAATGAAAAGAGAAAAAAATGATACGGAAATTTGAAAGGTAACGCCATGAGCAATGAGTAGTGAAAGACTAAGCCTTTGATTTTATACATATTGATAGAAGAAATAAAAATGATGCATTGTGCCATTTATGCCCTAAAAAAAGTATTGATAATGAAAATGTGATGAACAGATCTTAACTAATGAAGATTTTATTTGACAAGTGAAAAAAAGATTGTATGGAATTATTAAGAGAAAAATTGTGAATAATTTATACTAAACTCCCATTTTTTTTTATTCATTCAAACTTCCTCAACTTATGGTTGTCTGTGTGTCAGCATTGTAATTAGGCATTCATGAAGACTACAAATATATATGCATGCATATTATTATTGTTGCACAAGTAGTGAAACATCCCTTTCCTTCCACAGGTTTACCCTCTGGGATTGAGATCCATGATTCATTAAGACTCCATGACTTACAGTAGATCCACACAATTCACAACATATAACCCTGTGAATCCCTAAGAGCCTGCAAGGCATGAAAATCACTCCCAAAATGAACCAACAATCATAAATGCTAGTAGCATCGATTCATTATCACATCATATCATTTAATTTTAAAAAGGGTCTTATCAATATGCGCTCATCCCA
Organism: Pinus albicaulis; assembly: GCA_034641835.2. Taxonomy (NCBI): domain Eukaryota; kingdom Viridiplantae; phylum Streptophyta; class Pinopsida; order Pinales; family Pinaceae; genus Pinus; species Pinus albicaulis. The sequence goes on from JAXQQM020059383.1 coordinate 21,988, forward strand.
TTGCCTGGTTGGGGGTGTGTGCTTTTCTAATAACATTTTTTACGTAATGTGCATGGAAATATTCTTCAGAAAATCATGTAGTACATCAGAAATAAATCATATAACAAGTATGGAAACCTCATGTTGAATTTTACCAACAATCACTTGCTAATTTTATTCTTCCCCTACAGCAATGGCTTCATCAACCATGCATAGTGAGTAATATTGAAGAACTCCATTTAAAAAAATAACTATTGCACCTAATTTTAAAAATTATAATATTTGAACAACAATATATTGAGTATTTTTGCGTCTCCTTGAAAAACATTACATCCCTATCTGGAGAAAGGAAAATTCCATTCTACTAAAATATCATGGTCCATAAGCTGTCCAGTTGATCATTTTAATATCAATAGTGGATATTTCATGTATAATCATGTTTCGATTGAGATCATGTTTCAAGTATCTCAATTTTCTATCAACGTTAGTATTAAGGGTTTCCTAGAAGTTGATGTTGCTTTTGAACCTCTGAATATTTATACACAATATGAAATCCACCAGAACATGTTATATTCCCTGCTTGCCTTGCTGTGTATTTGATAATATCCTGCCAATTTCACCGACTTCTTACACAATCAGCCTAACAAAACCATGGTAGACATCTTGAAAGAAAACTTATTAGCCTAGTTAAAGCTCCAAGAATAATGTGATCAGGATTTGTCCAATGTTTATGATGGAATGTCTTCTAGGGATCTACAGATCATACAACAATAAATATATGGATATTTCCAATTTCCACAATGGGAATTGTTTAATTTTATGTTTCAGAATTAACTACATTACAATTTTCCACTGGTATGTTAGGGTGATGTATAACAATTAACTCACAAACTTCTGAAAAAAATTGTAATTCATTAGTCAGACAAGATGTCAGTCTTCTACCCTATGAATTACATAGAGATAAAACTTTTATAATATAACCATATTTATATCAATCCTAGGTATTCCTCATTCCATTTAATGAGTGAATGCATAGGAATTTGGTACTGTGGAGAAGTGAAAATATATTACAGGAAATTAAAATATGCTCTCCAATCACCCACTGAGAAATGCCTTGGAACAATATTTTTGATTAGACCATTTTGCAAAATAAAATGACATTTTTTAACATAATTATACAGACATAAAACCCAATCAAATTTTTTATGCGCTCAAATTTTCATCTGGAAGAGCTCCACCAGATCCTCCAAAAAGTGCCATTCAAAAAAGGGGCGTCATCTTTCTAACAATGGAAGGGTAACCTCATTTCATTAGAGTGAGGATGAAAAGGGTAATTTTAAATTGTGCATAAATGCATTTCCATATTTCCTTGAAATTAGTTGAAGAGCCCACATGATATTCAAGGGTAAGGATTCCCTTAAAGATCCAAGAATTCCCAAGTTTCTATCATGCATATGCATTTGTACTAGGACACCAAGAAAAGATACATAAGCCCATTGCAAATCCACACTTACTTTGGTAGGAAAAAAATTTCGGGAAACATGTCTAATTGCAGAAGATGTTGTAACTATCAAGCCGAATATTAGAAGTATCCTAAAATTTTGTTTCCAAATTGGGTGATTCCCTCCATCACCTGTACAAATCCCTTCCCCTGCTTCCTCACTACTGAATAGGGTCCTATCAGAACAATTGAGACGGGAAGCACTAGCTGCCTTATATGATTTGCAATCCGAATATAAAACATGAAGATGATTATCACCATCGCATATTTGAATGGAAATCTGTGAACATATTCAAAAACATTTTGTAATAAAACAGTTAGTTTCAATTTCTATGCAAAAAACAGAGTTTGTTGGCTTCAATTAGTACTAACCTAACATAGTAGCAATCATGTAGAGTGTAATAAAGTAGATTCAAAATTTGAAGGTAAAGTGCAAACATAATACAATTAGTAATGAATGCATAGTGCAATCCCTATCTTCCAGCAATTTCAGAAACATCTAAAAAGGAATTTCATCGCTATAAACAACTTTTGTGAAATGGGAATCAATTTCCATCTACTATTTTTACATTCACAGTTATAATATGTGGTAAGTTTTTCTATTCAAGGTTTATGCAATCTGCATCACGGTTGCCTCTTCTTAACAATTTTTACTTTTAGATTAAATGATTTTCTAGGTATTTTTTTTATATAACCATTCTGTAGCATTGATTAGTTTCTGTATTTTTTTTTCCATATGCTTGATTAATTAACACACCAACATGACAAATATGGATCCATTATTGCAATATGTCAAACATGCTCATATGAGTGTGGTCTAGTGGTAGCAACAAGGCAATTATATTAACAAAGAGACTCTGGTTCAAAAAATCCCACAAGTGGGTGTAGATGAGACCAGGTGCAGAAAATAGGTGACTTGGATATTCAACCCTTATAGCACAGTAGCTTTATCCAATGAGACTCCATGAGACCATTTCTCAAAACAAAATAAAACAAAACAAAAATATGTTACAACATCATAAGGGGTCAAACTTCCAAATATTAAATTGTAAGCCTTTTGGAAAGGAGATCAATGGATGGATAAGCCATTTCAAATACCACCTTTGCAAAAATCCCATGACATGGGGCAGGAATCTCACATCCAATCAACACCAGAACTAAAACAAAGAGCTTATCCGAATAGTAAGGAAGACAGAGGATATGTGGCTTGAATCTACAACTGGAGGAATAGAAAGAACTGCAAGAACCACGTGCATATTGGGGATGGCTAGAAGGGAGAAGGACTCCAAAGGTTCACCTTCTACAAGAAAATTGCCTTTCTTGATTCCCATAACTAAGCCAGGGCATAGCCATCCATCAAATCAATTGATGAAAAACATGAAGAAACTAATAGGGTTGTGGGCAATGGTTTATTATGCAACGAACTACTTAGCATTTCTCAGTTGCTCTACCATGCAATGATTCATTTTTCTAATATTATTGGCATAGGATATAAGGGCCCTACTTATGACAAGTTCAGGTAAGAAATTCTTCAAAAGGAAAAGAGTAATAACAACACCATATTGGAAGACCTTAAAAATTAAAGGAAAACAAAAGGTGCACAATAGTGTCATGCGGTTGTAAAGATAGGAAGAGTAAGACCCTCCTAACTTTTTCAGTTTACTTTTCCAAAGGAAAAATGTTTATTAAATCCAGTTACACATTTGCATAAATAAAATATGGGACATTGTCATGTGAATTTTTGAATGCATTTATCCAAAAGATACGTGTGCAACATGTTGTGCAAGTCATAATAGATAATGCTTTTAGTTCTAATTATGTGGACACTGACAAGATGTTAATGGAGAAACACCCTACATTCATTTGGACTTCCGGTGATGCCTATTATATCGACCTAATTGTTGAGGACATGCGCAAAATTTACTTTATCAAGGATTATTAATCAGTCAGGAACATCACATAATTGTTATATAACCATGCATATGATCTTAGCCTAATGAGGAAATTGAAAAGAAAAAGGAATTGGTGCATCCTACCTTCACATCTTCTGCCACCACCATGATTTCTCGTCAATCTATCCTTAGTTGTATATTGGATATGAAAAGGATGTTTAGTTCATATGAGTAGTATGATAGTATATCTAGCAATAGATAGGAAGGGCAAGCTATTACTAAAGTGGTGTATTGTAGGGAAAAAGTAGATGTTTGAAAAGTTAGAGAATGTTTGGTAAAGATTTTTTACCTAGTCTATGGTGATTAATACACAATTGGCTACCTATATGAGGTAATGGTTAGCGCAAAAGAAGTTACCCATCCTTCATATGAGGTCTAGGGTAAGTTGGAGCATGAAAACATATAAAAATATGGGATTTAATTGATTAAAAATGCATCTAAATGATCATCCCATTGATCAACAAGTTGTACCTTAGTCGAAACCATGATTTTAGTTTATATGGCAACAATAAGGAGGAACTTATTCCACCTTCGTAGGGTTATGCCTAATCCAATTGACCATTCAACCATAACAATCAAGATGGAGATGTATAAATTGGGCACTAATTTATTTGTCTTTGAAATGGGAGTACAGGGAAGAAAAACTAATTTGTTTTCTTTCTTTCATATTTGCTACTAGAAAAAAATGTAATATAAGTAATTTCTTATTTTCTTATTTTCTGTAGATATGTGGTGGGAAAATTATGTTGGAAAAGCACCAAATTTATAGATCTTTTCCATGTTAGTGCCTACTGGACTTGTGCTTAAATTCGTACTCAGAAATTGGAGTGTGCTTCAAAAAATACACAATGGTGAAACAAGTTAAAATATGTGTGTCTTAATAATACAGTCTACATCTAATAGAATCCTTGATCGTGGCTAAATAAAATTGAAAAAAAACTTGATATCGACACCATTTCCTTATAGAAAACATTGACACAGGGTAAAAATGGTTGGTCGTGGCATAGCCATGTTATGGAGAAGTCATCTAAATTGTTATATAATATGTGCAGGATCAGCTGAAAGGTTGCATAGGAAAATGTCCTACAACAAATAGAGAAGGAGAATGAGGAAGTCATGTTCTAGCCTTTGTACCTATACAAACTGAGATACCAATTAGTAAGCATTACACTGTTATTGCAGGACCTTCCTCTACTAGAGGATGAAATGTTACATTTTCCCATAAAAAATGGATTCCAGAGGTAATTCTCTGCCACCCATCAGCCAATGAGGGACTCTAGAGATGTAAATCCCCAAACCTCGCTTATTTTAAGTATCCTGGGGATTATTTTGGGGATGTTGGGAATCAAAAGTGGCTAATTTTTAGCATTCAACAATGAAACTACCCTAAGGCAGCCATAGGAATCTGCCGTTTAACTATGAGGGACTCCAGAGATGGAGATATCCTCCCTTAGTCAATTCAAAAAGGCATGCAAATAACCTCTTATTTGCAATTAAAACATAAATGTGAGAAATAAATATAAAATTTATTTTGTATACGGACGTTAGAGACTAGATAATGTAGAATAACAAGACATTTTTCTCAGACAGTCAGCAATGGGATAATCAATTTTCTATGTAACATATCTTTAGTAAAAGAATTATACCTTCATTCCATCCTCTCATTTTCTAGTTGGGTCACCAAAAATAAGAAGCAAGGCTTTTTTGACATCCTCGTGTCCAAATATTTCTGGAGCTAAAGAACACACAAGCTTTTTATACATGTCACCATCCTTAGTAAGCAATTCTATTTTTTCTTGCTCATCATGTTGTAAAATGTACCTACAACTATTTGAAATTAATGATTAAAATAAGAAATATAGAGAAAACATGGATCAAATAAAAAATTCACTAAATGGCACATTTTAAAAAACTTTATATGCTAGACATGTGCAACCAAAGAAAAATTTCTAATATACCTGCACTAGATGTGAAACTTTACATATCTATATAATACGTACCTAATGGTATATTATGTTTGAAGACTGGATTTTGGTGGAAGGATCCATCATATTGGTAAACCCACTTATCAAACAAATACATGCATGATGTCGCTTGAATTTATTGATTACTAATGTCATGTTGCACCAGAGTTGATATCCATCTATTGTTACCACCATCATCAAATTAATACCTCTTAAGAAGTGAAGCAACAGCTTGACTCAAAATAAGTGACAAAATGATGAATATTACAAGCACCCAATGTGTCTTCCTTTTTCTAGCAAATAAATTTCTATTGGGGCCTCTTCCTAGATCTGCATCCCTGATCAAACCAGGGCCTGAAGTTCCAATTTGTCAAGGTTAGTCAAATTATATTACAACAACTTGCATATAGACAGTTCAATCAAAATATAAAATTAATCTGAAAGATTTAACAGATCTACCTTCTTGTACTACATCCTGGATCAAAACAGGGCCTGAAGTTCCAGTCTCTATAAGTGATTCAAATTATATTACAATAGGTTGCAGATAGAAAGTTTATTCAAATATAAAATTAATCTAAAAATTTTAATAGACATACCTTCTGGTAATCTTATGTGGCTTTCTATAATACCACCCATTTGAATATCACCCATTAGAAATCGATTACCAGTGTGCATCAAGAAAATTAATCGGTCTGTGGATATATCACCAAGAATTAGTAGGCTTGTGGATGTATCACCAAGAAAAATTATATAACACCTCATCAGTATTTATTTTTAAAGAAACACATACCGAAACATAAACAAAGTGATAAATATAAAACTTAGAAGAAGGAAACTAGGAATCTAGGCTAAGTGAATTGCAGTAGTGATAATGGGGCAAGATAGGTAGACTTTGATAGCTTTCTGGGCTTTTTAATTGTAGTGTAGGATAAGAAATGGAATTAGAATGAGCATTTAGATAATGAATTCATTATATAAGAATAAAGTAACAAAACATAATTTCCCTTACAAAACAGAGCATAAATTGATTTATGAATTTTGTTTATAACTCTTTAGAACAATTAGTGAAAACATAAGAAATGAAATGGAATTGAGAAGGCATTCGATGAAATGAAATATGAAGGAGATACAATGCTATAAATCCATACCACATGAATCCAAAAATTCTTACTCCAGCTACCTTTGTATTATCAAAAAAAATTCTCCAAGTACAATAGCTCTCATGTGATATATCCAATATCCAACCCCCCTCTATTACAAAAACATTTATTTTTTATAGGCCAAATTACAAGGGCGTATTTGTCCAAAACAATAAATGTATTTTTACAAAAATAAAAATAAAAATGATATCAAGGTGGGTCTTTATCTTGCACTACCTATATAAATTATTTGTATCAGGTGTAAAGGATCATTGTGTTTTGAATTATCACTTATGTAATGCTACTGAAAATGAAAATGATATCCTGTAGGAAAGTCCAGAGAGTCCAGGTGCATCGTAGCCATGAACAGTACCACTGGAGTAGATTCATCCTACCTCTGGACTTTCATCCAGTTATGTGACCTAAAAGAAAACACTAATTTAAAAATAACATGAACAGGGAAAAGCACACTTCATAAATATTTGAAATTGGACATAATTATGTAATTAACGAGGGTTCCATGTCTAAAAGTAGTAATCAGACTCTCTTCTCATATTCATCATTGTGTACACTTGAGGTTTTTTCATGTTTGCACACTTTCAGGACGTAACACAGAGAGATACATCTGCCGGCGCCCCCCGGCCCCCCCCCCCCCCCCCCCAATTTTCTTTTCTTCACAGATATCGTGCAACATTTTCCTCAAGCTTGGTCCCATGTCCTGATTTGGCAAAATATCAAAAGTGTATGAACATCTCCTACTAAATATATGCCCAAAAATGACTTATGGGTATACCATATCGCAAATATACCAACTATAGCCAAGCCAACATACAAGCCAATAACTAAGTAGCGGAACAACAACCAAGAATCAATCATAGAGTCATTAATTTTTCGAGGGGGATTTTTCATGATATCTACATCAGGTGGACTGAGACCTAGAGCTGTTGTAGGTGGCCCATCAAACACATATATATCAATATAGGAAAAAATAATAATTCCAAGTTCCATTTCAAATTTCACCCTATCAAATTATTTTCAATCCAAGAGTTGAAAAAAATCAGATACCATTCATCTTAAAATACTCCTTGTATCAGATGCACAAATTGCAAGGCCAATCAAACACATATATATCAATATAGGCAAAAATAAGAAATCAAAGTGCCATCACCCTTCCAATCTACCAGAAGAAGATATCTCAATAAAGTTGCAAACAATTTGAAAACCAACTACCATCACTTATCCAAAAGCCTTTAAATAGAGTAATTAATGTTAATTTCGTTTAGTGAAAGGAAATTCCCAAAAGATGATTAAGGACTCAATTGTCAATAATAACCAAGTGCAATTTAACTATTGTAGACCTCATGCATATGGAAAAAATATAAATACTTGCAAAAAAACTATGATGGCACATTTGAGCTACAAACTCTTATTTATATGTCCAATTTGAAAAATAGGAAATCCAACTACCACAAAAACATTCAAAATAAATGCACTTCATGTGTTACCCATTTCTCCAGTGTAAATTTGTTGACTTTAGTGAACAGGAACCATCCTGATTGAACCTCGTGCCATTAGATACTTGATATCCTTTCTAGCAAGCGAACCATTAATCTAAAAATTCAAGGAAAAAATTAACATTAGTGAGAAGAACCACATACTTTTCTTCGAAACATATTAGTAAAAAAGGAACCAACTCTTCTTTCTTTTCGTCATTAAATGGACCAACTTCAGAAGAACCACATTAGAAGGCATCCAACATAAGTGTTGAGGTAAGGGATGCCCTCATATTCAAATTATATATATGTGTTGAGGTAAGGGGTACATATAATTATATAGGTATGTAATTATATTTTTTCTATGGAAGAAATACCAAATTAATGTTTGAATTAAACACAACTACAAAAAGATAAATTGTTAGTGAAAGAAACTTGGACCAAAAAGTAGGGAGCAAGAAAAGGTTGAGTTATCTCGAACATTCACCATTTGTAGTATTCACTAGACCTAAATCCAAAAAGTAGAAAATTAACGTCAGATTCATACAAACAAACCAACAAAAATATAACAAAAAATTATCTATAAATAATCCAACATATGGGAATACATAAGGAAAGTGAAAGTAGAATGTTTTGAAAATTAACCTTGTTTAAGATTTTCACAAAATCTGAAAAAAAATTGTAATAACTTTCTTCTAATTTGTATGTATCATTATTAGCATTGTACAATAATTTTTCAATTGCTATAACAGATTCAAGTTGGACAAACACATGATCAGTAAAATCATAGTTCTACATGCGCTACCCCTTTATTCTACTATACCAACATAATTGAAGCTTGATGCCTTCTAATGTATCTAAAAGGTCGATTTCATTATGGTAATCAAACACCCTATTACCATCCTTATTCCTTATTCTTTGACCCCTTCGAGTGTACCACATTCCATAAGAAACACCTTGTTTTGTACTTCTAGGAACACCTTTTCTTGTAGTACATTCAGTGGGTGGAATTGAGTTTGTTTCAAACAACACCCCATAATGTGATCCAATTCCAAAGCCAATAGAAACACCGTTTTGTAGATTCTTCCCATCTCGCCTAAAGTATACCCCAGTTCTCACTTTTGTCAATCTATCTTGGGATAATGTTGGATTTCCATTCAACTGACTAACCAAACATGCTTTGAACATATCCTTACCATCAAGATTCACCATTGGTTTTATAGTTCTTCTTACATTTTCATCAGTGGAATCCAAAATGTCATCCAACTGATGTCTCCACTCACTTTCCATTATTTGAAATTCAGTTTCACTGTGTACCAATGAAGATGAATATTGAAATATAGAGTTGGAACATCTCGGTGGAGAATCAACAACTACTTCATCCACAATTTGTAATGTTGGATAATATTTATCATATATCCATGGTTTAACCCACCAAGAACATTGAGTGTAATTTTATGGTTTCATTCCAAGAGTTTATAAAATGTCTTGTGCATCCTTCAATCCATTATTAAGGGCTTCTACAGTTTTAACATCTATCGATATTGAATCATATTGTGACAATATGTCAATGTTTTGTATTGTTTTTTGCTGAAATTTATTCCAAATTTTTTCTTTCTTCTAATTGTATTTATTAAAATCAAGCCCTTGGGAATTTGATTCTTCTTCAACAACTCTATTAAGGGTTCCAACAACATGAAGCAAGTTAGTGAAATCATAGGCCCTCTCCACTCCAACCATCCCACCAACTTTGCTAAATAATTTCTCACATACATCCGACCCAGTGAAGTGCAAAACACATGGAAAGTTAGAGTATTGATCTTGAAACAATCTCATCAACAAAACTGCAAAATGGCAAGAAATTCTCACATCTTGATATACCTCTCTGCTGATGAAATTTATGTTGACATTAGTATGAGATTTTTTTTTAACCCAAAATAACCATAATGCGAAGAAATGATGAACTTGTGAAGCATTTAACACTCTTTCCCAGAGGCTCAAACTATGAGACATAAAGATGTCAATGTAGTCAGAAATAATCATTAGGTAAGTCTATGTAGCTAGTGTCCTCTCTAACTTTCCACATGGTGTACTTGGTCCATATATACCATATTTGGCTTTATAAGAAGCATAAATTTTTCCAGCTGCCTCAAAAATGTGCTCGTGCTTCCCTGCGATATATGTCAATGACTTTCTAATTGCCTTAAACTTGTAGATATTGAAGGACCATCCAGATTCAAAGTAATAAAGTTATGTAATATAGGACCTCCCCATAACTTGATCATCTCATAAAGGGATTTTATGGATGTACTATACCTTCTCCCTGCTTTTTCATGAATCAAGTTATGAAATATATCCTTGACAAATTCCAAAACTACATCTTTACCTTGTAATTTTCCTTGCTTATGTGCCTCACAAACATCCTTACAAAACCTAAAGGCATCGTTCCTTCCTGCTGATTCAAAAAAAATTTCCTTTAGAGATATCATTCTAATAGAGAGTGTAGCGACCTTCTTCCTCTCCCACCAAAGAGCTCACATTGTTGATCTATGGTTAGAATTTGTAACCCTTGCATCATTATTCAATTCATTTTGAGTCAAATAGTCCAATATTCTACCTTTTCCTATATATCGTTCACTTCTTTTATTGGTGAATATTGATTCATGTTATAATTTAATTCTGATGTCATTAAATTCCGGAGCCAACTTACAAAATATACATGTTAATGAATCAAAAGGGATCCCTTTTTCAGAACCCCTTTGGCAATGAATATGCCTATATGTACCATCAATACGACATTCAATACCCTCATAACATAGCATGATCGTGGTATGCTTCTATATGGCCCATAATTTTGCACCCCTTTGATCATCCATTAGGACCTTTTTTTCCAATCTCTCCCCATTTCTATCAATATAAGGATACGAATACCCCGAACATTGTAGTAACAAGGGAGACAATTGAGCTATAATAAGATGACAACACAATAAAAAACAAATAAATTAGAAGTAAGATAAATAAAATAATATACAAATTCATTTTCAAGTTTAGTCTAAACTATTAATTATCCACTAATTAACACACCTGAAGTAGAAGGAGTTGCACTTGTAGAACCCCTATGTAATACTGATGGTGATGATGGCACTAAGAACCTAGTCAAACTTTGTTCGGACTTATCATTGGTAGGATTCTTAGTTCTCCCAAAAGTGCCACTCCTCAACCCAGTCTCCTAATGTGAAGCCTCATTTCTAGTAGTAGTAGTGTGCCTCTTTGATTTCATGTGTTCATTTAGAGAACTGAGAATATTACCACTTGTCGGCACTACACAAAACCATTTATTGCACCGTGTAGATTCGACTCTCACTTTTTTCATGTCCTTATAAGTGTTTCTTCCACCACCTTAAAAAAATTAGGCTCTTGTGTCTTGTTGAAATCATCAATAATTTTGATTTCTTGATCAATATGAAATCAATCTCCAACCACCGTTATTTGTTGTACTTTGTTATATGAAGGAATTTCAGTACCAATCGGCATTGAAAAGCATTGTTGATGGAATGTTGTTTTCATCTGATGGTTTTGAAGTTTCACATTGTTTGCACTACCAAGGATACATCACTTGTTCCATAATCAATGCCACAAATTTCACAATGGATCTTTATTTTAGGTTCTCCCTTTTCTGAATATACTTTGAGAGTAATTTTCTCCTTGACGAACTCTTCCATTAGACTTTTCACTTTTTTTCCCAAGATGCCAATACACAAGGATCAATAATTCTGGCTTATTCCACTGACAAAGGCATATTTTCAACCCTTGGTTGTTTATGCATAGGTTCCTCCACATTCTCTTCAACGTTTTCAAAGATCGGTGTTGTTTCCACTGCATCTGTACCCCTTTTTTCCACATCAAATATGCCTAGTTTCCTCTTGATGCGTAAAAGTGTTGTATAATTTTTCCATTTCTTCCCTTGCTTTGGGTTTAAGGCTAATCCATCCTAGATAAAATAAAAAGGTTATTCGACGATTCCATCATCCACAATTTCATCATGGATTTCAAAAAATGTACAACCTTCTCGACACCAGATAATGCCAATGATAGATTTATCTTCATTGATAGTAATTTTATAAGACAAGGCCATTTGTTTCTGCACATAAATAAATGAAAAAGTAAGTAAAATTCCACAAACAGATTGGTTTATTATGAAAAAAGAGCAACGAAGCGAGGTATTCACTTTCAATTCAAAGCTCCAAAAAACATGAATAACTCTTACTATTGCAATGAAACACCTTGATTTAAAAAGTACTATCGATGGATTCCTCAAATGGAACTAAAAATAGAAATAGATCAATGTACTAAAATAGATTTGAGAGTTGATTTATTGAGTCAAACATTGACAAACTTATAAGCAAGCTTAGGCCCTAAATCTGCCCCAATTTTGGCCTTATTTACATCTTTTGTTTGTGTCCTAAAGAGGTCAAAACCATGTCAAAACCAAATCATCATAGCTTTTACTGTTTTCTAGTATGAAATGGATTTTATTGAATGTATTTTTCACTAGTATATAGGGCTTGTTAGATATAAATACATTTTTTTTATCTTTTTGGAGCTACCAATGGGTAAGGACAATGCTTGATATCTATATTTTTGGAACTACCTTGTGGATCCACTATAGTTCTAGTTTCAAAGAAATTAAAGTTATTGCTAAATAAATGGGCATTCATGAAGGATCGACTGTTCATTGATTGTAAATAAATCAGGTCAACAATTTTAAAGATTTTATATGGTGTCTAAGGTATTGTGATGTTAGCCTTTGGCAACTTACATAGTTGTCTGATCAGATGTAAATAAGTGGTTGATTGAGAAGATTTGCAGTCTCACACCTTTAAGTAAAAATTTAGTATTAGGAATCAGTGCATGATAAAAAAATTTGAAACAAGTTTTGCATCAAAAAATAGTATACACAATTTATAAATCCTTATCTAAATATCAAAACTCAAAAGGATTTTATTTTGTAAGGAAATTGAGTTTTTCATTACATAAAAGAACAAAATGTACATCAGGCATGGGGTATCAAGTTTCAACACATTCTAATGGAAAAATTTCATCTCTCTAAGGAAACCACATTTTATCCAGTTTCATACACATGTATCAGTTGCACTACAAAACTTTAAACATCAGTTTTGGGGTTCTTCTTGATCGAATACTAGGCTGTCACTTAGGATCCCCATGGTTCTCCTTAATACCTCAATAATGTCTGATAATCCTATCCATGAACACTTTTCACTTTTTTTTAGTCAATCATCTGTCATTAACCACCTTGGTCCAACTTTTTCCTTCACTCTCAGCCCTGGATGCTCTAGATTGTTTTGTATTGTATGGATGGGCAATTCCTATCACTACCACATCTAACATAATTGTGACTAGTGGTAGTCTAAACATCATTAAGTATTTCACAATCTGCAATAACACTAGTATCCATATATTTACTTGCAAAGCACTCTTGAGGTTGGTTCCCACTTCTGATCTATTTTTCATACAGGTTTAGCTACTTTCACTAATCACCTTTACATCCTTGATGTTGGGTATACTGCTGAATTATTTTTGGGTAAATTTTTCTTTAATTATGATCAAGGGTAAGCTTTCTCTCTCCTTCAATTAACAATAATATTCATATTAATCATGTAAAAATATTTTGTGAGGGTCAAATATTAGTTGTGATGATAGGAATATGCTAATAGCCAGTCCAGTAGATATTTTAAATGTCTTTTATATGTATTCAATTTTTTTGGAGTTACCTAGTATTTCTAATGATGCTTATTTGTATTTTATATACTCTTTGTAGGATTTTCTGATGACGATCTTAGGGAAACAACATATGAGGTTCTTCTTGCATCTGTAGGAGGAGCAGTGTGAGTTCTGATGTTGTGTCTATTTTAAATATTAATATTTGGTTGAAGGTCAATTAATAGTGGGGAAAAAGCTGCACAATATTGTGTTTTTTCCTATAAGAGGAAATTTGTTTGATTGTTTTTATCATTTGGCCTAATCTGTGCAACTGATGGCAGGGGCCTTTTATCACCAGAAAATGATAGAAAGGATGAAGAAAAACTAAACATGTCATGGAATTTTCCTCATGGAGTCCAAGGTAAGTACCAAAGTAAACCTTCTAGAACTCCTAGACTTGTTGGCTTGTTGGAGACAATGCAAATATAGATGGAGGCATGCTTCTATTCCTTTGTTTCTCCCACTTAATTTCATGTGCCTTTGGTTTGAATAGAGAATTTTTTGATGTCCAAAGGCCCTTAGACTCATACAAAATTAAATTAAATTTTTAAAACATAATGCAAAACATATAGTTATTTAAATTTTACATCTTGTATATATTCATCAAAAAGAAGATAATATGCCCAAAATCTCTTTTTTGGTACATTACAACGTAAAAGGGACAAGCTAATAAAAATATTTTTAATGTTCACAGATTCTAGGATAACGATTTCTATCTTAATGGGAGGGTGTCAAGTGCATTCTATGGCTAAAACAAGTCCTGATAAAAACCATCTTCCTGATAAAAACCATCTTGCAAAATAATGATTTTTGCCCAACTTGTCAGGTCAAGCCTAAACAATAAATATAATTAATGATTTCCCACTATTTCCTTGCCAAACCCTATTCCAATTGCCCATTTAAGTCAAGAGACAACCATAAAGGGTAATAATTTTAGGATTTGACATGTTTTCAAAACATATTATCAGTTTGAAAAATTCCCCATAAATTTTCACAGATAAATTAGTTAACATATACCTCAGTTAACTTAGTTTCAAACACAACATTGTTTACTAAAATAAACCCTATCATCCAGGCTCAGTTAACCTAGTTTCAAAAAAAACATTGTTTGCTAAAATAAACCCTAGCATCCAGGCACAAAAATAGTAAGAATCTATAACATTATTCTCCATAGGTTCACCGTGACTAACATCTAATGTTGCAGGTCCCACTGTTTCCCTCGTGATTCCAAATGAAAACAAAGCTCATATGAAAACACGAATGCTCTTTCCCTCTCTCACAATGTTTGTCGAATGCATGCTATTTCTCAGTTAAATCCTCTTTCCCTCTTTGTTAGAATTATCTTTCAAATTCTCTACTGCAGGATAATTTTGATAGGTTCAAGCTTATAGGTTCAAGGCTTCGGGTTCAAACCTCTTACCAAACCACTTGTTCCAATGGTGTTGGCTGCTAAGTACTGTTGCACTCAAAATTTTCACTTTGACATTCTGCTATCTATATGACCTCATTATCACTCATAATTTCCTCCTATGCAAGTCTTAAAACATCATTTCCTCATGTAAAGCCTTAAAACTAAGAGAAAAGCTCTCAAAAGTCTCTAAAACTCTGGTATCGCACTTTCTCTTTGTCTTACCTGCGGTCCCACACCTAATGGTCATGTCTCCTACATACCTGACCAAAATTTCTCTATGTTAACAGTGCAGACCCCTGTAAAATATTAAAAAGGTGCAAGTAAACTCAAAAATATCACTTTCAGTCATTTCTAGAAGCTTCTGGAAGGAATCTTGCGGTGGCAAGTCCGCTCTTTTCAGGTTCATGTATCCCACGCCTTAAGGAGCTAACCCCTTGATGTGAAGAGCTTATCCCTTTGAAGGAGGATTCTATCCCTTCATTGGTGGAACTGTAACCTCCTCTTTTTAACTATAAAAAGAGGCATAGGGTAGCCTCAAAGGGTTACAACTAGACAATGGAGGATTTCAAGCTTTAGTGTTATTTGAGGTAAAGTGATGTTGGAACTTAGACTCCTTTAGTTGAGATTTTATGAGGAAATATTACATACCTGTATGTATCTTGGTTGGAAGAGTGCAAGGCTTGTCAGAGTAAAGGAAATTCCTACTTCGGACCCCAGGAAGACATGTTCAACATCAAGGCTAAAAAAGTTGTAAGGTTTTTCTACTATTTCAAAGCTAATACAAATAAGTTTGTTTTTATCAATAAGCTATCAAATGATTGTTTATTTTATGGATTCCTTGATCACCATAATAGATATTATCTATGAATATATGCTATGCAGGTGCTATTTGATGTTTGTTTGTTTGTGATTGCAGATCTTCGAAGATAACTCTTTCGGGCGACTAAAGGACGATTACTACAAACAAGCGTTGGATTAAGGTAGGATCATAACACCTTTGCAGAATTTACTTATAAATCGTGATATATCTAGAGAATGATATATTTAATTGTCTGTTTGTTGCTAGAATATCTTCTAATACTAGGGAGATCGGTCTTGTCCGCAACATTGATTTATCTGGCCAACAAATTGGCGACTCCACTGGGGAAAGAATTTGATTTTTTGTTTTTCTTTTATTTTGACTTGAGAAAATTGTTTTTTCTGGTTTTTGATTGATGTATACTGACTTGGGTAGTTTATTTTTACTTTTCTTTTAGAACTTTTAAGAACCTTTTTGTTTTTCTTGAAGTTTTCCGGGGCCGCACTTTGTCTTCACACACAGTGTGATCATTTCTGCACTTTCCTTGAGTAACCAGTGTAGGACTGCACCTGTTTTCTCTGTAGCCTGTGGACCCTGTCAATTTTTGAAAAAATTAATATTTCTCCTTCTAGTTTGAGTTTATATTTAATTTAGGATTCTTAGCATATACGCAGATCTGTATTTTTCTGTCAAAAAGCCTTGTTTATGAGTTTCTTTTGGAAAATTTTTCATCTCATCAATCTCCGTTAAGTCAATTGGGTGTTTTGAGTCTCTTTTTTGAGAAATTCTAAATTTGATTTCCTTTTTTCATTACTTGGAGGTTTGTCCTAGTATTTTTATAATTTTGCATCTTTGGTCATTACTTGGGGGGGCTAAATTGTGTATGAATGTTAATTGCCTTTGAGTATTTTTATTTTTGATCTTCGGAACTCTCACCCAATTTTATTTACTTGCACTTGATTGGTTCTTAGATTACATTAGAATCATCTTGTGTTTGATAATTCTCTTGCATAGATCACATTTGCATAATTAGAATTCTCATTTTCAGAATATGAATGAAAAATGTGCATAGATTACATTTGCATAGTTTTCATGTGAATTGTGCATAGATTACAACTACATAGTTTACATTCTGGAAAAGACAATTGTAGATTTAGATAATTTTTCTTTAATTTGAATTTACATGTTTTTATGCCTATTTTAAAAACACAAAAATAAAATAAAAATTGTTATGAATTGAATTTTTATTAGTTTTTCTTGATGAAATTAGTGCATTAGAGAATTTGTTATATTTGCTCTTAGTGATCAATTTTTTGCATTGTTGGAAGTGAATGGAAACTCTCTCCTTAATTTAGTTAGGATTCATCGAATTGAAAAGATTACATTATCATATTCGATTGAATTAAGTTTTGGGTCAGGTCATAACACCATTGGTTTCATATCCATTTACCCTTTGAGTAATAACAACCTAAATAACACAACGCTTAATTAAAATTCATCTAGAAATTTTTACATTTTTAGGGTTATTTTCACCAATCTAGCTCAGGATTAGTGCTTTGGAATAGGTTGTATTTAACTTTCCAAAGAAACTAAACAAACAAGTAGTCAATCTTGCAGTAGGAAAATTCCAATAGTTGCATGTATGCTCTGGGAAGCTCCTCCTAAAGGAGTCAAGCATGAGATCATATCTGAACTAGTGAGGTAATCAATCCTTCCTCATTGGGAATGATAGAAGATATACACGCATTAACAAAGGTAAACCTTGGATTGACCATTGTTGAGGAGCCTGGGGTCACTTGTTGGTAAACCTTGGATTATGTCAAGGAGCCTTCAAGGGGATTGAGCTTTGTTACTCTGCCCTTGCGTGTGTGTCAAATCGTAGACTGTTCCCCCATGTATATTTGTTTCTGTTGGTAACCTTAGTAGCCATAAATTATAGGATTCTTTCCCAAGGTGACGGTGGAGGGAAGATCCCACTGTACTTGGAGCAGACGTTGACTAGACTCACTTGGACTCTCTGGAGGGTTATCTTCACTCAAGATGGTATAGTGGAGAAACTTGCACCAGTTTGTTTCATTAAGCAAGTTGTCAGGGTAACTGTTCCAATCACCATTTCTACATTAAAATTCTATGATGTTGGATTTCATCAAAAACTAGTGTTTTTAGTGCGGGAATCTATTGTTTTTGTGTGGTTTGACTCCTAGATTTGATAGCGCATGTTAATTTGTTTGTTTTTACTTTTAGAGACCATAGGTGTGAATTGTGAATTTTAATTGTTAGGTGTGAATTGTGAATTGTTAATTTTATTTTTAAATTGTTAATAAAATTCACTGAAGTTGAATAAAATGGCAACTGTTCCAGAATTTACCAACCAAGGAACCCATATTAACGCGAATCCTAGTACTTTTCCTTGCTTTGGAAATGTTGGTCCTCCTTATATGGATACATTTTCATTACCTGGATTTACAATAGGTTTACCAATATGGTTATTTTCAACTTCGTTGGCCCCGAATACTCCAATTGTTCCACCTCAACTGGATGCTTCACCTCAAGAGAGTTCACCATCTCAACATCACCAACCTTCTGCTGGCCCTTTACCTTCTTCGCCCAATATTTCTTCCTCGATTTCTTCCTCTTCGCTTGGTAAAATCCTTGATGCTAGTAACCAAGTGACTAAGAAGAAGAAGAAAGGGAAGAAGAAGAAGAAGCAAGATAAGAAAGAAGTCAGCCAACCAACCATGGTTGTAAATATTAGTAGTGTTGAGGAAACCTCCAACATGCATCGTAAACCCAAATACCCTTCCAGGCTTTATAAGGGTGACCACTTCCTTATCAAATTTCCCAGTATTCCAAAGGTCTTGGAAGTATGGTCAAAAAAATCCCATCAAATTTCCATTGATCAATCAACCAGTGATAGTCAGGTTCCTGGGAGAAAGGGTAAATTTAGGTTTCCTTGTAAGTTAAGCAAAGGAATTTATCAAACTCACATTTTACCTCGCATGGATGAAGCCTCAAAATTGTTGGAAAACCTTACTGTTCCACAGCAAGAACTTCCAATTGGTTACCGTAAAATTTCTCCCAATATATTGTCAACTGATAGAGTGATTGGTCTAATTTCAAGTACAGTCAATCCCACTCTTCCATTGGAAAGTGAAACTAATATCACTTAGGTTGATAATCCTTTAGTTGATCAAGTGTTCGACTCGATTTCACATTCGGTCAATATCACTCTCCCTGAAGAGAGTGAACTTCATACCGCTCATGTTCTTCTTGTTACATCAGATTCTTCTACACCAGGGGGAATTTCACCTGTTTCTACAGAACCCCCTCCAACTACTGAGGTCTTTTCTTTTGATTGGAATAGACTGACAGAACCTTGTCTTCCTTCCTCCATCCCTTTCCAAATCATTGTGAAGGATGTTGGTAGGAGCATATGCCCCACACATGTAGATGAAGGTGCTTCTGTTAGTATTTTATCCTCAACTGCTTGGAAAGCTTTGGGTTTCCCTTAGCTTGTGCTTGTTACGCAGAATCTGAAAGCTTTTAACAGAACCATTAGTGAACCTTTACGGATCCTTCCTAAGTTTTCTATTACTTTGGAAGGTAAAACTATCTTTATTGATCTTATGGTAGTTCGAGGCCCCTTGGATTTCAATTTACTCCTTGGGCGAGACTATGTCTATGCAATGAAAGTTGTCGTATCGACACTCTTTTGTGTGATGTCATTCCCTCACAATGGAAATATTGTGACTGTAGACCAGCTTTCGTTCCCTATTCTTGATTCGACTACCAATAATCTGACATCCCTGAATGTTCCTGATACTAAAGTGGTATCTACCCCGCCACGGGTTAATTATGTGGCAACCAGTCCCATGTTTTCAGTTACTGATGTAAGCGATCCTCTCATTGTTTGCTCGACTTCCATTGACTTAGATTTGGTAATTGACACGGAAAATTCTATGGGATTATTTGAACGTGATGTTCTTCTCCCTTTTGGGTCCCTTGACATGTATTCCTTCCAGAGAACTATTATTCCTTTTGATGAAGACCTCTTGGAAGCCATGATTTCTTCTTTACTGGGGTA
>JAXQQM020086787.1:0-31455 GCA_034641835.2 Pinus albicaulis
AGGGAGTATCATTGCAAACAGATATCTTGGTTAAAAATAAGAGATGGGTAATGCATATTAGGAACAAAATTTTCTTGGTGCAGGATATAATTGCAAGGAAAATGGCATCTACAAACTTAGACAATGAAAATGAATAGTATAACTCTAGGAGCAGTGGGAACGTAATTCAATTGATTGATAAATAAACCAAGTAGGGAGTGAAAGAGATTCAATACTATATAATGACGGTGTTGGCTCATCTGGCTAGGTTTGGAAAAGATATGGAAGTTATGCAGAAGGAAATGGAAACATTGAATATAGGCATGATAAATATGAAGTTTAAAGTGGAAAATATAGAAGTTAAGGTTGAAATGGAAATGGTAGGAGTGTTGAAGGAGATGTTCGTCCTGCGCAATTCACCTGGGAAATTGATGGTGGGAGTTGGGGATGCTACGAACAACAATTAGGAGCCTCATGTTAAGGAAATTGTGAAATTGAACCACTCGATGGAAGCTGCCCAGGATACTAAGGAGCATGATGTTCGCAGTTAGTGTTCCTTTTAATTTGTATGTTATATCGAAAAGTTAAGCTCTGTAATGTTTTTTTTTTCAGAATACATAGTATATGTAATGTAATATTAGGCAATCGAAATAAGGAAGGTAGCACTAATGTCTCACTGAAAAACTATCTGCAAATCTCCAAGACTACTCTTCTTATGAATGTAAGAGTTCTGGCCCGTTTCCATCTTTTTCTATAAAAATGCTACCCGTTTCTTAAAAAAGAAAAATATTAGTTGGATTAAATATATGTAAGATGTCAATTGATTTCCAAATTCCCAAACCTGTAAACAATGGCCACTCCATCCAATGGAATTGAAACATTTGGACATAATTCTACTTTCTCTTTTGATTATTTTCTCACAATATGACCAACCTAATTCGATCACTAATTTAGTGAGATCGAATTAGAGTTTGTTTCACATTAAAACCTTATATTGGCTCTCACCTATAGCTGATAGAGCTTGAAATTTGACTTTTTCTTCTACATGTGGCATGCCAATGAATACAATATTCCAATATCTAGGATCAAATGGGCTTCACTCAATGAACCTATGACATATCACATGCATTCACGGAATATTAAACAATACCCTTAATTTGACGAAATATTAGAAAATACTTATAAAAATCATGTTATTTAACCCGCTACCAATAGAAACCAAATACACCTTCCCAATTAAAAAAAACCCTAATTTCACTAGATATTGTAGGTATCAATTTTTTCATTAACATATTTTTAACCCTTTATATTTTTTCATTAAATTTGAGCTCCATTAAAAAACCCCTTTATACCCCTTTATTTATATATTTTTATACCTGCCAGTATAAAAACCATTTACCCCCTACATATCCCCCAATATATTATGTCATTTTTTCTTGAATATATATCCCCCAATATGAATGCATGTGATATGGTATTGTTCCCCCAATGAAGCCCCTGTGTCTAGGACACGTCTACAAAATCCAGGCATAATTTCTCATACCTACTTAAAGAAACATAAAAAAATTAAAAACACTTTTATTATTGAAATGAAAAACTTAACAACATAAAAAACCCTAGTATATCATATTAAAAGGATATGACTAGATAGCTAGTGGGGGACTTTTTGGGGTAATCTTAACATTGGAGGAGATGAATAGAAAGCTTGCAAAAATAATTTGTAGTCTACCTTTCACATTATTGGTAGCAATCTGTAGTTTGCCTTTCTATGCCAGAGCCTTCCAGTAGCAGGAGGCAAATTCAATGCCAAGTTTCTGATGAAATATTTCCACCAAATAATCCAAGTTCCAGTCCAAATTTAAAACTAGTAAAGATAAATGCAGATCGGTTAGGGGTCTGTAGTAAGGTTGGGAGTTATAGTTCATTATCTACTCCATAAGGGTATCCTCGCTCTAGTATGATTCCTTTGAACGAATTCAGCAAGGAAGTTGATGACTTCATTACCAGTTTCAGAAGACAAATGAAAAGAGATAAAATTTTTGACAGAGGATAAGACTATGGAATTCAAGCAGAGGATGGAGAGGGGATGAATATGGAAGGTCTAGGGTTTGGCCATTGGATCGAATAACTGAAGCTTTAATATGAACAATTCATGGGGGATGGAATCAGTTCTAGGAATCAAGGTTTTCTCGAGTGAGTTGGGGTTGGAGCTTAAGATCATGAAATTATATAGTCCTCTATGGAGGGAGAATTTTTTTGGGAGGCATTGCTTAGGAATAAGTTCTTTGATTCTAAAAGCCTAGTTTTAGGAGGGATCTAAACTTTTCAATGGGAGTTGAGGAGGTTTGGCGTCCTCTTCCAAGCCCAAAACATTATACATACCTTTTATATCATATATTATTTGACCACAAGCTTATCTATGTATATATGTGATCTAGGTGGCTCCAGACATGCTCAGAGGTAAAAGAAGACTTATAATAGCTCAAAAATCAAAGTGGTTAGATTGCTCTCAAATTAGGACCATATCATAGTGCTCGTCATCGTGATTTCAACGATACAAATGACACTCAAATATGAGATCCTATGGTCAAGTTATTCATGGTCAAATTTTGGGTCAAACATGACCAAGTGGTAGAGTTAACTAGGAAAAAAATTTACCGAGACCCAACGCACAAAATCTAGCCATCGAGACGACTGAAATTGTTTCCTAATTAATTTTCCCAATATCCCTTATTTTCATTAAATCTAAAAATGGAAAATTTTATTGTAAAAATTAGGAATATATATATTATGGGGCGGGCAGGCTCCCACCCTTGCCACCCCCAGGCGGTTATATTACATTTGTTAAAAAAATAAAATTAACAGTTTGTCGGCGGTCAAACCTAACCAATTGGATCCCAACCACATAAAAAAACAACTTGTAATAATGGGCGTAGGCCACCATTGGTGGACTCGCCACCCAACGGGCCACCCCCAACAAAAACATATAATTAATATAGGCTAAATATTGTGGATCCAGCGAGGTTTGAACCCACCTAGCCCACATGGTTCGGCCCTCGACGGACAACCCTGTAAGCACCAGTGGCATGTTAAAAAATTCAAAAATAATTAATAACCACACCACAATAATATACAAATCATAGAGGTCATGGGCGGGGTTTGACCTTGGGTCTTACCCCTCCCAGTTGTGCCATTTGCGAATGGCCCAACGACCTTGGCTTTCATAATTCCACCTCAATCATAATATTTAAACTGACAATTATAAGGATACGAATCTAAGCAGGAATGAAAAATAATACAAATATAACCATAAATACAAAGATGAAGCAAAAATATAACTTCATTTCATTAATATCAAATGACTAAAATATGCTTAGAAACGAAATGAAAATAAACTAGCTAGGGCATTGGTAGCTTATCTCTGAGAAGATATGTGGCGGCTAAAAGCCTATGAAATATGTTACAATGAGGCTCGAAGGCCTATTTATTATTGAGAAACAATGGAAAACCATAAACATCCAAAAACCTAACTCTAGGAGATGAAATGCCAGATTATGGACCCCGTCGGGGTAAATTGGTACAACAATTTCCCGGGGTCATAACTTTGGCATACTATCTCAGTTTGACATGCATGATACATCATTATAAATATCTGTACAAGGACTACAACTGCTAAGAGAAAATATCAATTCTCTCACTCATATTTTCCAGACCTTTCATGCCAAAAAATCATCATTTAGGGCCTCAAAACAGCTTTGAAAGTTCAAGACCCATAAATTTGTTAAAAATAGTAAACGGTGCTACAATTAAGGAAATTGGAAAAGTGAAAGAAACAATGGTGGGGCCCCAAGTGGAATAGGTGGGTGGCCACCAATATCCACCTGTATCATTCCTCCCCCCTTAGGAAGAAATGGTTCCCATTGCGTTAAGTTCCTCCATGAGACGAGGAATGTCAGATGTGTCCAGCAATGGTGGAAAGTATGACCGAAGGTGATCCACATTGAACACTAGTTGTCGGCCAAGGAATTGGGGAATTTTGAGCTTAAATGCAATTTTTCCCACAACCTTGATAATGATGTAAGGCCCATATTGGAGTGCTTTGAGCTTCCGATGAGCTCCAGTTAGGCTTTCTCTCTTCAAATGCAACCAAACATGGTTTCCCACCTAGAATTTATGTAGCACTCGATGTTTATCATGTCGTTACTTTTACTTGGAATTGAATTTATCCAATATGTCATGGACCTGCTGGATGCGTTCAAAAAATCTGGTTGCTTTATCAGCCTCCGATAGTACATGTGTGGATTATTTCTATGTGGTCGCATGAGGAATGGAAACATCAGGCAATGGTGTGCCTGGGGTCAGATCAATGGAGTGCTTTAACTGATAGTGTAGAGGACCTCTGTGGGTGAGGAGAAAATTTCCTTGTATTCCTCCATGAATTTGTAAATCTACCACTGTCGTGTAGGGGATCCCTGTTTGGAGGCTGTGGCCACAATTTTCCTCTTGCACTATGGGCGAATTGTAATGAAAGTGAATTTCATAGTTTGGGAAATAACCTTATAGCATTGCTTTGCAGTAATCAAAGAGATGGCGGGAGGTAATACTACCTCCGACATCATGTATAGCTTATTTCCAAAAGTAATGATAACAACATGAGGCCTAGACTCATACACAACATGTCACTTCCACAAGTATGGTTTCCCTAATAATACATCAAACACGTCAAGAGGAGAAAAATCACACAATACCTCATCCGTGAATGGCTTGATGCTATACCAAAGGCGACACTGCTGACGGATGCAAATATCTCTTCCTTGGTGAAGCCACCCAATGGTATATGACTGAGGGTGTGTTGTGGTTGGTAGGTCGAGCCGCTTCATCACGTCTACTGAAATGAGGTTCTTTTGGCTTCCTCTATTGACAAGGAATTGTAGTGGAGAACCCTTCACCCAAAATTGGGAATAGAAGAGGCACTTCCCCTCCTCTGTACCTTCAGTTTCCTCCTTCTAGATTTTGGTGGTGGAAACGATGGTTATGGGTTCCGCATCGATTATTTTCTTCCATTTATCATTCCCCTTGTCTAATTCTGACTTAGAATTAGAACATGCATTTGATTCAGATGCCTTCAGTCTGACTAGTAGTGACCATTTGGTCCGATACTTGTTGCTGTTGTGAGTGAGGTTGTTATGAAATTCACACCACTTCCCCATGTCCTTCTTTGGATTTTTGGTGTCATTCTAAGTCACGTCGATTTGGATTTTCCCCTTTTTTTGCGGTTTAGGGGTGCCTTTCCGTGGCTTCGGATTCATGGATCCAAAGTCTCACTTCTTCTGCTTAAATTTCTGTTTGATCTTTGTGGCATATCGATATGCCGCGCCAAGAGAGGTAATGCTGAGGAACTCCATTTCCTTCTGAATGTATCAGTGAAAACAATTGTGGTAATTAAGCACCAAATGACTCTCTGAATATTTAATACCCAACTTTGTGCACATGGTATGGAACAAATTCGCCAACTCGTGCACATCTTGATCCCTTTGTTTTCGTCGCATGGTCCATTGGATGTACTTGTCCTCATAGCTCCCCATGGGGTAATATTGTTCCTTAATTTCATCTCAGAATGAATTCCAAATAGGTGCTACTGAGAATAGAGATGGTTCCCTCCTATCCTTTTGCTAACAGTAGGTTTCCCTCCAGTCTTTGACATGGGGGCGACATTGAGGAGTGCAAAATTAATCTTTTCTCAGTCAGAGAAATCATGGACTGAGAAATACCCTTCCAGCAAATTCAACTATCTATCTATAGCGTCTGCATCTATCTAGCCTTCAAATATAGGAATTTCAAAGTTTAATTGTACCTTGAAGGGAGTGGCACCTCTAAAGTGGATGTTAGATGCATATGCGCCCTAGGTGGGAAATCGTTGAAGGATCTGGGCAAAGTTATCCATCATCGCATTCCTTTGTTTCTCGAGGGACTCCTCGAGCAATATTGTGATAGGATCTCCTGCTCCCTCATATTTATTTTCTTCCACCATGGGATTTCATCGGGGTTTGTGAGACTGATCTTGAAAGTTTTCAACCAGATCGAGCCCTAACTCCTTATACACTGACGTCATTAGGGACATGCAAAGAAAAACAAAGAAAGAGAAAATTGCTTGAATACCATTGATCTAGATTTATGTAGGAACACAACAGAATGCAAATATAACCATAAATACAAAGATGCAGCGAAAATATAACTTCATTTCATAAATATCAAATGATTAAAATATGCTTACAGACAGAATGAAAATAAACTAGCTAGGGCGCTCGTAGCTTATCTATGACAAGATATGTGGTAGCTACAGGCATATGAACTGTGTTACAATGAGGCTCAAAGGCCTATTTATTATTCAGAAATAATAGAAAACCCTAAAAATAAAAAAACCTAACCCTAGGAGATGAAACGCCAGACTGTGGGCCCCATCACGTTATTGATACATCAATTTCCCGGGGTCGTAACTTTGGCATACTATCTATGTTTGACGTACATGATACATCATTAGAGAGATCTGTCCAAGGACTACAATTTTTAATAACAAATATTGAGTCTCCAACTCATATTCACCAGACCTTTCATGCACAAAAAATGTCATTTTGGGCCCCAAAATGGTTTCGGAAGTTCAAGACCTGAAAAATGCTAAAAATAGTAAACTGTGCTACAATCAAGGAAACTAAAAAACTAAAAGAAACAATGGTGGGGCCCTAAGTTGAATAGGCAGGTGGCCACCAATATCCACCTGGATCATATATTCATTCAGTAAGGATGGAGGAGCATTGAGGCAGAGGAGTGAAGAACGACTACGGGGAGACACGATGGAACTGTGTGCTCGAGGGCAGAACCAAGAGGTGAGCACATTTTTCGAGGGAGAATATTTCAAGGGAATATTACCTGAAATATTCTACAGAATATTCTGATGCAGCATATTGAAGGAATCTAAAATATTCCTTGGGAGGTAAATTTTTTTAGTGACATAATGCTATCAAGTTTATAGTCATTTTTCTCAGAATTTCGCAGGGAGCGCGATGCTGAAGTCATATTTGTCATCTGAGCAGCAGAACTATAGGTGCCCTGCAACGAAAAATATTTGAAGAATATTTAGGAATCTAAAAGATTTGCTTGGAGGTTGAATTTTTCTAGTGTTAGAATATGGCTGACTTTGTACTCTTTTTTTCTCATAATTTCGCAAAGATCATGATGGTGAGATCAGATTTGTCATATGAGTATCAGATCTACATTCAGATAGTGGAGAAGAATCTTTTTGGAATGACGGGGAATCTAAAATATTCTTGAATGCCCAAAATTTGACTTTTTCAGAATTGGACGAGTTGAAAGTCGATTTTACACCACTAAATGCCAAGAATTCAATGGTGCAGTTCATCTCAATAGTTGAGTTTTGCATTTTTTGTCCATGTTTGAAAGTGGATGTATATGATGCAGTTATGTTATGCTTCCTTTTTTTATTTCTAATATGGTGGTACTCTTTTTGAGATCCCTTTTTAACACTACGATGAGGGATGCTTGTTACCACATTATTGTGAGATTTCATTAGCTTGCCATACTGAAGGAAAGCCCATTTGAGTGAGAGTTCCTTTGGGGAGAACGTCTCGTGGAGAGATACGTCACTCTTATTGATGGTAATTTTCCTTATTATGACAAAGTATATGGAATGTACATCATCATCATTAGAAACAATTAACGAAATGACTTCCACTCTCTTGACACCAGGCATCGAGATGTAGCTGACACTGGGTGAACTCCGGTAACAAATGTGTCGTGTTCTTGATTTGTTGCTCGTCATTATGTTTCCTCTTGTTTAGGCATGCAAATGTGGTTCTTTTATGTTATTTTAAATGAAATTCTATTAACATCATAGAAGTAAAAGATCTTGGATAATTTTGGTAGTTGAAGAAATCTAGATCGAGTTTGGTATCAGAGCGGTCTTCTCGCAAATGTGAATTGCAATTGTGAACAATTGAATGTGAAAAAATGGAGGATGACAAAGAAATGTACGAGGCCTTCCTAAGGATGTCCAAAATGGTGCAGATAATTTATGAAGCTTATGACAAGAGAATATAGGAATGGGAGAAATAAGGAGCAAAAAACGATGCTCTATTGACACCTTCTAGTGAATATTCATCGCCTTCATCATCTTCTCATCATTTGAATGAGGAGATAAACTAGTGACTTCAAGAAGCGAATGCTGAATTGAAGAGGATTCTACAATAAGAGAAATAGAAGAAGCAGAGATTGCAACTTCAGTTTTGAGCCGTGGAATAGGCCTTGGAAGAATTAAAGCATAAAGACCAGAGCCTTCAAGCAGAGGATGTTGAATTCTGGAGGCTTCTACAAGAAGATAAAGAGGAGAAGAAAACATTGTAGCTTCAGCTACAAGCCACAGGAGAGGCCTTGGAGGAGTTGAAGCACAACGAAGGCTTAGAGAATCTCTCATCACATGTTTTAGAATCGACAGTTGAGGTAAACAATGTTGTTCATTCTTCATTTTCATCTTCACATGATGTTATTTTTGTTGGAAATGTGGAGGTACCCATTATAGGAACTAGCATGAGGCTCCTTGCCAAGATGGGGTACAAAGGAGGAGGACTTGGTGTTAATGGCCAAGGCATGACTCAATCATTGGAGATCATGCAAATACCTCAAATTGCAGGTTTGGGATACACCGCAGGAGAATGCTCAAAGGTGTCATAAGCTTCCAAGAAATTGTTGAAACCGTCGAGGAAAGAGAATGATGGGAACACATCACCATCATACCATGGCAATGCACATTGCAGAGGTAGAGCCGATGAAAGCTCTGATAACCATAATTGTACCCGAGACATCCAAGAAAGGTATAACAAGTCTCAATATTTTAAATTTATTTTTTATTACAGGAATGTTAATGATGAACAGAAATCATGGCATATAAAAACATGTAGTTTTTGTGGTTTACATAACCATGTGGTTGCTGAGCATTGGAAGAGAATGGCAGCACGAAAGAGGATGAGGCGTGAAAAATGGGGGAATTTTGAGGTCTAAAATGGGCCTCCTAAGGAAATAATAAAATAATAGCTAAACCAATAAAATAATATCTATGAATTTGCATTTTACTTTTCGCACCAAAATCCATGTAACCATAGTTAAATTCAATTGAAAAGGTGTACCAAAATAAATTAATAAAAAAATTGTATAGATGTGACTATAAATAAGAATGAGATTTTCAACAAAATGTCATTATCATTGAATAAATAATGCATTGTCCTTTATACTTAAATAATTTAAAATAAATTATAAATATAAATTCATAAACTCTTAAGTGTATAATATACTATTAATTAAAATTTATATTATTTAAATTATGTAATAACATGTAATTAATATACTATACAAAAATAAAACTATATTAAAATAAAATAATATAATATAATAAATGTAATATATTATTTTATGGTTTTTTTTTATATTACATTTTGAATTGATTGATTTCTAACATAAGAAAAATTAATATATAATATAAAAATGAATATAATATATATTCTATAACATTTAGATTATTTTTCATAATATTATGTATAATAATATATAATATTAATACAATCATAATAAAATTAATTTAGATTTATTTAAAATTAAAGAATTTTTTTTTTATTGATATATATATATATATAAGATTTATATACATTGAAATTTTAGACTTTTTCCCCAAACTATGTTGAACCTAATAGAACTTTTTTTAACATACAAAACTAATGTACATTTTTTCATCATACAATACTAATACATATTTTTTCTTTAATTTTAATGCCTTTGTATTGTTATTAATATTATAATAATATCATTCATAGATTTTATTTATCATAAAATTACAAAGTTACTTTTTTTATTTCATATGTATATTATATATGTATAGATATTAGTTTATAATTAATTTGAAATTATAATATTAAATAAAATTAGATAAATATATAATTTAAAAATAAATATATGAAAATATACAATATTATATTTATTGAAAAATGTGTAAAGACATGAAGATTATGTAAGGATATGCATTGTTTCTTTCAAAAAATATGAAATGACAATAGTAATACTTTATTCAAAAAATGTGAAATGATATTTATTATTAGTACTTTACTTTATAACTTTAAAAGTACTTAGAGCACTACTATGGTTAACCATGAGTTTTTATCCACCATTGAGAATGTAACAACTAAGTACCTTCAACTCAAACAACACCACATCAACCATTGGGGATGATGGCATCCCCTAAAATGAGATTGGTTCTCATAAAGTGAATTTTGATGGTACATTTTCCTTAGTAGGCCTATTTTAGACCTCAAAATTCCCTTAATGGGCCTTCTCCACATTAGGGAAGGAAGCATGTTAAGAAGGTCTTGAGGAAGAAGATTTATTACATTCATTGCAACA
The DNA here is from genome assembly GCA_034641835.2 of Pinus albicaulis. Lineage (NCBI taxonomy): Eukaryota > Viridiplantae > Streptophyta > Pinopsida > Pinales > Pinaceae > Pinus > Pinus albicaulis. The sequence goes on from JAXQQM020086787.1 coordinate 10,441, forward strand.
GAGGTGGTTATTAAAGAGCCATGTGTTGGAGGCTTCATCCAGAGCAACGTTCAAGGAAAATTTTAAGGATGGAAGTTTATATTAAAGTATAGAAACCTTGGCGAATCTTACTAGTCCCTAAAATGAAAAATCTACAAATTTTGGCGATATTTTTGTAGAAATATTTGTATTTCCAATGCTTTTATATTAGTCTATATAAAATTTTGGCGATTTATCAAGTAAAATAATTTCCTATTGTAAAATTTTGGCGAATCATTTTTAGGAAAAAATGGAAATTGGCGAATATTTTTTTTGGAAAGAGCATGGAAAATTAGCCCACCTGGGAATATTGGCCCTTAAAATTTTCCATGGTAGTGTATTAAGTACAAAGCGCCCGTGTAGAAACCAGTCAATGAAGGTGTTCAACAAGAAAATCTGCCACGTACCTATTAGTGCCCTTTGTTGAGTAAGAAATGGTTTTACTAGACATAGTAGCTTGTCATGGCCTCTTTTTGTAAATCATGCATTGTGATATAGATGTAAAAGTGATGATGTATTTTCCATCACTTGTTGATGCAAAAATGATGTTTTGGCCTTGTATTGATAGTTGGGGTAATGTTTCCATTATGATGTAAACTTGACCATAGAGTATGTGTTATAAACTTGTGGCAAGTTTGGGATTATTGGGTCATTATTGGTCATGTAATTGAACATGTAATTTGAAAATATTGTACTACAACTTTGCAGAGGATGAAAGTGTCAGCTCATCACTTATGGCTCTAAGGAACAAAGGTGAAAGCAAAGGAAGGGTGACCTGCCATTTGGTGCGGAAAATGTACACGAAAGTTGCAGATTATGTTCATGCTTTTGGAGGACCAAAAGATCCTCAATGGGGAGGAATGATATAGGTGGCTCTAGACATGCTCAAAGGTGAAAAATGACTTATAATAGCTCAAAAATCAAAGTGTTCATATTTCTCTCAAACTAGGACCAAATCGTAGTGCTCGTCGCCTTCATTCCAACAATGTGAACAACACTCAAATTTGAGCTCGTATGGTAAATTTATTCACAGTATAATTTCGAGTCAAACTTGGCTAAGTGGCAGGGGTGACGAGGCCAAAAATTAACCAGGGCTTGGCACACAAAATCTGGCCACTGGGACAGGAAAAATTGTTGCCTACTTAATTTTCCTAATATCCCATATTTTTATTAAAACAAAAAATGAAAAATTTTATTGTATATATATATATATAGATATAGATATAGATATTATGGGGGCGCGTTGCCACCCCCACCACCCCTAGGAAGTTATAATATATTTGTTAAAAAAAATCAAATTTGATGTTTAGTCAGCAATCAAACCTGATCAACTGGATCCTAAAAACATAACAAAACAACTTGTAATAGTTGGGGTGAGCCACCATTGGTGGTCCCGCCACCCAACGGGCCACCCCCAACTGAACCATGTAACTAATGTATGTTAATATTGTTGAGTTTGCGAGGTTCGAACCCACCTGGCCCACATGGGTCGGCCCCTGACGAGTGACCCTGTAACCACCAGTGGCATGTTAAAAAATGCCAAAAAAATTAATAACCACATCACAATAATATACAAACAGTAAAGGTTTTGGGTGGGGTTTAGCCCCGGGTCTTGCCCATCTCAGTTTCACCATTTTCCAATGGCCCAATGGCCTTGGCTTTGGTAATTTTGCTTCACTCATAATATTTAAACCAACAACTATATTCATTCGGTGAGGATGGAGGAGCACCGAGGCGAAGGAGCAGAGGTTGAGTATGGGGAGACGCAGTGGAAGTGTGCGCCCGAGGGAGGAACCAAGAGCTAAGAACATTTTTCGAGGGAGAATATTTCAGGGGAATATTCCCATGCAACATATTGAATTACGCAGGTAAATTTTTATAGTGACATAATGTTATCAAGTTTATAGTCATTTTTATCTGAATTGCGTAGGGAGTGCGATGGTGAAATTAGATTCGTCGTCTGAGCAGCGGAATTGCATGTGCCTCACAGTGAGGAATCTTTGAAGAATATTGAGGAATCTAAAAGATGCCCTTGGAGGCTGAATTTTTCCAGTGTCGGAATATTGCCGAATTTATACTCATTTTTCTCATAATTTTGCAAGGATCATGATGGTCAGATCATATTTTTAATCTGAGTATCAAATCTCCAGAAAATAAGTGGAGATGAATCTTTGTGGAATCATGGGGAATCTAAAATATTCTCAAAGGCCCGGAATTTGATGGTGTCAGAATTGGACAAGTTGACAATTGATTTTACACCACTCATCACCAGGAATTCATTGGTGCAGTCCATTTCAATAGTCGAGCTTTGCATTTTTTGGCTATCTTCAAAAGTGGGGGTATATGATGCAGTTATGTTATGCTTCCTTTTTTTTTTTTTTTGGGATGATGTTATTTGTTGAGATCCCTGTTTGACCCTATGTTGAAGGATGTGTGTTGCCACATTATTGTGATATTTCATTAGCTTTTCATACTGAAGGAAAACTCATTTGAGTGATAGTTCCTGTGGGGAGAACGTCTCGTGCAGAGACACACCACTCTTTTTTAGGGTATTTTTCCTTGTTACGAAAAATAACATGCCATGTACATCAACATGCTTAGAATAAATTAATGAAGTAGCCTGCACTCTCTTGACACCGTGCCCGGAGACGTAGCCCACACAGGGTGAACTCCATGATCAAATGTGTCATGTTCTTTATTTTCTTCTCATCATTATGTTTCCTCTTGTTTAAGCATTCACATGTGATTATTTTATTATATTTTAAATGCAATTATATTAACATCACATAAGTAAAATATCTTGGATAATTCTAGTAGTTGAAGAAATATTGATCAAGATGATAAAAGTAAACCTTACTTGGAGGAATATAACCAAGTATCTCTTGGAGATTGGATCATTTTTTAATTTCTAAAAGGATACTGGAAGGGAAACTTATGTTTCATTAATGGGTGGGAAGCGAGGGGGAATATAACCACTATCCCTTTCTCTTGGAGATCAATCAGAAAAGGAGGAAGAGTAGGATTCCCTTCAAATATAATGTAAACTAGTTAAAAGATGAGGATTTCCTAGACCTAGTATGTTCAAAATGGACTCCCTTTGATTCTACCTCAAGTGATTCAAATGCTTAAAAATTTGCTCGAAATCTTACAAAAGTAAAAAAAAACATAAATTGAATGGGAAACTATGTAAAACATGATCAATAAATACAACGTTCCCAATTTTAGCCTCAAGCTAAAATGGAACATTATAGTTGCACATTTTATTTTTGTTTAATAAAATGGGCAAGGAGACACCTTAGCCCCTTTTTAGATGAAAAAATAACACTCCTTGTGTGAAAGGAGTACAAATAAAGCAGCTGAAATAAACACCAAGGGTGTGAATGGAACCCAGCTCAATTGATTAGTCACCTTTGACTAAAGTCAACAGCGCTGCCCAAGGAGGAAGAGGCTTCCTAGAGAAGCTGCACAGTTTTGAAGGGAAGAGATTCACATGAGGGTGGAAACCCTAATTGGTGGGACCTTGGTGGAGAAGAGTTCCTTTTGTTTATAAGGAGGAGATGGCAACCCATTTTGGGACATGTTATGTTTTAGATTTTCAGACTTGGGTCTGCAAAGCTTGCATCCCCGGGCTGTTTAGCAGGGTGATGGTGCCCTCGGGCACTAGGGTGTTCCCAGTCGGGAATCCCTACCTCTTCCTCAAGGAAGGATGAGGAATGAGCTGATTTTCCTCAGTCTGGCATTGGCCACAGCTACTACCATCAGCTAAAACATTATTTCTGCAGCAGAGAGGACGTTGTGTTGCTGGGGGCAGCAAAGGAGGAACTCATGGAGTCTCTCTTGTCTTGTTTTCTTCAGTGGAGGAGTGATCTATTCATTGGAGGAGCTGCAAGGAGGATTCTCGGGCTTGATTTCAGATCAGTGGCATTAGGCCACACTTCCATCATCTCCCACTGCGCAGTCCATGGAGGAAACTGTATTATTTTGATGGAGGCAGTGAGAGAGGGTTTCATGAGCTCATCAGGAGTGTGTTTTTGAGACAAAGTGATCAGCACTTTGTATTGGAGACATTACCAGAGGAGGGAATCTACATTTCAGATCTGCCATGGCCTCATTCATATTTTGTATCAGTTGCAGTGACAACTCATTTGTCACATTTTGGTTTTCTCCGGCATTTCTCGCAATCTTCATAGATTGGCTAGAAGTCTTGTATTTCAGCCCATTTCTTGTTATTGGGCTATATTCTTGTATTCCTTCAGCCACATATGTATTTTATTCATGTTTAGTAGCTTATACCTTCATATACACTATGCAGTCACTGCTCTCTGGCATTTTGTGGAGTTGCAACAACTCATGTATTTCATTGTTTATGTATTGGAGGTTGGTTCTTAAGGCTTGAGTGGCTTGTCCCTCAACTATTTCTTGTATTTATTTGCTGATATATCATAATGTCATGATGGCTGTAGCATTTCCCTCTTATGATGTATTCAGAGATGCAGATTTCATGTTTATGTTCATATATTGTTGTAAGCTCTCTCATTGAGCATTGTTTTAGAGACCTAGATTGGGGAGATCTGAATAACCCATCTAGATGTATTTCTTTGAGCTCATATTTTGCATAGGAGTTTTATTAGAGGTGTTCTAGGGCATCCCAGCATTGGTTTGTCTTATTTTTTCAGCAGCTTCTTTATACAGCGTCCTGAAGTACCCTGTGGCAGAAATTCCCGAAGTGGAAATATTGCATATCCATAGACAGAGTCTATGAAGGGCTAGCTAGCTTCTGGATCTCACACTTCCTTATGAAGGTGAAATATCCGGTAAATTCCCCAGCAGTAAATCTCTGGAATGGACTTGTGGTCTTTCTATAGACGGAAAAATTGGAATATCTTAAGATATTCCCGGTAAACGGAAAAATTGAATTTGGGGTCTACAAATAATTAAAGTATTATCAAGATGATCAAGGATGATCAAGTATGGTATGCAAATAAATTCCATGTGATCCATCTTGAAGAGGATAAACTTCCTTGAGGTTTGTATCTATGGGATGGAAGCTTTGATTGACAAGTTCATTAACATATTAAATTTTTTGGATGAGCTTCCCCTTCATCTTGACAAATTCATGAAGAAAATATTATACATCAACCTCCTATTAGGCAACTTGGTATTCCATTCTACCTAACTCTCTGCATTCCTCTCATTGGGCTTATTGATATTTCTTGAAGAGGAATCCCCAGATCTAGATAAGAACACAATTAGTTCCACCATATCTAACCACTTGGAAGAAACCCCCTACCCATTAATTTTATAGTTAGATTTGTTAATGTATTTTATTTTATGTCTCTTCATTTTATTTAGGGGATGCATGAAAATTTGGAGTGACCATTGATGGAGAGGGCTCCATGTTTCATAATAAAACCCCCATTTTTTAATTTATGAGCTTCCATATTATTGTTTCAAAGGATGTGGAAAAAGCCCTTTGAAGAGAAATAATTTAAAAACTCCCAGACACATTTCATGGTTTCCTCCAAAGAATTTTCTTTTGGAAGTGTATCTCAAACCAGGTGTTGTATTATGAGGAGAAAATCTCCAAAGATGGATATTTCTTGAACCTTATTTTCCTTGGCTATTAGGAGGCCTTGGAAAAGCCCACAGAGATTAGCTTTATTTTTAGTCATGTGTCCAAGGCCCCATGCATATCTAATTGATGTATCATATCTAGAGTAGTAGAGAGTCCCCCCCACCCTCCTTCCACCCCTGGGTTTCATTTTGAAGCTTCATAAAAAAGGTTCCATCGTTGGTGAGTATAGAGCCAATATTTAAACTCAATAACTACCATCTCAATTTTCAAACCTTCCTTCTACTTTTGTTGCTCCGGATAACTGAAATGCATACAATATTTCCCCCCAGACAATTTTTTGAAGCTCAAGTTGCTCCATTTGATCTAACTCTACTCAGGGGGGACAACGAATATTTTTTTAGGCAGTGAATTCAACACACAAGACCAATGCTTTTATAATATTGCTTTGAGGTGAAGGAAGCTTCTAATTGAAGATATATTTATTTCTAGCAATCCATATCTTCTAAAAGTGTTTTCAAGAGAGACTTTCGAGCAAGATTACCTTTATAGTTTTTCATCCAGGAGGTGAATAATTCCAACGGATCTGTAGGCCACACTAGTCATTCATGTAGAGGAGAAATCACATCAGTCCAAACCTATTTTGTGTAATCACATTTCAGGAAAATATGGGAAATATATTTTACTTGAGCTCTGCATAGTGGGCATCTTTAGGGGCCATTGAATCCTCGCCTTGCAATATTTTCAATAATTATAATGTTTTGATGTGTAAGGAACTGACAAAAGACTCATAGGATTACCATCCTAGAGTGTCCTCATTTCTTTTCCATGGTTTACATCCCGTGAGTTGAGCTCTAAGATTAGCAGTTTCCCGCTTGAGAATTGGTGTGAAAATTTCCAGATCCCAATCTAGCCAATCACCATTTTCATTCCAAATCGAGATATCAGCTAATGAAAATTTCTCGAGAGGTTGCTAGTGCATTATCTTGTGCAACCAAAGAATTATCTTAGAGTCATTCCCAAACTTCCAATACAAACAAGAGAATACCAAAGAGGATGCTGAGATAATAAGCTACCAAATCAAAGAACAACCTTTGAGCATTTGATTTGAACTACACACACCACTCTATCTCCTTGTATATATTTAGACATCAAAATAGATTTCTGCCATTCTTCTTGTTGAGTTATAAACTTCCTTGAGGTTTGTATCTATGGGATGGAAGCTTTGATTGAAAATTTCATTGACATATTAGATTTTTTGGTTGAGCTTCGCCTTCAGCTTGAAAAATTCATTAATAAAATCTTATAGATCAACCTCCTACTAGGCTATCTGTTATTCCATTCTACCTAACTTTTCACATTCCTCTCTGAGTTCCTCTCATTGGGCCTATTGATCTTGCTTGAAGAGGAATCCCCAGATCTAGAGAAGAACACAATTAGTTCCACCATATCTAACCACTTGGAAGAAACCCCCCTACCCATTCATTTTATAGTTAGATTTATTTCATCCTTGTTGTGAAACCAGCTCCAAAAATAGAAGAAAAAAGATATCAACGCCTTAGAAATAAACCACTTCGAGGGGGAAACCTCCAATACATTACATAAATGAACAATTCTTGGATGATACAATTTACAAAACCTCCTTTCTATATATAGGAGTCCATGGGGCCATAATGTAATCCTAGTGGGCCACAATGTAATCCTAGCCGACCTAACAATAATAATTTAAGGCACAATAATAACAAAATGGGGGTTACAAGGGTACAATAATAACAATAAGGGGGTTACACTAACAATAATAAGGGACTATACTAGTAATATAGGGACCTAACATGCCCCTCTCCTTCAAAAAAAGTGTTGTTCTCAACGCTTGAGTAGCTCTGGGTGCTTTTGTATAAAATTCTCATCCTCCCATGTAGAATCTTCAGTGGGTAAGTTCTTCCACTTGATGAGATACTCTGAAATTGATCGATTCCGTAGTTGTCGAGTTCTTGTTTCCGTGACCGCTTCCGGTTCCAATATGATTTTTCCTTCCTCTTCAAGTTCTGGCAATATTGTTTGAACTGGAAGATTTTCACCTATAACCTTCTTTAAGCATGAAACATGGAAAACTGGATGTACTCGCGAAGAAGCAGGAAGCTCCAATTTGTATGCCATAGTACCAATATTTTACAACACCTTGTAAGGACCATAGTACTTTGGCGATAATTTATTATCCTTCTTAGCTTGCTTGAGGGACATTTGTTTATATGGTTGTAGCCGTAAAAATACCCGATCTCCTACATCAAAACTTCTCTCGCTGCGATGTTGATCTGCCTGTTGTTTCATTCGATTTTGTGCCAAATTCAGGTTATCCTTTAAGAGTTGGAGAACTTCTTGCTGATGCTCGATGTGATCTTCCACTGCTTGAACCTTCAAAATTTCCCTTAAATATGATGTGATGGATGGTGGATGATATCCATAAAATGCCATAAATGGGGTCATTTTTGCTGCAGTATGGAAGGAAGTGTTATACCACCATTCAGCAAGAGGTAACCACTTGACCCATTGTGTTTGTTTATCAGATACAAAACAACAAATATATCCTTCCAAACATTTATTTACTATCTCAGTTTGACCATCAGATTGAGGATGATAAGATGAGCTATGAGCTAATTGAGTACCCAAACAAGAAAATAAATCCATCCAAAAATTTCCAGTAAAAATGGGATCTCTGTCGCTCACAATAACCCTTGGGCTTCCATGTAGCTTTTGAATTTTGTCCATAAATGTAGTAGCAACTGTACTTGCTTTAAATGGATGAGATAATGCACAAAAGTGTGCATACTTAGTAAGTCTATCAACTACCACCATGATGACACTCCTTCCTTCAGACTTAGGTAAACCTATGATAAAATCCATTGAAATCTCCTCCCAACGTTGACTTGGAATGGATAAAGGTTGTAGAAGTCCTGGGGTCTTAATTTTTTCCACTTTATTCTGCTGGAAAACCAAACATTCCACCACAAACTTTTGAATATCAGATTTAATGCCATCCCAAAAAAATTCTTTCTTCACCCTGTGGTAAGTTTTTAAAAATCCTGAGTGTCCTCCTAAAGGAGAAGTGTGCAATTCCAGAAGAATATTTTGTTTTAGTTGGGAATTATTACAAAAATATAAGCGATCTTTGTACCATAAGGAATCATTTTTCCAACTAAATGTATCAGATGTACTAGGATCTTGCTGCAACTTTTGAATGAGTGTCCATACATCTTTGTCCTTCTTCCATTCATCTCTTGCTTCGGTTATCCAATCTGGTTGGATAATAGAAATGGCACAAAGCAATGCTTCACCTCTTCATTCTTTCTTGAGAGTGCATCTGCAACAACATTAAGCTTTCCTTTTTTGTAGATTATTTCAAAGTCATAACCCAACATCTTTGTGACCCATTTTTGCTGCTCTTCTGAAGATAGTCTTTGTTCCAAAAAGTGTTTAAGACTATCATGATCAGTTTTTACCTTGAATTGTCTTCCCATTAGGTAAGTTCGCCATTTATTTAGTGCATGCAGTATTGCTAACATTTCCTTCTCATAAATAGGTTTCTGTAAATACTTTCCTTTGATTGGATGACTTTCAAAAGCAATGGGTCTTCCTTCCTGCATTAAAACTGCACCAATTCCATTTCTGAGGCATCACATTCCAAAATAAAGGTTTTTGTGAAGTCTGGCGTAGCTAAGACCGGTGCTAGGCACATTTCCTCTTTAAGATGTTCAAAGGCCTTAGTTGCTTCAGGAGTCCATGAAAATGCATCTTTCTTCAATAATGTTGTTAGAGGTGTTGCTATTATCCCATAATTCTTAACAAACTTGCGATAATACCCTGTTAACCCGAGAAATCCTCGCAACTGCTTTATGGTTGTGGGGACTTTCCATTCCTTAATGGCTTTAATTTTGTTAGGGTCTACTTTAACACCCTCGTGAGATACAATATGACCCGGATATTCCACCTCTTGTACTCCAAAGAAACATTTGGATTTTTTTGCATATAATTGTTTCTCCTGCAATAGTTTGAGCACCCTGTCAACATGTTCAACATGATCCTTCCAAGACTTGTTGTAGATTAGTATATCATCAAAATACTAGCACAAATTTTCTAAGGAAGGGTTTGAAAATGGAATTCATCAACCCTTGAAATGTAGAAGGTGCATTGGTAAGGCCAAAAGGCACGACCAAAAATTCATAATGACCCTCATGAGTTCGAAATGTTGTTTTTGGAATATCTTCAGTCTTCATTCTAATTTGATGATATCCTGAACGAAGATCCAACTTGGTAAAATAAATTTCTCCATGTAATTCACCCAATAATTCATCAATCACAGGAATGGGAAATTTGTCTTTAATGGTGAGCTTATTGAGCTCCCTATAATCCGGACACATTCGCCATGATCCATCCTTCTTGTGTACCAATACTACAGGAGCAGAGAAAGAACTTTTACTAGGTTGAATTATACCCGCCTCTAACATTTCTGCAATCATACGTTCAATTTCGCTCTTTTGGAAGTAAGGATATCTATAAGGCCTGATGTTTGGAGGAACACTTCCTGGAATCAAATGAATAGCATGATCATGATCACGAATAGGTGGGAGTCCTTTGGGAGTTTCAAACACCTTGGAATGATTGTACAAGACTTTTTGGAGATCTGCAGAAATAGATGATTTTGATGTTGGAACTTCTAGTGAGCATAATTGTGCAATTACACCTCGTTGTTCTTTCTTTAGAAGCTTTGTCATGGCATTAGAGCTTATTATCTTTCCTGGCTTCCCTGCAATACCCCGTAATTCGACTTCCTTTCCTTCTGAAAAAAATTTCAAGAAAAGTTCTTGAAAATTAAAATCTACCGTCCCCAAAGATTGTAACCATTGTACTCCTAGTACAACATCGGCACCTCCCATAGGAATGGAAAGCATTGGACTAGTCAATACATATTCCCCCATGGTTAGCTTGATATTATGGCATTTTTGACAGACCCTTGTTTATGCGGAGGGGGGTGTGAAACATTTTAACACATTCATGGACTTTCAAAACTTTTTCATTAAAACTTATTTACACCTTCATTTCATGCTTAACTTAATATGTGAGTAATCTTAGGATGTGAGCAGCAAGCATTAATATAATGTAAGGCTTTAATAGGCAGTGTATAGATGATATAAATGAGATCAACACATAAACATCATGCACAGAGACACCAGATATAAGTGGAAACCCATAAAGGGAGAAAACCACATCTTATTATTGTTGTGATGCAAAGGCAAGCTCCAACTCCCTCTCACCACTGTTTTTCTGCAGGCACCAACCCACGGGAGGCTCCAACCTCAATTCTGCAAGCTACAACTTGCAAGGAAGCTCCAACTCCCTTCAATTTTCTGCAGGCACCAACCTACAGGAGGCTCCAACCTCAGTCAGCTACAACTGATAGCTATCAAGCTTCAACTTGATAGGGAAGCTCCAACTTCCTCAACTTATCACAAGAAATGTTTGCTGATTTACCTCAGATATCAGCTCTGTTCAGTAGCATCTCTTTCTGCTCCTCTCTTCCTTATCTTCTCTGCCTCAATATTCTATGCTTTTCCTTCTCTATCCTTACTCTCTCCCTCACTTGTGCATATCAATGTGATATTATATATAGAGTTCATCATATGACTCTTTACATTCCTCAGGGAATTTGAAGTGAATAGTCCTGACTTTTTGACTTCTGTCTTCTCATTCCTTTATCCAATTCAATTTAAAATTATAATAATATGTAGAAATTTCCATGCTACAGTGGGATTTTTCTTTTCCTTAGGATACTTGCCTTTGCATCACAAAAAATATAACCAAAAAATATTTACATTTTCAGTTACACATTTCAATTCCACTCAACTCCTTTTCTGGACTTTGGCTTTACTGGATTTGTCTTTTCTGCTGCTGTTCAGTGACTGTTCTGTATATTTTGGTTCACCTCAATTTCTATTCATCTGTTCACTATACTTGAGTGCACCAGCTACATATATAACTGCTTTTCAGGTTTTATTCTCAAATACATATGAATCTGGGTGATGTTTGTTCATTACCATCTTTTTTCTCTGGCTACCTGTCTACATTCTCTGTTCATATATGAGTTTAAACATAATGGTTTGAAACTCACATTACAATTTCAATTCATCTTTTTCCCTGTACCATTTTTCTGTAGATGTCTCTCGCTCTTTATTTCTTGCAGGCTCTTGTAATAAACCCAATCTCATTTCATATAGGTTTCGACTTTAGCATAGCATATAAATATATATCGTCATGTATGCATATTCCCCGATTTAAACATTAAAACTATTAATAAACCGTGGCTTTTAGCACCCAATCATAATATTAACGCCTATTCTCCTTTCGGCATTGCCACTTAACCCATGTTAGCCTGCATATTTGTATTCCAATTATTTAATAATCAACAATTAAACGCTAACCCATACCTTGTTAGACACCTTGCAACTTTATTCATGATCCAACGGTGGATAATTCATCTCTTTTTAAACCTCTGATCCAATGGAAATTGCATGGTTAACTTGCACGAGGGTTAATATTCAATAGTTGTGCAATGGACTGGGCCCCAATGTTAACAGTTGTCTCCATCTGACGGTTGTTATCACGTCATGCTGCCTCATTTTATCGGATGGATATCACTCGACAAAGATGCGCGAACAATAACGCATGATGGCGCGCAGTGAGAGCGATTTTGGGGTCCCTCCGTATGCCACATGTCAGCCGCTCTATAGAATCGCTGTGATTTCTTGAAAACCGCTTGCCCATCGAAGGTGGTGCAATGAAAACCACTGGTTCGCTCTAAACCACATCCACTGTTCCTCTTTCGTGGTTCTGACCCTCTACTCCAGGTTCCGTCGTCACTATTCACACCTCGTGGTTCCTCACCTTCGCTCAAGGTTCCACATCCTTCCGTGATCCGGTTACTAACACCAACCTGTTTTTACTGTTCATTAGTCAGAGTTTCGTATTCCGAGTTCCGCTTCTAATACTTCACTCCTTTCGTTATATATATAACTATTCCTCTTCGAGGTTCTGGTCCTTTACATCCTTACTGCATTCATATTCCATTATGCTATAATATTCATCACATTCTACTCCGTAACACTCACACTAGGACTCTGAGAAAGCCTCTCCATACAGGGGTTAACATTTCGGCACCCTACATAATAAATTTAGCTCAAAACTTAAGGGGTATCAAACTTATTTCAACAGTGAATACATAGAAGTCATCTTGGAGTATTTTAACTATCGCGCATTCTCGTACAACTCAAAATGCTCTATGCTTAGAGTTAAATCGAATGACACCGTATGCTATGGATTCATTTCAGAGCGCATCTAATCTTGATACATATATAAGCCCTTATTTACGAACTCACATCGGTTTGCTCGATCGTGCACATAATTACAAATCTACCCTTTTGCACAGGGTTCTCAATGTTCACAAACTTTGAAGGTCTAACTCCCGCTTCCACAAGAAATATATAGGTATGGTACAGTTCTGCTTTCTCTTGGAGGATCGATCCTTTTGAATAATATGGAAGCATACTTATATCAATTTTCTCATCTCCTCGAAGCCATTAAATAGATTCTTCATTTATGCTAATTGAAATTACTTACAAAACCCTCTTGTTCATGAAAAACAAAAGGACAATCTATTCTGTCGTTTGGACAACTCTGCTTCAATTCACTGCTTGTCTCTGTTCCTTGTACATGTTTACGTGTATTACAACATTCTCCTTTTCCATCACCTTTCCATTTAAAAGCTCCAACTCATCCCCAAGCATATTAAGTCTTTACCATAGGGTTTTAGTCTTCAATCAAAGTCTATGCCATACAAAATCAAATAATGAATAATTTCTCAATAATTCATCTGCAAACTATATTAAACCCCTAATTCATAAATACATAAAATAAACCTAAATTACTCTAGTTGGGCCAAAACTTTCAACTCCCACTTGTCTCTATTCTCGTTATACCTTCAATTCCTGTTTCATCTTAATACGCCTCTGCTACCTCTCTGTCTCTTTGCCTTACATGGATAGTTTAGGTCTATTTAGTCTTTACCTTTGCCATCGATGAAAATATTTCCCAGCATTTTCCGGAGAAATTTATAGTTCCTCCATTTGCAACCATCACTTGACATTCTGGTGCTGGGTATAGGAAACAATTCAATTCCTTGGCTACCTTACAATGAATAAAATTATGGGTACTACCTGAATCAATCAACACTATTACCTTTTCTTCTTGATATGTCCTTCTATCTTGAGAGTTTGAGGAGTGGTAATTCCTGCCAATGCATTACATGATATGGTCGGACTCATTTCTTCCTCTTCTTGGGTTGGTTCCTGGTGTATACCCTCTTCTTGTTCATTTTCTTCTTCCTCTTCACAATCTATGTAAAATAATTTCTTCTCAGCACACTTATGACCTTTAGTGTATTTGCTATCACAACTGTAGCAAAGCCCTTTTGCTCTTTTTTCTTCCAATTGTTGTGGTGTCAACCTTGTGGGTTGTGGAAATCTAGGCGTAGCAACACTTCCTTCTTTATAGAATTGAGTGGTAGGCTTCCTTGTCGCCATAATTTTACATTCAACTTTTCTTGCCAACCTGAATGCCTTCTCCAATGAATCAGGTTCCAAAACGCGAACTTCATGTTGGATGTTATCCTTTAAAGTGCCTATGAAGAGATCAATCCTGTGTTCCTCTGGAATATGAGTTACCCTTATATTCAATTTTTGGAAGTCCTCAATGTGCTGCCCCACTAAACCCTTTTGTTTGAGATTTATCAATTGGCTAAAGAAGGTGTTGCTCTTTGTATCCTCATAATGTGCTATCATTTCCTCCGTAAAAATTGACCAAGTGACAATTTTTTTACGGGAGCAAATCCATCGATACCATACAAATGTATTTTTTTCTAAATGTAAAGTTGCAATGCGTACCTTTTGTGTTTTTTGCACATTATTGAGATCAAAATATTGCTCCATCTGTAGTATCCATGTTACGGGATCCTTGCCATCAAACTTCCTCATATCCATCTTTGGAATATGGTGGTTTTTCCATCCAACATTAGAGTTTATGAAATCACGATTAACATTTATTTTGTTCTCATCATGAGTTTCCTCTACTATCTTTTCACCATTAGGAAACATTTCTTGTATCAACTTTGTCAAACCTTCCATGTCTGTTTTTAGATCATTCTTCATGTTTTCCATCTTAGCTTCCATGTCATCCATCTTAGATTCCATGCCGTCTTCCATGCCATCCATCTTAGCTTCCATGCCATTCTTCAAACCATCCATGCCTTTCATCAAACCATCCATCTTAGTTTCCACGCCTTTCTTCAAAACTTCCATGTCATTTTTTTGTTGCTCTTTGCGAGAGCGAAATTTGTTGCACTTGCTCTTGTAATTTTGATATGTCATGTTGCCATTCTTCATCTTCATGAGTCATAGTAGAGCTTTCTAAAGGCTTAATGGGTATTGAATTCTTTTTAGGGGCCATTTTAGAATCCAATACTGATATCTATTCTACAATATGCCCTTGGAATCAATTCAACTTGATTCTTCAAACAAGACTTATGCAATTTGGGAAAAAAAAATACACACCTTTTACTTGTTTTTGAGGAGCTCTATATTGAATTTGACTTATCTATATACTTGCGAATCCTAATCTATACTTGCGAATCCTCAATATCTAAAATTCGGCCTATAGTAGCCCTGCGAAGCTTCTTTCAAATGCCTCGGGTCGACTTGATTGGATTCTTGAAAAATTTATGTCCAATCTCCCAAAATGACCTAATTATATAATAGTTCGGTAAATTGAATATACATTTACGACTTGCCACGTGATACTGTTTTTCTTTGGGTCTGAAACTTATAGATAGGAAACTAAATTCTTTTTAATTCAGTCACTGCAGAATTCCAATCTTGTCTTTCAGAGAGCGTTATGAAGAGTTTCCCACGATCACCTCTTTGAGATGAAATTGAGGAGCCTGAAAAAGCACTGCCTTCCACAGATCATAGCTCCGAAAATGTTGCAAACCAAGCTCTAAAATTTTAGGATGACCTTCGTCAGGATTTCCACTTCGCGCCTTCAAAATTTCAGATTCTGAACCTTTATAGAAAAAATTTTATAGCACAAATGCCACAATGTCCTGTTTAGATTAAATTGAGGAGCCTGCAAAAAGACATAACTTCCACAGATCATATCTACGAAAATATTGTGAACCAAGCTCTGAAATTTCGTGACGATGTTCCTCCAGATTTCAACTTCGCACCCTAACAATTTCAGCTTCTGAAACTTCATAGAAAAAAAGTTATAGTGAAAATTCCATGATGACCTGTTTGGAGCAGCGAAACCCTAGAATCCAAAGCTCTGATACCAAATGTTGTGAAGCCAGCTATAAAAATAGAATAAAAGAGATATCAACACCTTATAAATAAGCCACTTCAAGGGGGAAACCTCCAATACATTACATGAATGAGAAATTCTTTGATGATACAAATTACAAAACCTCCTTTCTATATATAGGAGTCCATGGGGCCACAATGTAATCCTAGCCGACCTAACAATAATAATTTAAGGGCACAATAATAATAATATGGGGGTTATAGGGGTACAATAATAACAATGAGGTTACAATAACAACAATAAGGGACTACTAGTAATATAGGGACTAACATAATGGATTTTATTTTATGTCTCTTCATTTTATTTAGGGGATGGATGAATATTTGGAGTGGCCATTGATGGAGAGGGCTCCAACTTTCATTAAAAAAAAACCCATTTTCTAATTTACTAGCTTCCATATTATTGTTTCATAGGATGTGGAAAAAGGCCTTTGAAGAGAAAGAATTTAACAACTCTCAGACACATTTCATGGTTTCCTCCAAAGCATTTTCTTTTGGAAGTGTATCTCAAACCAGGTGTTGTATTATGAGGAGAAAATATCCCAAGATGTATATTTCTTGAACTTTATTTTCCTTGGCTATCAAGAGGCCTTGGAAAAGCCTGCAGAGCTTAGTGTTATATTTAGTCATGTGTCCAAGGCCCCATGCATATCTAATTGTTGTATCATATCTAGAGTAGTAGAGAGACCCCCCTCACCCACCCCCCACCCTCCCCCACTTCCACCCTTGGGTTTCATTTTGAAGCTTCATAAAAAGGGTCCATCGTTGGTAAGTAAAGAGCGAATATTTAAAATCAATATCTACCATCTCAATTTTCAAACCTTACTTCTACTTGTGTTGCTTTAGATAATTGAAATGCATACAATTTTTATCCACTGACAATTTTTTGAAGCTAATCTTGCTCCATTTGATCTAACTTTGCTCAGGGGGGACAACGAATATGTTTTTAGGCAGTGAATTCAACACACAAGACCAATTCTTTTATAACAGTTCTTTGAGGCAGAGGGAGCTTCTAATTGAAGATATATTTATTTCTCACAATCCATATCTTCTAGCTTAGGAATTTGGGAAGATATTCCCAAAGTGTTTTTAAGAGAGGCTTTCGAGCAAGATAACCTTTATATTTTTTCATCCAGGAGGTGAATAATTCCAACGGATCTGTAGGCCACACTAGTTGTTCATGTAGAGGAGAAATCACATCAGTCCAAACCTATTTTTTGTAATCACATTTCAGGAAAATATGGGAAATATCTTCTACTTGAGCTCTGCGTAGTGTGCATATTTAGGGGTCATTGACTCCTTGCCTCGCAAGATTTTCAACAATTAGAATGTTTTGATGTCTAAGGAACCGACAAAATTCTCAAAGGATTACCATCCTAGAGTGTCCTCATTTCTTTTCCATGGTTTAAATCCCGTGAGTTGAGCTCTAAGATTAACAGTTGCCCACTTGAGAATTGGTGTGAAATTTTCTAGATCCTAATCTAGCCAATCACCATTTTCATTCCAAATCGAGATATCAGCTAACAAAATTTTTTCCAGAGGTTTCTGGTGCATTATCTTGTGTAACCAAAGAATTATCTTAAAGTCATTCCTAGACTTCCAATACAGAGAGCAGACCAAAGAGGATGTTGAGACAATAAACTACCAAATCAGAGAACAACCTTTAAGCATTTGAATTGAACTAGGCACAATACTCTATCACTCTGTCTCCTTGTATATATTTAGACATCAAAACAGATTCCACCATTCCTCTTGATGAGTTATAAGTCTCCATACTATTTTAACCCCAATAACTTGATTCATGTTGGGTGTGGGCCGGATATCTTGTTTACTTTGTATCATGGCATTGGACCCTGTACCTTAAAATGGGCGGCAACGCCACCGTGATATCCATTTTCCATTAAAAGCAGATGTAAAATTGCCTTGTCAAAGTATAGTAATTTATAGTCAATCTGGGCCGTTCATTAGGAAAATGATCTCATGGTAGAAGTTATTTTTAGATTAGGGTTTTTTTGCCCTAGAAGGCAACCCCTCATTTTTATGAGGGCATTGTATTGCGGCTGTGCATTGTATGTGTATTCTCGGAGCGAGAAAGAGGGAAGGCCCATGAAGGCGGGGATGTCACAGCAGTCTGTGTAGGTTTTCTCTCTTCATTTTTCTTGGATAATAGAAATGAAGGACTGGTTGTTTGGGGTGGACGTAGCCCAAACTGGGTGAACCACGTATATCTGTGTCTCTCCGGTTTTATGTGTTTTTTGTGTGCTTATATTTTTTGCATATTTTATGTGTTGCATTGCTCCATAATATATAATTTTCTAACAACTGGTATCAGAGCCGAAAGTATATTTGGCTGATAAACTCGCAGGAAAGAAGGTTTCCTGGTTCGAGTGGGAGCAATGGTGGAAGATGGTAAGTTTAAGTCAATTTAATGACGAAACTGGATTGTGGAAGACCGGATGGAAAGTGCATGCAGTATCGCAGAAAGATCTGTACCTACCATTAAGCGGAAAAACAAAGAAGCCGACGGCGATGACAGACGCGGAATGGAACATTCTTGATAGAAAGGCACTCGAAACAGTATGGTTGTGCCTTGCGGCGTCAGTTGCCTTCAATATTTCGAAGGAAACAACAACAGAGGGTTTGATGCAGACGTTGGCGAAACTATATGAAAAACCCTCGGCCTCAAACAAGGTATTTCTTATGAAACGACTATTTAATATGAAGATGTCGGAAGGTGGATCTGTTGCAGATCATTTAAATGAATTTAATACAGTTACCAGTCAGTTAAGTTCTGTAGGGGTAAACTTTGATGATGAAGTTAGAGCTCTGTTATTCTTGTTCTCATTGCCAGAGAGTTGGAATGGTTTAGTAATGGCCATTAGTAACTCTGTCTCTGGATCTAGTACTTTAAAGTTTGATGATGTTGTTGGTGCTATCCTTAGCGAGGAAATGCGACGGAAAAGCTCCGGTGAGACATCAGGTAATGCTTTGAGTGCAGAGTCTAGGGGAAGAAGAATGGAAAGAGGAAAGAGCTCGGGATATCACAGTAAATCAAGGAAAGGCAGATCCAAGTCTAGATCAAGGATAGTGTGCTGGAATTGTGGAAAGAAAGGACACCTAAAGAAAGACTGTAGATCTCGGAAGGGAAAAGAAGGAGACACACAGCAAGAAAACAATCATGAAGCAAATGTGACAGGTGATGTGTTACAAGATGCTTTGATTCTTTCTTTCAAAAATGTTAATGATTCTTGGGTTGTAGATTCAGGGGCTTCATTCCATGCCACACCTGATAAGAAATATTTTCATGACTATGTTCAAGGAGATTTTGGACAAGTTAGTTTGGGTGATGATAAACCCTGTAAAATTGTTGGAATGGGTAAAGTTCTTGTAAAACAATAGAATGGAAACCAATGGCTACTAAAGGAGGTAAGGCATGTTCCAGATCTGAAGAAAAATTTGATTTCAACAGGGCAGTTAGGCGGTGAAGGTTGTGTGACAACTTTCACATATAAAACTTGGAAGGTCACCAAAGGAGCCCTGGTAATAGCAAAAGGCGAAAAGGTTGGTACATTGTATTTATGCAATGGTATTTCTAACTCTGTTAATGTTTTAACTTCCAAAGGAGCAGATGCAGCATTATGGCATCATAGGCTCGGACACATGAGTGAGAAGGGAATGAAGATTCTTCACTCAAGAAATTTGTTGCCAGGTTTGAAGAATTTTGATTTGGATTTCTGTGAGAATTGCATTTATGGAAAACAGAAGAGAGTCAGATTTCTCAGAGTTGGGAAAGAAAAGAAGAGCGAAAAATTGGAGCTTGTGCATACAGATGTATGGGGACCTGCTCAGGTATCATCTCTCGGTGGCTCTCGTTATTATGTTACTTTTATTAATGATGCAACTAGAAAAACATGGATTTATTGTATTCAGAATAAATCTAATGTATTTGATACTTTCAAGAAATGGAAAGCTTTGGTTGAGATTGAGACAGGAAAGAAGTTGAAGTGTCTCAGATCAGACAATGGAGGTGAATATTGCAGCAAAGAGTTGGATAGGTACTGTTTAGAGCATGGAATTTGCAGAGAGAAGACAGTTCCAAGAACACCACAAGAAAATGGTGTGTTAGAAAGGATGAGCAGAACAATCATGGAGCGTGCAAGGTGCATGAGATTGCATGCAGGATTGCCTTTACAATTTTGGGCAGATGCTGTAGATACTACTGTTTATCTAATAAACATAGGGCCTTCAAGTTCCTTGGATGGTGGTATTCCAGAGGAAGCATGGATAGGTAAAAAGGTAAACTACTCTTTTTTAAAGCCTTTTGGTTGTGAGGCCTTTGTCCATATTAATAAAGAAAATAGAACAAAGCTTGAGGCAAAATCAAAGAAATGTACCTTTATTGGATATGGTGCTAATGATTTTAGTTATCGCTTATATGATTATGAAAATCACAAAATCATTAGGAGCAGAGATGTAATATTCAATGAAAAGGTCTTGTATAAGAATCAGTTGCAGGAAAAGAAACAAGAAAAAGAAAGCAAGGAATACGTGGTTCTTGATGAGATATCTGAAAAATTAAAGGTGCCTGAAAATAATAATAATCAACAACCACAGTAGCAGCAACCACCACAATAGCAATAGGCACCTCAAACACCTGAAAGTGGTGTTAGAAGATCTACCAGGATAAGTAGACCCCCTGAACGATACTCTCCTTCATTATATTATTTATTATTGACTGATTCTGGTGAACCTGAATGTTATGAAGAAGCAATGCAGGTTGAAAGCAGGAAGAAGTGGGAGCTAGCCATGGAAGAAGAGATGGACTCCTTAATGCATAACCAGACTTGGGACTTAGTCAAGTTGCCTGCAGGTAAAACTGCATTGTAGAATAAATGGGTTTACAGGCTGAAGGAAGAAGATGGAGGAAAACAGAGGTACAAAGCTAGACTTGTGGTGAAGGGGTTT
>JAXQQM020074347.1:0-11850 GCA_034641835.2 Pinus albicaulis
ATATTGTATATTAATTATTATTATGAATCAGTGTAGTGATTCTAAAAATTGTCACTGTTCATCATCTGCATCAGGGTTTTCTTCTGACAATACTCTTGAAGAAGAATTTTCAGGTAAATTAAAAGTTCTCATGGCTTAGACAGACGAAGATGAACTCAAAGTTTTTGCCCAAATAAGAGCCATGGAAGATGGAGATTTAAAGACCAGACTGCTTGATGCCTATATGCAGTCTTCCAGTTTGTCCTCCAATACTAAATCAGGTAAGAAGCCGTTGTTTGTTGATGCTTCTTACGAAAGAAACACACGCAATTATCTCCGCCAACAACAGGACAGCAAAGTTCGCGCACTCACTTTGGGGGAGGTGAGTAAGGAGATACACTGCATGAAATCAGAAATTTCTGCCCTGAAGCAAAGAATCTCAGAACTTGAAAAGGGTAAACATGCCACAGCCTCTCCTGTTTCCTCTCCAGTTTAATAAGGCAGAAAGGTAAATTATACTCTGCACAATGCTCCTAAATATACAGAAGAAGTTGAAATTGTAGAAGGATATCCTGATTCTCATATTGGTTTCAGAGAGATGAAATTGCTTGCTATCCAATATCAACAACATCACATTAATATTAATGTTTGCATAAAAGGGGAAATGTTCAAATTGGTAGCATTGCTTGATTCAGGATCAGATGTAAATATGTTTTCCAAAAAGGCTGTTCCAGCTCAATATTGGGTGACTGCTACCCGCAAGCTGACAGGGTTAGGGAAAATAACCCTTGAATATGAAGTACCCAAAGCTGCAGTTTGTTTTGATACACACTGTGTCAAATTAAAGTTTGTTGTTGGTGATATACCAGTTGACTGTATTCTTGGCAATGTGTTTTTAGCTGCAGTTGAGCCCCATGGTTCAATGAGATTTCCAGACAAAAAGGCTAGATACTTCATCACAGTGTCTACATCAGATGGAAAGGGTAAAAGAATAAACTTGCCATATGTTTCTAATACCTGTGTTTCCACCATGGTGCAGGCCATGCAAGAAGATTTGCAAATTTAAGAAGAAAATAGTTTGTCATAACTCAAAGAGTTTAAGAGCATTCCCAGTATTGAACAACAGTTGAGTTCTCCTACAGTTCAGAAACAAATATCTGAACTCCAAAAACAGTTTGAAGACCAGTGTTGTTCAGAGGAACCAACTGCCTTCTAGCACAGAAAGCAGCACTGTGTTGAGCTACCCTACAAGGAAGATTATGTGGGAAAGCCCTATAAATCCAGAGCCATACCTATGAACAAAGAATACCGCAGGCTCTATGAAAAGGAGATCAATTAGCTTCCTGACAGAAAGCTGATACAGGAGTCTAGTAGCCCTTGGAACTGCTATGGCTTCTATGTCAATAAAAGGAGTGAACAAATTCGAGGCATCCCAAGATTAGTTATTAACTATAAGCCTCTGAATTCTGTACTGGCTGAAGATACCTACCCAATTCCTCACAAAGGAGACCTACTCAGTAGGATCGCTGGAGCCAAGATATTTTCCAAGTTCGACCTCAAATCAAGATTCTGGCAAGTGGCCATTGCAGAGAAAGACAAGTTAAAAACAACGTTCAGTGTTCCTGCATGCCATGACAAATGGAATGTAATGCCTTTCGGCCTCAAGCATGCGCCTTCTAAATTTCAGAAGGTAATGGATTCTGTCTTTAAGCCATATGCTGAATGGTTGTTAGCATATATAGATGATATCCTGATATTTTCTAAGAATCTTTATGACCATTTTAGGCATTTAAAGATATTCATGAGATTGGTCAAGAAGAATGGGTTGGTCTTGAGCAAAAAGAAAATGGAACTTTGTAAGACCAAAATAAATTTTCTTTGGCACACTATTGAAAATGGTCAAATTTCTCTTCAATCTCATGCCTTAGAATTTGCAGATAATTTTCTTGATGAGATTATAGACAAAACACAACTGCAAAGGTTCTTAGGTTGCCTTAATTATGTGAGAAATTTTTATCCTGCATGTGCCATTAATAGATCTCTGCTTAATCAGAGATTAAGAAAAAATCCTCAGCCTTGGACAGAAGAACACTCAGAAGTAGTCCGACAGATCAAGGCTAAGGTCCGGAATCTCCCTATTCTCTATGTTGCAGAGGATACATATTTAAAAATTGTTGAATCTGATGCCAGCAATATTGGTTGGGGAGGTGTTTTGAAACAAAGACCAAATGAAACGAGCAGTACGAAAGAAGAACAAGTTGTGCAATATGCCTCAAGTGTTTGGAGTAAAGCTGAAAATAATTACTCCACTATTGAACAAGAGGTAAAAGCAGCTTGGAACTGTATCTGTAAGTTTTCAATTCATTTGGTTAACAAATAATTTTTGCTAAGAACATATGCGCAAGCTTTGGCAAAAGTTTTGACCAAGACTATCAAGAATCTTGAAGATGCCAAGTTTACAAGATGGCAGGCTCTATTTACCAACTTTGATTTCAAAGTTGAACATATCAAAGGAATTCATAACTGTCTGCCTGATTTCCTTAGCATAGAATATATCCAGCAACAAGAACATTATGATGACCCAGAAGAAGAGGAGGAAGCACATGTAATGGTCATCATCACCGAATGGGACCAGGCCCATCAAAGAGAAACAATCAGATCCATATCTGCTGATGAATCATGGACGGTCTACAGAGAAAAATGGAGACCCATGTGGCAAATCCGAAATACTCAGATCCTAGATGCTGACTTATAGAGTCATTTAGATATACAACATCTAGTTCCAGAGAGAAGAGTACATCCTAAAGGGAGTAGGTGGATCCATGATATGATGTACTCCACTAGCATGACAGCTTCGCATGAAGCTGAAAGATCTTTATCCGAAGATTTTTGTGATTTCAATGTTATCTGTAGGAGGAGAATCTACTACAAATCCTATACAATCAACAGAACACAGTGTCCTGGCTGGAATTATACAGGAAGATTCTTAACATGGCCAGGTAATAACCCTGACCTCATTTTTCCTGACACTGTGTACAATTTTGCAGGTTATAAGAAACACTGGTGGAATCTGTTAAACAAAGATGGTCGTAATGAGACACATTACACCAAGCTGAAATTCGGGCCAACCTGGATAAATCATGCGGGCCAGAGTCCTCCATGGATAGAAGATTGGTGGTTTATGTATGGCTTGAGCGCTTACAATATGGATCCATATTTCTATGAATCCTACTTTCAAATCCGGTGCAACACATGTCTGGAAAGTCCAATAGGAGAATGTTTTCATACTCCTTGCCAAACTGTCAGAGATATGGGCCAACTAGAATATAGACTGAATAATTCAGTCTTTGAATTACAAAAGAACATGCATCTTCAGTGGCTTGTATTAACCAAGATAAAACACCAGATAATTTTAAACAAGCATATGATAGTCCGCCGGATATACACAAAAGCTTGGGATGATCATATATATCCAAATCTTATATTCCCGGGTATCAAAATCCTAGAAGATCCTGCAGAAGCTAGTACAAGCGGTTCACATGGGCTCCGCTGAAACAAAAGTATCCATTGTGTTGGTACACCCAGTCACGGGTTTATGGTGACAGGTCTTTTCCCGAGGGCCTTTTACCATTCAAAAAAGCATCCTCTGTGTCTTGAATAATTGATGTTTCCTCGTGGGCCTTGTACATAAAAGGTATCCATAGTGTAAAGCACACACCTTCACATGCGTCTGTTAGAAGGACGAAATCTTTGCGCGGATGTCACTTCGGTGTTTCCCGAAAGCAATGATTCCCCTTCTACGTGTCAATAATCCAATGAACCGATTGAAATGTTTGCCCCCCCTCATTTCATATATAAGGAGGGTAAGGTTCATTTCTGGAGCATTCACATTCAGAGAGTCTTGAGTCATTTGTGTTTTGTTTCGAGTCTGAGTCTGAGCTCCCTGCTCTGCATCTATGAGAATTTTCTCGATCTGCTTGCATCACGGTGCTAAGTCTCAAAGTCCATAGGTGATATGAGAAGCTTGTGTGTCTATGTGCTCGACATAGACAATAACCTAAAGTGGCCAGATCAATAGATTGAGTCTGTAAGTAAGTTTTATGGTGTGTTGTGTCTGAAGCTCTGAGACAGAGTCTGCAACTGGCCAGGTAGCCTCCAATTTCGCTCGCTCATTCCATGAGTAGCAACATCTGGTAAATGCCATTGCAGTCAATCTTTGGAAAGAGATCTTTCTGAGTCCTATAATATGATCTCTGATGTAATATCATTTTTAAATCAATAAAGAGAGAAATTTTTGTTCCGCATTCTAAGAACTATAACTCTGAGCTTTATGAATGTCCACTGAGGTAGTATTGTCTTCTTAAGAAAGTTAGCCAAAAGTTTGCCAGAGGTTCGCCAAATCTCGGAGGGACGTGGAGTAGGCCGTTAAAAGGCGATGGGAAGTCGCAGAAAAGGCCGAAAGAGGTGTGAAAGAGATAGTAGGTTTGTGTATGGGTTCACATAGGGAACTCTAAGAAACAAGAAGATACTCAGTGAGCCAACCATCCTGTTGAGTTGTTTGCAGTGCAAACCTGTGACAGAGGTATCCAAAAAACCAAAAAGTTGAGCATCAAGCCATCAAATGGTAAGATCTCACCTTTCCTAAACATTGGGTCGTGTCTAATCCAAAGCCCATCTCTGCCAAAAACATCACTTCTGCGAATATCGTTGAAAATCAATCCTCTGCTGTCTTGTCTTTCCCAAGAAGGTTTACCATAGATAGACACAGGATTGAAGCAGAATGTAAAAAATCACCACTGTATATATCGTCTAAAATTTCCGATACTAGTTGTTCTAGTCTTGAAAATTCCTTTTGTCAACATACAACATTGTTTGAATTTGCTCAAATTATTAATTTTCAGCCACTCCGAGTCGACTGTCCTCAATGCCACCAGTCTATCAATCTTAAGCATCTTGTATAAATGGTCATTAGACATCAGAACCATAATCCTAGAACGGGTGAAGCTCCTCCTTCCACATCGGTCACCCCTTGCCCAAATCCTAAGTGTTCTGATATACCTTTCCCTCATGAAGATGAACATGTCCTCATGATGCATCTAGTGCCATCCTTACAAGATGAAGATCCCAGACTTACAGAGATGTTCATGAACATGAAATCTCCAAAGGATAAGCATGGCATTGGATTCTACTTTCAAAAGGACAAATTGCTTCCAGCTTGCAGATTCAAAGATCTGCCAGCAGATATAAAGAAACCTTCTATTCCAAAAATACAAAAATTTTATACTTTGATGGATGGTTGTCAAAAACATCAGATCCCTAAGAAATGGATGAAACAAATGTTGAATTGGGATCTCTTCACACATCCAGAAGATGATGCTTTTGGATCTTCACATTCTTTGGAGGAGAAGAAAAATTTAGCCACACAATGGAAGGATTATATGAATCAAAGAAATACTTGGATTTCTTTTTATTCTTGGCTAAATAATAAAAAGTCAGATGTTGTTTTGATGACTGACTCTGCATCCTCCTCTGGTCATTCATGGACAGCTGTTGATGGTAGTAAGGTAGAGACTTCTACCAGTTTTCCTCCTTTCAAGGGAATTTTCCTAGGTGAAGTACAAAACTCAGCCAATGCCTATCCCCTTGTACAGAAAGAAAATCTTGTAGGAATTGAAAGGAGATTTCAAACAGCTAGTGAACAAATAAACTGGACAAACACTGCCATTACTGGTTTAGAGAAGAATATGGCTAAAGCTATCTCAGTAAAAGAATAGATAGACAGATTTCAAGTGTCTATCAATGATGTAAATAGTGCTATAAATTCTGTACAGTATAATGTTTCAGTTTCAAAATATTTTTGTTTGCAATCTCTAAAAAATATTGATGAAGTAGAGACCTGTATAATAGAAAACTTTGTCTCTACACGACAATTAATTTCAAATTTGTCTGAGAAAACTGAGAAGACAGAAAAGAAGAAAACAGGAAAGCCTGTCCCGTCCTCCTTCCTCCACAAAGGGAAAAATGTGCCTGTTCAGAAGTCTGTTGATAAGTTTCTTAAGCTTTTCCCTAAAGAGTCTGCTCCTGAGTCGCCAAAAGAAAAAATTACTGTTGCCTCTCTGTTTGAAGAAACTGAATCTGAAAGTCATGTCCTCCCAGTATATGAACCTTTAGAAGCTCAGTATACCAGATATTCCCCTCCTGACCTAAATGGCCTTGGAAAGATCACAGGCAGGGAAACATTCTTTGAACAAAGTCATAAAGAATGGAATATTGATAATCTGACATCAGCACAAATAAGATAGACACTGGATCAAATGATCACAGCATATAAGCTGATGTGCATCGAGGGAAAATAATAAGTCGAGGCATGTAAGACTCTGATTCCATCCTTCACAGGCACTCTAGCCAGATGGTGGGAACTAGAGTCCTCTCCAGCACTAATAAAGAAGATGGAAGAAGAGGTGGTTAAAGATGAAAATGGAGACATAGAATTTCATCTAGATGACAGAACCATCAGCAACATGATTGGTGCTCTCACAGAATTAATCCAACAGAATTTTTGTGGAGATGAACCAGCCATCTCAGATCAAAATGAATTGATATTGATGAATTTGAAATGTCGAAATATCAATCAGTATGAGGATTTCCATCGGGATTGGATTCAAAGAATCTTCCGAGTGAAGGACCCTAAGAATCTGCTATGGAAGCAGGTTTACCTTGCAGCTTTGCCTTCAAATCTTGTTGACATTTTGAAATTGCAGGAAGCTTTCCAGTTTCCATTAGAAACATATTTGTGGGGTCAAATGTATAGTATTATTACTAAAGTATTGATTACTCTATGTACCAGCTCAAAGATAAATAAATCTATTGACAAGTTAAACAGACTACCTGGTACTAATTCATTTTGCAGCAAGTATGGTATAACAGTTGATGAACCCTTGGTGAAGAGGAGAAATTCAAAGAAAAAGGCTAAAAATACTTACAAAAGAAGTCAGCCTTACACTTATCACATGAGCACCAAGAAGATTTCTGAGCTAAAGTCTCACAAGCCCAGAAGAAAGCCATACAAAAGATCTTCAAGAAAGGGATATTATAAATATGTCCCAAAAACCCATTACTATGATGCTGCTGACATTCATCCTAAAGAGCGCAAGCTAGAAAGGATGAAAGGAATAACTTGTTGGATCTGTGGAAAACCTGGACATACTTCTAATCTGTGTCCTGAGGCCAAAGAGTCAAGAAAAAATCTGGGAAAGAAATCACAACAAAAGTATAAAGGCCAAACATCCACAGTCAAAGACTGTTTCTCACCCAAGCTCAAGAAGCTTCCTCTTCTGTTTCTGATACTGAATCTTCTTCTCCTGATTCTGACATTGAAGAAGTTCATGCATATTGTCAGTGTAGCGATTCTGAAAATTGTCATTGTTCATCATCTGCATCATGGTTTTCTTTTGACAATACTCTTGAAGAAGAATTTTCAGGTAAATTAAAATTTCTCATGGCTCAGACAGGCGAAGATGAACTCAAATTTTTTGCCCAAATAAGAGCCATGGAAGATGGAGATTTAAAGACCAGACTGCTTGATGCCTATATGCAGTCTTCCAGTTCATCCTCCAATACTAAATCAGGTAAGAAGCCATTGTTTGTTGATGCTTCTTACGAAAGAAACACACGCAGTTATCTCTGCTAACAACAGGACAACAAAGTTCACGCACTCATTTTGGGGGAGGTGAGTAAGGTGATACACTGCATGAAATCAGAAATTTCTTCCCTGAAGCAAAGAATCTCAGAACTTGAAAAGGGTAAATAGGCCACAGCCTCTCCTGTTTCCTTTCCAGTTTACTCAGGCAGAAAGGTAAGTTATGCTCTGCACAATGCTCCTAAATATACAGAAGAAGTTGAAATTGCAGAAGGACATCCTGATCCTCATATTGGTTTCAGAGAGATGAAATTGCTTACTATCCAATATCAACAACATCACATTAATATTAATGTTTGCATAAAAGGAAAAATTTTCAAATTGGTAGCATTGCTTGATTCAGGATCAGATGTAAATATGTTTTCCGAAAAGGCTGTTCCAGCTCAATATTGGGTGACTGCTACCCGCAAGCCGACAGGGTTAGGGAAAATAACCCTTGAATATGAAGTAACCAAAGCTGCAGTTTTTTTTGATACACACCGTGTCAAATTAAAGTTTGTTGTTGGTGATATACCAGTTGACTGTATTCTTGGAAATGTGTTTTTAGCTACAGTTGAACCCCATTGTTCAATGAGATTTCTATACAAAAAGGCTGGATACTTCATCACAGTGTCTACATCAAATGGAAAAGGTAAAAGAATAAACTTGCCATATGTTTCTAATACCCGTGTTTCCACCATGGTGCAGGCCATGCAAGAAGATTTGCAAAAAGCAGAAAACAGTTTGTCAAAACTCAAAGAGTTTATGAGCATTCTCAGTATTGAACAACAGTTGAGTTCTCCTATAGTTCAGAAACAAATATCTGAACTCCAAAAACAGTTTGAAGACCAGTGCTGTTCAGAGGAACGAAATGTCTTCTGGCAAAGAAAGCAGCACTGTGTTGAGCTACCCTACAAGGAAGATTATGTGGGTAAGCCCTGTAAATCCAGAGCCATACCTATGAATAAAGAATACTGCAGGCTCTGTGAAAAGGAGATCAATCAGCTTCTTGACAGAAAGCTGATATGAGAGTCTAGCAGCCCTTGGAACTGTTATGGCTTCTATGTCAATAAAAGGAGTGAAAAAATTTGAGGCATCCCAAGATTAGTTATTAACTATAAGCCTCTGAATTCTATACTGGCTGACAATACCTACCCAATTCCTCACAAAGGAGACCTGCTCAGTAGGATCGCGGGAGCCAAGATATTTTCCAAGTTCGACCTCAAATCAGGATTCTGGCAAGTGGCCATTGCAGAGAAAGACAAGTTCAAAACAATGTTCAGTGTTCCTGCAGGCCATTACGAATGGAACGTAATGCCTTTTGGCCTCAAGCATGCACCTTCTAAATTTCAGAAGGTAATGGATTCTGTCTTTAAGCTGTATGCTGAATGGTTGTTAGCATATATAGACGATATCCTGATATTTTCTAAGAATCTTTACGACCATTTTAGGCATTTAAAGATATTCATGAGATTGGTCAAGAAGAATGGGCTAGTCTTGAGAAAAAATAAAATCGAACTTTGTAAGACCAAAATAAAGTTTCTTGGGCACACTATTGAAAATGGTCAAATTGCTCTTCAATGTCATGCCTTAGAATTTTAAGATAAGTTTCCTGATAAGATTATAGACAAAACACAGCTGCAAAGGTTCTTAGGTTGCCTTAATTATGTGAGCAATTTTTATCCTGCATGTGCCATTGATAGATCTCTGCTTAATCAGAGATTAAGAAAAAATCCTCAGCCTTGGACAGAAGAACACTCAAAAGCAGTCCAACAGATCAAGGCTAAGGTCCATAATCTCCCTATTCTCTATGTTGCAGAGGATACCTATTTCAAAATTGTTGAATCTGATGCCAACAATATTGGTTGGGGAGGTGTTTTGAAACAAAGACCAAATGAAAAGAGCAGTAAGAAATAAGAACAAGTTGTGCATTACGCCTTAGGTGTTTGGAGTAAAGCTGAAAAGAAGTACTCCACTATTGAACAAAAGGTAAAAGCAGCTTGGAACTGTATCTGTAAGTTTTCAATTCATTTGGTTAAAAAATACTTTCTGCTAAGAACAGATGCACAAGCTTTGGCAAAAGTTTTGACCAAGACTATCAAGAATCCTAAAGATGCCAAGTTTGCAAGATGGCAGGCTCTATTTACCGACTTTGATTTCAAAGTTGAACATATCAAAGGAATTCATAACTGTCTGCCTGATTTCCTTAGCAGAAAATATATCCAGCAACAAGAACATTATGATGACCCAGAAGAAGAGGAAGAAGCACATGTAATGGTCATCATCACCGAATGGGACCAAGCCCATCAAAGAGAAACAATCAGATCCATATCTGATGATGAATCATGGGTGGTCTACAGAGAAAAATGGAGACCCACGTGGCAACTCTGAAATACTCAGATCCTAGATGCTGACTTACAGAGTCATTCAGATATACAACATCTAGTTCCAGAGAGAAGATTACATCCTAAAGGGAGTAGGTGGATCCATGATATGATGTACTCCACTAGCATTACAGCTTCGCATGAAGCTGAAAGATCTTTATCTAAAGATTTTTATGATCTCGCTGTTATCTATACTGGCGGCAATGATAGGACAAGAATCTACGAAAAATCCTATACAATCAACAGAACACAGTGTCCTGGCTGGAATTATACAGAAATATTCTTAACATGGTCAGGTAATAACCCTGACCTCATTTTTCCTAACACTGTGTACAATTTTGCAGGTTATAAGAAACACTGGTGGAATTTGTTAAACAAAGATGGTCGTAATGAGACACTTTACACTAAGCTGAAATTCAGGCCGACCTGGATAAATCATGTGAGCCAGAGTCCTCCATGGATAGAAGATTAGTGGTTTATGTATGGCTTGAGAGCTTACAGTATGGATCCATATTTCTATGAATCCTACTTTCAAAGCCGGTGCAACACATGTCTGGAAAGTCCAATAGGAGAATGTTTTCATACTCCTTGCCAAACTGTCAGAGATATGGGCCAACTAGAATATAGACTGAATAATTCAGTCTTTGAATTCCAAAAGAACATGCATCTTCAGTGGCTTGTATTAA
Source organism: Pinus albicaulis (assembly GCA_034641835.2). Classification (NCBI taxonomy): domain Eukaryota; kingdom Viridiplantae; phylum Streptophyta; class Pinopsida; order Pinales; family Pinaceae; genus Pinus; species Pinus albicaulis. The sequence goes on from JAXQQM020074347.1 coordinate 10,728, forward strand.
CCAAGATAAAACACCAGATAATTTTAAACAAGCATATGATAGTCCGCCGGATATACACAAAAGCTTGGGATGATCATATATATCCAAATCTTATATTCCCGGGTATCAAAATCCTAGAAGATCCTGCCGAAGCTAGTACAAGTGGTTCACATGGGCTCCGCTGAAACAAAAGTATCCATTGTGTTGGTACACCCAGTCACGGGTTTATGATGACAGGTCTTTTCCCGAGGGCTTTTTACCTGTTCAAAAAAGCATCCTCTGTGTCTTGAATAATTGATGTTTCCTCGTGGGCCTTGTACATAAAAGGTATCCACAGTGTAAAGCACACACCTTCACATGCATCTGTCAGAAGGACGAAATCTCTGCGCGAATGTCACTTCAGTGTTTCCCGAAAGCAATGATTCCCTTTCTACGTGTCAATAATCCGACGAACCGATTGGAATGTTTGTCTCCCCTCATTTCCTATATAAGAATGGTAGGGTTCATTTCTGGGGCATTCGCATTCGGAGAGTCTTGAGTCATTTGTGTTTTGTTTCGAGTCTGAGTCTAAGCTCCCTGCTCTGCATCTGTGAGAAGTTTCTCGATCTGCTTGCATCACGGTGCTAAGTCTCAAAGTCCATAGGTGATCTAAGAAGCCTGCGTGTCTATGTGCTCGGCATAGACAAGAACCTAAAGTGGCCAGATCAATAGATTGAGTCTGTAAGTAAGTTTTATGGTGTGTTGTGTCTGTAGCTCTGAGACAGAGTCTGCAACTAGCCAGGTAGCCTCCAGTTTCGCTCACTCATTCTATGAGTAGCAACATCTGGTAAATGCCATTGCAGTCAATCTCTAGAAAGAGAGAAATTTTTGTTTTGCATTCTAAGAACTGTAACTCTGAGATTTATGAATGTCCACTGAGGTAGTATTTTCTTCTTAAGAAAGTTCGCCGAAAGTTCGCCAAAGGTTTGCCAAATCTCGAAGGGACGTGGAGTAGGCCGTTAAAAGGGGAAGGGAAGCCGTAGAAAAGGCCGAAAGAAGCGTGAAAGAGATAGTAGGTTCGTGTATGGGTTCACATAGGAAACTCTAAGAAACAAGAAGATACTCAGTGAGCCAACCAGCCTGTTGAGCTGTTTGCAGTGTAATA
>JAXQQM020083396.1:0-20771 GCA_034641835.2 Pinus albicaulis
TTGCATTATAGTAAACACTTTTTTTTTCATTTACTTCAATTTTAATTTTTAATAATACAATTTTTCTCCATTGCTAATGTTCCTTTTCTTTTAAGTTTTAATCTATCTTACCATTGCTAATGTTTCTTTTCTTTTAACTTTTAATCTATCTTAATGATATCACATAATCATCATACATTATATATAGTATTTAAAAATAAAAATATTAACAACATAATCTTCACAGTGAATGTGAAATACTCATATTTCTTTTTAGTTAAATTGTCTTATAAGATAAATATATAGATAACTTTTATTTTAACTTTTAATATATCTTGATGATATCACATAATCTTCATACATTGTATATAGTATTTAAAAATAAAAATATTAACAACATAATCTTCACTGTGAATGTGAAATACTCATATTTATTTATTTTTAAATTGTTTTATAAGATAAATATATAGTTATAAACTTCCAAGTATAATAGGAAATTTATAATTAAATCATAGCTTTAATTTTTTTAATTAAATTATTTTATAAAATAAATATAATAGACAATTTATAATTAAATAATCATCATTTTATTCAAATATTGAAGTGAATGATATTTTATGAGAATGGAGAAAAATATTTCAAACTTTTATTTCAAACAAATCATATAAAACTTATATTTAGAACATGGAATTATTTGTTAAAAAAACAACTTTAATTATATTTTTTTAAAAAATTGATGTTATATTTGAAAATTATCTTCCCAATGATTTTAAACTCATTGACATAATACCAAAATTTGAATTACCATATAAATCAAAGAGGGTGACCTAAATAAAAAGTACTTTCATGCCTGTGCATCCGGAAGAAGGGAAAAAAATGCCATATGGAACATACACAACAAGGAGGGATCCATCATTACGGATGAAGATGAGATCAGGAGGGAGGTTGTTATCCGTTTTGTAGATTTTTACAGGGAGAATTCGGGGATCACAGTCCAAAACCAGCAGTGGGTAATTAATCACATTCCTGAGATGTTTGACCAGCAAGCTGCAGAGGGGCTTATTGAGCCCATTACTAAGGAGGAACTGCTGGAAGTACTTAAATCCTTTGCCAGGGACAAAAGCCCTGGGTCAGACGGGTGTCCGGCTGAATTCTATATTGCCTTCTTTGATCTTATTGGGGATGGCTTACTGGAACTGATTGAGATGATCAGAACAAAAGGCCACATTCTGGGTGCTATTAGCGCAACCTTTATTGCACTCATTCCAAAGTATTCGAATCCTATCACCTTCTCGGACTACCATCCCATTGCACTCTGCAACATATTATATAAGATGTCCTTGAAGGTGATTGCAAACAGGTTAAAAGCCACACTCTCAAAGTGGATCTCGGATGAGCAATATGGCTTCCTAAATGGAAGATCAATTCATGATGCCGTGGCCATTGCCCATGAAGCTATGCACACTATGCATGACTAGAAACAGGCTGGCATCATCTACAAGGTCGATCTCTACAAAGCATATGACTCTATAGATTGGTCTTTCATTAGACTTGCACTCTACAAAATTGGTTTACACCTACCAGCCATTCGATGGATAATGGCATGGATCTGCACGGTTCGTTATAGTGTCATCATCAATGGTATTCCATCTGCTTTCTTCGGTGCCAGTCATGGGTTGAGACAGGGATGCGCTCTGTCTCCGCTCATTTTCCTCCTTGTCATGGATGGCTTCAGCAGGTTGATAAACAAAACAGCAGAGGAAGGACACTTCACGGGTATGATGGTATCTCCACAAGTCAAGATTACCCACTCTCTCTTTGTAGACGATCTACTGGTATTTGGTGGCATCCTATGCAATGATTGGATCTTTCTTCACTCGATGCTAGACAGATTCGGTTCTGCTACGGGTCTCATCATCAACAGATCCAAGTCTATACTCCTATATGCGCATGGTGAGTTGGCGGAAATTCACCACATTGTAGAGATTCTGGGGGTAAGGGCAGCAAAGATATATGAAGGTATCACCTACTTAGGCTTCCAAATTAAGCCCAGTGCATACATGAATAGAGACTTGGATTGGATTGTTGAAAAGTACAGGAACAAAATTTCAAAGTGGACAAACTGATGGCTGTCCTTAGGTGGCAGATTCATCCTTATACAAGCTGTTCTATCACAGCTCACGATTTATTGGGGCCATTTGTACCTTCTTCCTGTGAACATCTGTATGAAGATAAACGCAGTTATGGCCCATTTTTTATGGTGAGGAGTGGGCACACATACAAAATACCACCTCTGCAAATTATCGGAGATCTCCCTTCCTAAGGAGATGGGCAGGTGGGGTCTGCTGGACCTATGGTCCTTCACTCTCGCCTTATTGTCTAAATCTTTGTGGAGGGCACTAACTAGGAACAACATTTGGTCGAGCATCATTGTGGACAAGTATCTAGGCACTAGATCGTTGGAGATTTACTTTCAGGGGCCTATTGCCTCACTAAAGCAGGCCTCAATGATATGGAGAAGTCTTTCTAAATTCCGGGAGATTATCAAATCAAAAGTGGTGTGGAAGTTTGGTGATGGGAGGGGGATACCCATCCCATGCACCAACATTATGGGTGTTTCGACTGACTCTTTCATAGATCCGGTTTTTATCCACAAGTTAACACATAGAGGTATCATTTACTTATCAGATGTCATTACACACTCGGAAGTGGGTGCTCCCGTATGGATGGATTTTGAGGCACTGGGCATGCAGGTAGATGATAAGGAGAGTTGGCTAAGCCTCATCAGCTCTTATCAAAGTGCTGGACTCTTTTTTGATCCATTGGGCGACCAGATTGTTTGGGGCGGGGCATACAAGGGCCCAAACATCTCTGTCAAGGATCTGTATTTGCACATCAAAACGGAAGGACACACTACCCCTGGTATCCTTGGCTTCACTATGGTTTGGAACTGGAGTATTCCCCACAAGATTACACTTTTCAATTGGCTCCTCAGGAAAGGAAAGATACTCACTTGGGACAATCTGCAAAAAAGAGGGAAACATGGCCCGGGAAGATGCACATTATGTAAAGAGGAACAGGAGTCTGTCTCTCACATTTTCTTTGAATGCAGGGTGGCTATTGGACTTTGGGAAATGTTCTCTCACTGGACTGATACCCCAGCATGGAGACCAACTTCACAGGACCATGCATATGATATTTGGGCATCAAAGGGTGCTGGGAAAAAGGCCCTTCCATATTATACATGCTGGGAAATATGGTGTAATAGGAGCCACATGCTGTTCAATGGGGGGCTGTGGGACTCCTACAGGATTTATAAACGCATTCTGGATTGGCTTCAGATTAATCCTATCTCGATAAAGGTCGATATGTATCTGTCAAATAGGACTAGGCCTGAATGTATCCACACACTGGCTCTATTCTTCGATGGAGCACAACAGGATGGTATATGTGGCTGCGGAGCTTGGATTAAATTGGAAGGTGAGGATCGCTTCCAAGTCATATAGAACGGGGGCCGGGGATCAAACAATAAAGCCGAGGTCATGGCCCTGTGCAGCGGGCTCCTTGTGGCCCATCACTTGTCGATCCCTATCCTAGATATTTACGGGGACTCCCAATTTGTCATAGATGGAATTTCGGGAAGAACTAATCTCAGGGTTCCCAACCTCAGTGGGTGGGTTGATCGAATCCTCTATATTCTTTCACAATTTCAGAGATCCTCCCTCCATCATATATACAGAGAATTAAACTGGAGGGCGGATAGGCTCTCAAAGTTGGGGTTGGTACAAAATTTTGGTCACATCATAGTCATCCATATCAGGGACAACAGGGAATGTGCCTCTCTCAGCTTTGATCTATAGGAACTTTTCACTAATCGGTTGTATCTCCACACTGGTCTCTGGATTTTTGGGTAAAGGCCACGTTGGTTTCCTCTGTATCTATTGGATCCAGCTGATAACCTCTTTCGGGTTCTGGTATATAGTCTTTTTTATACAGGGGTTGCTTCCTGTTGGCTGGTTCATAGATTGGGCTTCTGGTCTACAATAGATTTTGGTTTTTTGATCAGGCACCAGATGCTCATTTGACTTCTGTTGGCATTATGGTCGATATATATGTCGCTTCTATTCTCTGTTACATACTGGCTTCCTTCTTATTTCCCTGGGCCTTTTGCTGCCTGATGATATCAGCAGGTTTGTATCTCTCATATGCTTGATGGCTTCGGCTGTAATTTTTCCTCTTTTCTGTTTTTGGACATCCTCATGGCTCTTTACAAGTTCCTGTAGGGGTTATTATGATTATTCTCTCCTAACTGTCATGGATTACCCTATTCTCCTGCGGATAGGGTATCTTCCTATCAGTGGAGAATGCATTGATTGTTGGACTGTTTTTCATCTCTATATAAAAACAACGTTTTTTTCTCTGGTGAAAAAAAAATACTAAAATTTCAATTACCACAAAAAAAATAAAACTTAAATTTATCTTTAGTAAATTGAAATCATTTACTCACAACAAACTATGCCTATTAATATAATACTAAAAATTTGAGTTACCATGTGTATTAAAATATCATTCCCTAGCCATGTTTAATCATGAATCAAAAACCCATTTTAAATATTGAATTACTTAAAAGGCCACAGTAAATTTCATTAAATCTTAAAGAAAAATAAATTAAACTCACAAAAGAGTTAAGAAAAACTAAAGGACCCATTAGTCCTCCAAGTTCTTTGTAATTGATTTATAAAAAAAACTAAAATTCGTTATTTCATACATTGGTCTCTGATTTCTGCAAAAGGTGGTGGTTAGTCGAACAGTTTTGCGAGTGGTGAAATACGAGGCTAATTGGTAGTATCAGGGGTTAAATATTTTTTTGTCACATTTGCATTTCCACACCATGGGATTGTAATCCTCTACACGTTTTTGAATGCACTGCAGTTTTGGAGTGATGGCGTAGTGCACATGCTTACAAGGGTTGCACGCCCCGCATTTCTTGACACATGATGACGGCCCAGGGCCACCAGTAACCTCGCTTCTGCCCTCTCCCATCACCTGTAATAGCTGTTTTTATCATTAAATTTTATATCTTTTATCCAATCCAATGCAAATTTACATAATATATTGTTTATTTAATATCAAAGATTACAGATAAAACATGGATTTAGAAATGAAAAATTACAAAAAAAAGAAGGGCCATAACATTTCCACGAAGAAGTGGTTTGTGTATCATTAATTTCTCTCCCAACGATCTCTACATCATCAGCAAAATAAAAGGGTTACTGTATCATATTAGTGTTTTTACAAGTATGTGAAAAAATATTCTATGAAAATAAATTAAATACCCAATCAATATTTTATGTAAAGTAAAGTACACACTCGTAAAGGTCAATAATATTAAAATAAAACACAAATGAGGATTTTCATCATGGCATAATGTGAAAATCCATTTTCCATAATGTAGGAAATTAATCTCAACCACCACCATGAATAAACTAGCAGCAGCCATACATCCGTTAAGTGTTTTTTTCAAGAAGGACAAGGCAAATCCACAAGTTTCTTACTTCACGCAAATTTCCGTAATATTCAGAAAAACAGTGTGTGGCCATCTCTCTGCATTAAATTCACTTCCTGTCATATCACCTACCTCGTTCTCACACACAACACAAGCTCTTAACCTTTCCACTTAACCCATTACCACAATCTTATATCTCTACTTATGCGATATTAGCGGGACCCTCAACCTTTGTATTTAATGTATTCCTTAACTTTCCCCTTTTCACACTTCCTGCTATTTAGCGTGCAACATTTCACACTTCGAACATTTTAAGTCCTTACCTTTATTCTCCTCGCCAAAATTTATGATGGTGCAATGCGATATCGCCATCGCACATTGCAATAAAAAACATTTATGTTTTTCGATAAAAGCTGTCATGGGATAAATGTTTTAAGTTGTGATGCGATTGTGCCAGCGTATATCACATTTAAAAATCTCAGGTTGATAGTTCCCAAGTCAAGTTTTGACATCACCGAAGAATGATATCCGATGTGGGTGTGGATGTGATTTGGTTTCAAGACCGAAACCTAAAGGATTTCAAGTCCATCGTACAAAGCTCTGTGTGATTTTTTTTATGAAGAATTGGACTTTCACAGTAGAAGGATGGTTGGTTGTTACTTATCCATTACAGGATTTAATTACCATTAAACCTTCAAACTCCACCATTTTTGTATTTAAAAAATATGTTTTTCATGTAATGTAATAGATTAGTAAGTTGTAGCAAAACCTGTTGAAGCAGAAGAATGATATAGAAATTTCTCTGGTTTTGTCTCTCTATGTGTGGCTCTGTATTTTGATACAACTATACTGTAATATTTTAAATTTGAATTTTCATATCTCTGTGTAAACTGCTCATTGAGGGAAAGAGTTTCCCATGTTTTCTTTTTGAGCTTCTCGTGTTCTTTGAATTTCCAACATGGTATCAAAGAACTGAAATTTTTCAACATGGTATTAGAGCATACCAGATTTTTCCAGCATGGTATCTGAGCACATTTAGAATCTTAGTGAATGAAATTTTTCTTTACTAAAGAGATGAAAGTTTGTTTTAGAAGTAGATTCTCGAGCAGTCAGAAGGTTTTTTGTTTACAGAGTGAAAATGAAAGAAGAAAGCAGAAGCTTGACTAATCCACAAATACCCCAGTTTAATGGGAAGATTTATGACTATTGGGCTATTACAATGAAAGCCCTGTTCTCCTCACAAGATATTTGGGAGCTGGTGGAGAATGGATTCCAAGAAGCAGTAGATGTAGAAAAATACAATGCTTTGACACAAGCATAAAGAGATTTGTTGAGATATAGTAAGAATAAGGACTCCAAAGCCCCCTTCTATATTCTCCAGGAATTTCATGAAATTATTTTTCCAAGGGTTGCAACAGCAATGATGTCCAAGCAAGCATGGGATACACTCCAGACAACCTACCAAGGCATGGAAAAGGTGAAGACAGAAAACTACAAATGCTGAGAAGATATTTTCAAACATTATGAATGAAAGAGTCTGAGAATATAGACTCATTCTTTACACATGTTATTGGGTTGATTACCCAAATTGGGTCTCATGGTGAGACACTTGAGGAAAGGAGAATATATTAGAAAGTTGTAAGATGTATGCCATCAAGGTTTGATGCCATAGTTGTGACCATAGAATAAACCAAGGATCTCTCATAGTTTTCGGTGGATGAGCTTCATGCATAAGTGATGGCTCATGAGCATAGAGTGAGCAAAATAGAAAAATCGTCTTTGGAGCATGCATTTAAGACACAAGTGTATTTTGTTCAAGGTAGAGTTTAACGAAGATAAAACTACTGAGGACGAGGAAGAAGCCCACACATAGGTGGAAGAAACAACCCTACAATCACTAGTGGAAGGGGTAGCAATCAAAATCCAACTCAAGGCTCATGGCAGAATCAAGCACAAGGTCAGATTTATGATAAATCTCAAGTTCAATGTCATTACTGTAAAAAGTATGGTCATTATGCAACTGAATGTAGAAAGAAGCAATATGACATGGGTAGCGAGCCTAGTGTAAATTTAACAACGGAAAATCAAAACCATGGTAGTGTGTTTTTATCTTGTAATATAACACAAGAAAAATAATGAGATATATGGTTCTTAGATTTAGGTTGTAGTAACCACATGATTGGAAACATACCAATGTTTTCCAAACTAGATGAAAGTGTGAAATCAGAAGTGACATTGGTGACTGATAGCAAGGTCTCTGTCATGGGAAAAGGAAGAGTAGACATACTAACAAAGAATGGAGAGAAGTTAATGCCCAATGTTTATTATGTCCATGGCTTGAAACATAACATCCTAAGCATTGGAGAGCTCATACAAAAGGGCTACAATGTATTTTTTGAAGATGATGTATTCAAAATCATGGATAAGCCTCGAATTAGACAACTCATTGAGAAAGTGCATATGACAAACAATAGAATGTTTCCCCTCAAGTTGAGATCAGACTTGAAAGAAGAAAGTGTTATAGAAACTGTCACACAAAAAAAATCCAAGAAGAATTCAAAGAGGAGAATTGGTTATGGCATTTGACATATTGTCATCTCAAGTTCAGAGGTTTGAAAATTGTTACATAGAAAATGCATGGTAAAAGTACTGCCACTCATGGAAAAACCAGACATTCTATGTGAAGGTTGCATCTTGGGAAAACAACAAAGAGAATCATTTCTAGGAAGAAAGTTAATAAAGGAAAAATCACCTTTGGAGATTTCCCACTCATATTTATCTGGACTAATGCAAACACCATAGTTAGGCAACAGCCACTATATTTTGACATTAATAGATGACTACACAAGGAATACATGGGTCTATTTCTTGAAACAGAAAAGTGAAGTGTTTGACCACTTCCACAACTACAAAGCTCTTGTTGAGAAGCAAAGTGGACACTACATAGAAGTGTTGAGGAATAATAGGGGTGGCAAATATATCTCAAAATACTTCCTACATTTTTGCATGGAGAATGGAATTCACAAGGAATTTACACAAGGTATAAATCTCAACAAAATGGTGTTGCAGGAAGAAAGAATATGAACATCATGGACATAGCAAGGATTATGTTGAAGGAAAAGCATTTGCCAAATGACTATTGGGTTGAATATGCCTCTTGTGAAACATATAACATTAATAGATGTCCAGCCAAAAGTGTCATGAATAGAGTTCCTGAAGAAGCATGGAGTAGAGAAAAGAAATGTCACTCACATGAGAGTGTTTGGACATGTGGCATACGTACATTTCCCAGATGCATTGAGGAAGATGTTGGACTAAAAGGGGGAGAAATGTATATTTCTTGGATACAGTGATGAATTTGAGTGATACAAGCTCTACAATCCATCAACTAAGAAGGTAATAATCAGAGAGATGTTCAGTTTATAGAAGAGGAAGCATGGGATGAAAGTTTAGAGAAGACAATCAATGTGAAGACATATATGTCACATGAAGAAAAAGAGGAATTGACTGCAACAAGTAATTCCTCAACGGTGGCTCCTCCTCCAACAACACAAGCTAAACAAAGCACACCACAGGAAAGAAATAGGAAAACAGTGCGAAATCAATTGTGTGCTTCTCCAAGCACACCACAAAGCTCGATAATTCCATCTACTTCAAGCTCAATTCCAAGCTCATCTTCAAAAAGTATAAGAAGACTAAAATTTAGAAATTTAAATGAAATTTATGAATAAGAAGAAGTTGATAATAATGCTCGTCTAAATTCTTTATTTTCATTATTTTTTCATGAAGACGACCCAATACATTTTCAAGATGCAGTCAAAGAAGAGAAATGGGTTGAACCAATTAATGAAGAGATAGGAGCAATAGAAAGGAATGAAACATAGGAGTTAGTGGACCTCCCACAAGGAAAAGAAGTCTTTGGAGTGAAATGGGTTTATAATACCAAGAGAAACATTAAAGGCAAGATAGAAAGGCATAAATCAAGGCTAGTTGTCAAAGGCTACAAGTAGCAGCATGGAAGAGACTATGAGGAAACCTTTCCACCATTTGCAAGGATGGAGATAGTGTGAACAATGTTGTCAATAGTAGCACAATTGAAATGGAAAGTTTATCAAATGGACATGAAGTCAACATTATTGAATGGAGTGGTGGAGGAGGAGGTGTATGTTGAACAACCTCCTGGATATGAGATAGAAGGGAAAGAACAGAAGCTGTGTAAGTTGCAGAAAGCTCTTTAAGGGCTAAAGCAAGCACCACGTGCATGGTATAATAGGATAGATGCTTACATGATGGACAATGGGTTCGACAAATGTGATGGTGAACCTACTCTCTACATCAAAGAAAATTACGGTAAGATTCTTATTGTTGTTTTGTATGTAGATGATTTAATTTTTATAGGAAATGATGATTCTCTCATTGCCAATTTTCAAAAATTCATGAAAAGTGAGATTGAAATGACTGACCTAGGGTTGTTAAGATATTTTTTTGGCATAGTAGTGAAGCAAACATAAAATGAAATTTTTATTTGTCAAGAAAAGTATGTTGCAGAGATTTTAAAGAGGTTTAATATGCAGAACACCAAGGAAATACCAACTCAAACTCTCATGGGGTTGAAGTTTAGCAAGGAATATTGCAGTAGAAATGTCAATTTGACATTATAAAAAATCATGGTTAGTAGCCTAATGTATTTGACTGCAACTAGGCATGATATAATGTATGCAGTAAGTTTCGTGTCAAGGTTCATGGAGACACCCAAGGAGACACATTGGCAAGCAGCCAAAAGAATTTTAAAGTATGCTAATGGAATGAACGAGTATGGTGTTCTATACTCTGCAACTAATGTTCTTAGACTGATTGGTTAGACTAACAGTTATTGGGCTAGAAGTGTTGGTGACAGAAGGAGCACATCAGAATATGTTTTTCATTTGTGCTCGGAAGCCATTTCATTAGCTTCCAAGAAGCAACCAATAGTTTCATTATCAACAACATAAGCTCAGCATGTAGCAGCAATAGTAGCAACATGTCAAGCAGTTTGGATGAGAAGGCTATTGCGGGATTTATGTCATGAACAAGACAAAGGAACTACTATTTTCTGTGATAACATATCAGCAATTGCATTATCAAATAATTGTGTTTTTCACAAGAGGACAAAGAACATTGATGATAAATACCATTTCATAATAGAATTAGTTAACAATGGTGAAATTATGTTTCAACATTGTAGGTCAGAGGAACAATATGTAGGCATCTTCATAAAGCCATTGGCACAGAAAAATTTGTCTATCTCAGAAAATGTTTTGAAATGGTCAATGGTGGTTATTGTGATTAATGGGGAATGTTGGAAATTACTCTCAACCACTGCCATGAATAAACTGGCAGCATCCATACATCAGTTAATTTTTATTTTTTTTGTAGGAAGGGCAACGCAAATCCACAAGTTTCATACTTCACGAAAATTTCCATAATATTCCAAAAAAAAAGTGTCCAAAAATCTCTCTGCATTAAATTACCTTCCCATCGTATCACCTACATCATGCTCGCACACAACACTTTGCAAGTTTTTAACCTTTCCACTTAACCCATTACCGCAATCTTATATCTCTGCCGATGCGATATTTGTGGGACCCTAAACCTATATGCATTATCCAAATCCGTATCAAACCTTTGTATTTCCTTTATTCCTTACCTTTCTCCTTTTCTCACTTCCCATTGTTTAGCACGTCTCATTTCTCACTTCACACTTTTTAAGTCCTTACCTTTATGCTCCTCACCAAACTTTTTGATGGTGCGATGTGATATCGCCATCACACATTGCAATCGTAAATGTTTACGTTTTTCAATAGAAGCTGCCACATGATAAATTTTTTAAGTTGCAACACGATGGTTCTAGTGCACATCACATTTCGCAAGCTCAAGTGGATAATGCCCAGGTCAATTTTTGACATTGCCGAAGAATCATATGCGATGTGGGTGTGGATGTGATACACTTTCAAGGCTGAAACCTAAAGGATTTCAAGTCTGGCGTACAAAGCTCTATGCGTTGGTTCTTATGAAGAATTGGACTTTAAGGTCAGAAGGACATTTGGTTGTTACCCATCTATTCCAACATTGAATTATCATTGAATTATTCATTTCCATTAAATTTAGTGTTCAAAGTGTTTGTAAGGTCTTGCAAGTAAAACAAAGTGTTCTTGGTAACTGTTTAGGAATTTAAGTGTGAGGGAATGTTGTTTAAATTTACTGTTTAACAACTTGAATCTGAAATACACAGCAGAATAACTTCACCATAAAAACACCACAACATGATAAGGCAGTTCACCCCTCCTAGGCTACATCTACCAGGTCCAAGGCTCCCAATGGGCATGTATTTGATATATTATGATGCTCAAATTGGTAATATGGTGATAAAAAGGCGCAAACAGGCCAAAAAAACTATGAAAATGAGTTTAGAAGGTAGTAATAAGATAAGAATGATTTTATTTCACCTAAAATAGTGAAATGTAGCCCAATTCCGCTCCATTTCCCCCATGGCCCTCATGGCTCTCCAAGCTTCCTTGAAGCAAAAATGGATGAAATACACCTCTGTTGGCTCCGAAACCTATTCCAATGGCTCCATAATGCTTTAAATAGTTGAAATTGACTAAGATTTCGTCTAAAAAGATTCAATAATAAAGAAGATATGATCAAAACGAATTTCTTCCTAATTGTCCCCAAAAACCTTCACTAAATGTGGAGAAACTAGAGTTAGGTTCGAAAAAATAGCCAAATCCCCTCAGATTTGGTGGCACACTCTAGTTTTAGCCAGATGGTTAAGTTGGCATTTAATGTAATGGTTGACATGTGAGTGGTCCGCACTAACCGCCGACGAAATTGACATTAACCAAAAATTGTGGCATTAAATTTTATGTTGTGGCCACATGGAGCGGTGTGAATCTGCTGTTTAAATCTCTGTTGGTGGATTAAGACCTTAGACATAGCAGCTGGTCATTGGGTCCTGTGCCCTTAGCCTCGGATCTTAAACAAACTTCGCTCTACCATTCAACGTCAACCGGGTCAACCCGACTGCTGACCCAACTGCGTGTAGGTCAGGTCGACCTTCGCCAAAATTCTGCACCTTTGTTTGCACGGGCCGCTACAACATGATCGAAGGGCGTTCGGGTCGGGTCGTCCTCTGCCTGACTAACCCTTCATTTCTCCATTGCACGAAACTACGTTCAGGGTGGCCCATGAACGTTCGTGTCAGGTCATGCCCGAGTAACTTGAATGTGGTCAGCCCGGGTCGGGCTACCCTCCCATAATTAAAAAAAAAAACACTTTAACCTTTGGCCTGGGGCCATGTGAAAGCCTCTAGGCAGGCCACATGGTACCCTCTGATAGGCCCTCACATAACCTTAAAAAAATGAAATTTTCCATTAATTTTTTTCTTCTTCTGAAGATGAAAAAAAATTGAGTTCAAAGGTCATGTTTTGAAGGTTATTGGGCAACTTAAAACTTGAATATATTTCACATTAGACATCAGATTTGAGTGTTGTTCATGGCGTCGGGATCACAACGATGAATAATATCCATTCGATCAATTTTTTACCAATTCTAAGCAGTTCCAATTTTGAGATTTTTTTCCTCTTGGACATGATCACCTGATCACACCTCCCCATTGGGAAGCTTTTGTACCCCAAAAGCCTTCAAATACCTGTTAAGAATATGAGGGTACATATCCCTCACATTTTCCACCTCAATCCACTTTTCCTTACTCGGTTTGTTGCCTTTAAGACAAACTCAAACATAATCAACATTTCCCCTCCTCGAAGTGTGTGTCATTCTGTCAAGGATAGTATCCTCTTTCAACTCATCCAAAAATTCTGGTGAGAAATCCTCTATGGATGGTAGCTGAATGTCACTTTCATAATCAACAATTAAAATTTTCCACATTCACAATAGAATACATTTGCATATATGAAGGCAAATCTAGTTGAAAAGCATTACTTCCAACTTGTTTAAGGATCTTAAATGGACCTTAACGAATAGGCTTCAGCTTTTTAACTTCTCCTTGCATTCTTTCCTTACTAATATGTAGCCATACCTCATCCCCTTCTTGAAACTTATCATCAACTCTGTGCTTATCATGCCTCTCCTTGTACTTGCCTTGACTTTTTCAAGTTGTTCTTGAACCTGCTGATGTATGAGATGAATTCTTTCAATGAACATGCGAGCTTTGTTAATGTCACTATGCCCATCAATGGCCACATCATTCTCAAGAATGAAATCTAAAGGTGACTTAGGCAAATACCCAAATCAAGCTTCAAAAGGTGAAGTATTTGTAGAAGAGTGCTTGGCCCGGTTGTTAGCATGTTGAATGTAATGCAAGTGCTCATCCCAAAGCTTGGGATGCTTGCTGCAATAACCTCTCAAAATATGTACAATGGTTCTGTTCACTACCTCTGTTTTTGGATGGAAAGCAGTACTTTTCTTCAACTTGGTGTCATCATCTTCCATAGATTGGACCAAAAATTCCCAACAAATCTGGAATCCCTGTCACTAAAAATAGAAGTAGGCAAGCCATAATGAACCCATACATGTTGAAAATATAAATCAGCAGTTTGTTCAGCAGTTATAGATATCTTACATGGCATAAGAATACACATCTTGCTGAATCGATCAACTACTACATGTTGACACCTAATCCTATGGGATGGGTGTGGATATTTAATTTTGTATAATAAATAATATTGGGAAATAAGGAAGGCCAAGAGTCATTGGGAGATGAATCCCAATAGCCTCACCTCCATGTATAAATGCATGTTCATTATTCATTCAATAACACATTCTGATTTGAGGAGTTACCTCCTGGTTTGACATGGTATCAGAGCCAGTCCCACTATTGGCATTTCTGCCTGTGGTGTAACTTCCTGTCCTTTGCTCAGTCAGTTTTTAATAATTGTTTTTGCTGCTCCTACTTATTGCTATACTGAAATTCTGCATTTTTTTTCTATTTATGCATATTCTACAATCTCTGACTTCTGCAGGTTCAGCTCCTACAATATCTGAGTATTTTGCAGCCCCTGCAATTTCTGCAGTTCTTGCAACTCAGCACCTGCAACTGCCATTCTAGTTTTTTTTACGCCCTCATTTCTCCCTCACCTACCCAACGCCCCTCACACTTCCCTCACATGCTATTCATTACCTACTCTCCCTAAAATCCACCTTCCCTCTTTCTCTCGCACCCTCTTTGCACAACGCTCACCATTCTCCCTCACTGCTATCTCTCTGCCCTCCAGTTCTGTATTCCTACTCCCACACATATCGCCTCCATTGTGATACAAGTCGGCTCTCCCATGTAATATACATCATGCTGTCATATCCCACACTGCATATATTCCTACAGGCGGTAATCCTCCACGCTGCCTATATTCTGCAAAGCATCCCTTCACCTTACAATGCCCAACCAGTCAACTGCATTATATATCCGCAGTGAATGATATATCCCCATCGACTACATTATATATCCGCAGCGATGATATATCCCCGCCTCCAAATCCGCAGCGAATCATATATACGCTGTCTACTATTTTAACACTGTATACGAATGATATATACGCTGTCACTCCAATTTGCTGACTGGTCCATTCCATTTTAACGACCTCCCACTACACGCAGTTCGCTCCAACATTTCTATACGCTGCCTTCCAATATATATCGCCTGTCATTTTAATATAGCGCTTTTTAATATCCCGTGGCTTTTCCCACAGACCTTGCACCATATATATTACCACGCAGTCCTCCCACCATACGTTGTTTTACGCCCTCCACTTTTAATACCAATCCACCTTTTAAATACCGCCCCTCCATCACTGTATAATACCGCTCGTCCACCACTCATAACACGTTGTCTCAGCTTATGCACTGTCATAACACCGCTTGTATACTCCATTACGTCCCTCCAGCCTGTGCAATATGCTATTCGATACTTCATTCATAATACATCCCCTCCATTCCGCCTCCCTGCAAACACTTCCGCCCTCCATTCATTATTCAATACCGCCCCTCTGTCCCATTTAACTATACCGCCCCTTTTAATACCATTCATATTCATAAAACCGCCTTTCTTCTACATTTTCAATATAGAATCCCATATAAAAAAATTTCTCCAAACAAAACAAAAAATACATATATATTTTTTGGTGCAGAATTCAGTTTTTAGCAAGAGCTTTTGTGTCCTTTTAAATTCAGTTTCCAGCAAAGATTTTTTGTCTTTTTAAATTCAGAGTATTTTCCAGCAAGAGTTGTCCCCTTTAATTGAGCAAATCTCTGGAATTGAAAGTTTTCTAGCAGAATTATTTTTCCTCTTCAAAAGATTATTTTCCAGCAATCTAATGCATTCTCTCATCTCTATTGTTGTGGTGGTTCTCTCCAGCAAAGAGAACTATCTTGAATGGTCTCGGAAGATTAAACACACACTCATTTTTAAGGAGTTGTGGAGAGGAATCTATGAAGGAAAAGAAGGAAATCCACCAGAAAATCCCACTTCAGACAAAGAGCTCGCTATTTGGGAAAAAAAGAACTGCAAGGCCTATGCCTTGATTGCAGCTTCCGTAAATGAAGAGGTGAGTCGCCACATTTTATCATTCTCAAATGCCTATGATTCCTTGAGCAAGCTAAAAGAACTCTATGACTCACATTCAGAATTAGAAAATGTTCAATTGATGATTAAGTTGTTCAGTCTTGAAATGAAGAATGATGATCCCCTTGCCTTAGCTTCAGAAGTTAGATCGATCATGCATGATATTGATAGCACTGGTGTAAAAATGGACATACCTCTCATAGCATATGTTAAGGCATTATATCCGACTTACTCACATTATCTTGAGTCTTTGCAAGCAAGTAGGAACCTTGAGCATATCACCTTTGATACACTTGAAAAAAAGTTTGCAGAAAGAGAGAAAGCTTTTGGGAAGATGACAGTCCCTTCATCTTCCGAAGAGGCTGCATACTTGGCACATAGAGAAAAGAGTCATGCTCCAGATTCATCCAGAGGAAGAGGTGGCAGAAGAGGAAGAGGAAGAAGAAACCTCACAGAAAGGGGGGGCAGACAATCTGACAAATCCAATCTTCATTGCACACGTTGCAATAAAGATGGACATGATGCATCCAAATGCAGAACACCTTGGGAGAAAATTGAGCAGCAAAGAAATCAAGACAAAGTTAAAACTAATGACAAAGACAAAGGTAAAGCACCTGAATCCGCTCACTATGTTCTAGCACATTGTAACAATGGAGTAACTGAAAACCTATTTGATGTTTCATTTACTTCATGGAGAGATGATTGGTTGCTAGATTCAGGAGCAACATGTCACATGACATTTAGAAACCTTGCCTTAGCTTCAGAAGTTAGATCGATCATGCATGATATTGATAGCACTGGTGTAAAAATGGACATACCTCTCATAGCATATGTTAAGGCATTATATCCAACTTACTCACATTATCTTGAGTCTTTGCAAGCAAGTGGGAACCTTGAGAATATCACCTTTGATACACTTGAGAAAAATTTTGCAGAAAGAGAGAAAGCTTTCAGGAAGATGACAGTCCCTTCGTCTTCCGAAGAGGCTGCATACTTGGCACATAGAGAAAAGAGTCATGCTCCAGATTCATCCAGAGGAAGAGGTGGCAGAAGAGGAAGAGGAAGAAGAAACTTCACAGAAAGGGGGGGCAGACAATCTGACAAATCCAATCTTCATTGCACACGCTGTAATAGAGATGGACATGATGCATCCAAATGCAGAACACCTTGGGAGAAAATTGAGCAGCAAAGAAATCAAGACAAAGGTAAAACTAATGACAAAGACAAAGGTAAAGCACCTGAATCCGCTCATTATGTTCTAGCACATTGTAACAATGGAGTAACTGAAGACTTATTTGATGTTTCATTTACTTCATGGAGAGATGATTGGTTGCTAGATTTAGGAGCAACATGTCACATGACATTTAGAAAATATTTTTTTGAAGAATTCACTGACAAAGTTGATGGAGCAGTATATTTTGCAGATAAATCCAAACTCAAGCCATCAGGGCTTGGCACAGTCAGGCTTAAACTGCCTGGTCTTCCAGATCATATCCTACATGAGGTTCTATACCTCCCTAAGTTGAAGAGAAACTTGCTGTCCCTGGTCGAAATCCGGCAGCAAGGACACTCAATTCACTTGTTTGATGGCAAGGCAGAGGTCAGAAAAGCATCAGATCACTCACTTGTCATGGAGGGAATAGAAGAAGGGAGACTCTTGAAGCTGAAAGGTTCATCCGCTCATGCTCAAAACTTTGCATTCAGTTCACATCATGATGAAGGTACATTTCCATCAAGTCTTTTATGGCATGCTATATTTGGACACTTAAACTATGACAACCTTCGTTTGTTGAAGAAAAATGGTGTTGATGGACTGCCTACAATTCCTAGAAAACCTAAGGAATGTGATGCTTGTATTCTAGGAAAGCATAGAAAACAACCATTTCATGATTCACACTCCAGAGCACATAGAAAAATTGAGCTTGTTCATTCAGATTTATGTGGCCCTATGCCTATTGCTTCTACAAATGGAAATAAATACATGATGACATTTATTGATGACTACACCAGAATGTGTTGGATTTACTTATTGAAGAATAAGTCTGATGCTTTTCAAACTTTCAAGAATTTTCATGCATGGATTGAAAATGATGCAAAAACACATATTGGCTCTCTACGTACTGATAATGGAAAAGAATACACTTCAAACAAATTTGAAAATTATCTTCGTCAACATGGAATCAAACATCAAACAATTGTGCCATATAATCCCCAACAGAACGGTGTAGCTGAAAGAATGAACATAACTATTTTAAATATGGTTCACTCCATGTTATTTTTCAAGAATGTGAAATTGATGTTTTGGGCTGATGCAGTTCTATGTGTTGTTTACATAAAGAATAGGTGTCCTTCAAGTTCAATTAGAAAAAAAACTCCTTTTGAAATGTGGCATGGCCACATTCCTTCGGTAAAGCATTTTAGGGTCTTTGGGTCCACCTGTTATGCCTTGATACCCAAGGGTCAAAGGAAAAAACTTGGTGCTAGAAGTCGCAAATGTATCTTCTTGGGGTACTCCAATACCTCCAAAGGATATCGTCTCTATGATGAAGCAAATAAGAAGTTTGTGATAGAAAGAGATGTCATATTTCTTGAATCTTCCAAGAGTGACAAGGTTGTTGAGCGGCAACTTGATCGCCTGGATAGATTCACACATGAAAAGTCTTTCCAAGAATTTGATAATGTGATTCCACACCTTGAAGGGGGGATTCCGATATTGAATCAAACTGTGGAATCATATCCTAAAGCACTCTCTCCCCCGCATGAAGAAACAACCACGGATGACACATTAGATGATGTGATTGACAGAATTGGGAGATTGAATCTTGAATCAATCCCAACTCAGTCAAGTGACCAGCCTGGGCCATCTCAGAAAGGTCCTCCCAAATGGCTGACAAAGACACTGGAGGATGTTCATCCCGATGAGGTTGGAAAAACAGGAACAAGAAGTTCCACTCAAGAAATCGAAGGTGATGTAGATAATTCTGATTCCCCTGTTGATATGGATATTGCTTATAACCGTGAATTGAGTTTGTCTACAGATCATGAACCAACTTCCTTCAAAGAAGCCGCTTCTCATGATGAATGGAAAGAAGCGATGCAAAAGGAGTATGATGCCTTGATAAAGAATGGCACTTGGAAGCTGGTTGATCCACCTTTGGGAACAAAACCAATTGGCTGTAAGTGGGTCTACAAGAACAAGTACAAAGCAGACGGCTCACTTGACAAGAACAAGGCCAGGCTTGTGGCAAAAGGTTTTTCACAAAAATAAGGAATCGATTATGAAGAAACTTTTGCTCCCACAGCAAAATGGACCACCATCCGGACTCTCTTTGCCCTAGCAGCTCAGAATGGATGGAAATTCCATCATATGGATGTAAAAACAGCCTTCTTGAATGGAGATCTAAAGGAGAAAGTTTATATGTCCCAGCCAGAAGGATTTGTTGTAAAGGGTCAAGAAAACAAAGTTTGCAAACTTGTAAAATCCTTGTATGGCCTCAAGCAAGCACCACGAGCCTAGTATGAGAAATTGACCGAGCATCTTCTGAAACTTGACTTCAAACATTTTGATCTTGATGATGCAACTTTGTTTGTTAAGAAAGTTGGAAAAACAATTGTATATCTTGTGGTATATGTAGATGATCTTTTGATAATAGGAAACAATGAGAGCTATATTGCATCCATGAAGAAAGAGTTGAAGAAAGGTTTTGAAATGACTGATTTGGGTCATGTTCATTACTATTTGGGTATTGAAGTAATTCAACATCCTAAATTCATATTTCTTTATCAAAAGAAGTACATTGGAGATCTCTTGAACAAATTTGGCATGGATGACTGTAAACCCTTAAGCACTCCAATGGAACAAAACTTGAAGCTCACATCTATTGAAGGGAAGGAATTTGAGGATGCAACTAAGTATAGACAACTTGTAGGAAGTCTTATCTACCTGACCACCACCAGACCTGACATTTCATTTGCTGTTGGAATCCTCTCAAGGTTCATGCAAAACCTTGTGAAGGACATTGGTCTGCTGCAAAAAGAGTGCTAAGGTACTTGAAGGGGACTCAAGACTTTGGACTCAAATATACACAGGTAGGCGACTTCAACTTGACCGGATACTCTGATTCAGACTTTGATGGTGACAAAGAAACAAGGGTGTCTACTACAGGTTACACCATGAGTCTTGGATCAGGAGCTGTCTCATGGAGATCACGCAAACAGTCAGTTCCAGCAGATTCCACGACCGAGGCAGAATATGTGGCAGCAGCTGAAGCAACAAAAGAAATTGTGTGGCTCCGGAAAATCCTGGAAGATTTGCAGATGAAACAAATGTACTCCACACCACTCATGATCGACAACACTTCTGCAATAAAGTTGGCCAAGAACCTAAAGTTCCATGATCGAACAAAGCACATCAATACAAAGTACCATCTAATTCGACATCATGTTCAGGCCAAAACCATCCATCTACATCATTGTTCCACAAATGAGCAAACTGCTGACATCTTCACCAAATCACTTGGAAGAGAAAAGTTTGAAAAGTTCAGATCGATGCTTGGACTCACCAACATCCCTTCGGATTAAAGGGGGGAATGTTGACACCTAATCCTATGGGATGGGTGTGGATATTTAATTTTGTATAATAAATAATATTGGGAAATAAGGAAGGCC
>JAXQQM020083494.1:0-20803 GCA_034641835.2 Pinus albicaulis
TTCACGGATCATCCAAAATGATGCCCAAAATCAATTTGTCACTTTCTGCATCCGACGCCACGCTTTCATCTCCAAAATGGGTATCCAAATATGCTCTCAAAATGTTTTTAAAATATTTAAAAAACATTTATTTCATTTTTAAAAATGTTTATAAATAACATTTAATAAAAGTTAAACTAATAAAGTTGACATTATAAACATTTAATAATTTTTATAAAGGTTTTATAAATGGTTTAAAGCTTTTATAAAATATTCTAAATCCTTATTAATATGCTTAAATCAAATATTTAAAGCGTTAAATCATTTTTGATAAAATCACAAAAAAAGGTTTTTAAAAACATTATAAAACACTTTTTAAAATGTTATAACGTGCTTTTAAACACATTTAAAATGTTTTTAAGACATTATAAAACTCATTTAAAATATTTTTATAAATTTGTAAAATGTTTTAAATGATTTTTATAACATTTCAAAATATTTCAAAATGTTGTAAAATGTTATAATGTGCTTTTAAAATGTTTTGAAGACATCATAAGACTCTTTTAAAATATTTTTAAAAATTTGTAAAATGTTTTAAAATATTTTTATATATTTCAAAATATTGTCAAACGCTTAAGATATTTTTGAACACTTTTAAATATCTTGAAACACTTTTAAAATGTTTTAAATTTATTTTAAAATGTTTCAAAACACTTTTAAAATGCTTCAAAACACTTTTAAAATGTTTCAAAACACTTTTAAAATGTTTTGAAACATATTTAAATCCTTTTTAAAAACTTGTAAAACATTTTAAAATGTTTTAAAAGTGTTTTTAAATGGTTTTTAAATGTTTTCAGAATGCTTTTACAATGTTAGAAAAACATTTCAAAACAAATTTAAAATATTCGAAAGCATTTATTTAGGTTTTAAAAACGTTTTTAAATAAAATTTAATAAAAGTTAAGCTTATAAAGCTAACATTATAAACATGCAATAATTTTTATAAATGTTTCATAAATGGTTTAAATCTGTTATAAAATATTCTAAATTTTTCTCAATATGTTTAAATCAAATATTTAAAGCGTTTAATCCTTTTATTAAAGGCTTTTAATAAAATCGTAAAAGAAGAAACGTTTTTAAAAATATTATAAAACCCCTTTTAAAATGTTATAATGTGTTCTTAAACACGTTTAAAATGTTTCTAACACATCATAAAACTCTTTTAAAATATTTTTTAAAAATTTTTAAAATATTTTAGAGGATTTTTATAACATTTCAAAATATTTCAAAATATTTCATAAAGGTAAGCTTATAAAGCTGACATTCAATAATTCTTATAAATGTTTTAAAAATGGTTTAAACCTTTTATAAAATATTCCAAATTCTTATTAATATGTTTAAATCAAATATTTAAAGCGCTTAATCATTTTTAGTAAATCTTTTTAATAAAATCGTAAAAAATAATATTTTTAAAAACATTATAAAACACTTTTTAAAATGCTATAACATGATTTTAAACACGTTAAAAATGTTTTTAAGACATTATGAAACTCTTTTAAAATATTTTAAAAGAGTTGTAAAATGTTTTAAAGGATTTTTATAACATTCAAAATATTGTAAAACAATTATCAAGATATTTCAAGACACTTTTAAGATATTCCTCAAACGCTTTTAAAATATTTTGAAATGATTTTAAGATTTATTTTAAAATGTTTCAAAACACTTCTAAAATGTTTTAAATTTATTTTAAAATGTTTCAAAACACTTTTAAAATGTTTTAAAACCTTTTTAAATCCTTTTAGAAAACTTGTAAAGCATTTTAGAACGTTTTAAAAGTGTTTTAAAACGGTTTAAAAATATTTTTAGAAAGCTTTTACAATATTTTAAAAAAGGTTTAAAATGTTTTAAAATGCTTTTAAATCCTTTTCAAAAACTTGTAAAGCATTTTAAAACGTTTTAAAAGTGTATCCAAATATGCTCTCAGATTTCAAAACCGAAAAGTTCAGCCCCCGATATCTGTGTTCATTCATTTTTCACAAATCGTCTAAAATGAATCCCGAAATCAATTCGTCATTTTGTGCATCCGAGGCCACACTTGCATCTCCAAAATAGGTATCCAAATATGCTCTCGGATTTTAAAACCGAAAAGTTTAGACCTCGATATTCGCGTGCGTTTGTTTTTCACGTATCATCCGAAATGAGGTCCGAACTCAATTCGTCACTTTGTGCATCTGGGGCCGCACTTGCATCTCCAAAATGGGTATCCAAATATGCTCTCGGATATCAAAACCGAAAATTTTAGCCCCATCTTCCACGTCTGTTCTTTTTTCACGAACCATCCGAAATGAGTCCCGAAATCAATTTGTCACTTTGTGTGCGGGGCCACGCTTGCATCTCCAAAATGGGTATCCAAATATGCTCTCATTTCACAACCGAAAAGTTCAGCCCCGATATCCACGTCTTTTCATTTTTCACAGATCGTCTGAGTTGAGTCTCGAAGTCAATTCGTCACTTTGTTCATTTGGGGACACGCTTGCATCTCCAAAATGGGTATCCAAATAAGCTCTAAGATTTCAAAACTGAAAAGTTTAGCCCCCGATATTCGCGTCTGTTTGTTTTTCACAGATCGTCCAAAATGAGGCCCAAACTCAATTTGTTACTTTGTGCATCCGAGGCCACGTTTCATCTCCAAATGGGTATCCAAATATGCTCTCATATTTCAAAATCGAAAATTTCACTTCGTTATCTCGGGCGCTCATTCGTTTTTCACGATCATCCGAAATGAGTCGCAAATCGATTTGTCACTATGTGCATGCGGGCCACACTTGCATCTCCAAAAAAATGGGTATCCAAATATGCTCTCAGATTTCACAACCGAAAATTTCAGCCCCCGATATCCACGTCTTTTCATTTTTCACGGATCGTCTGAATTGAGTCCCGAATTCAATTCGTCACTTTGTTCATTTGGGGCCACGCTTGCATCTCCAAAATTGGTATCCAAATATGCTCTCAGATTTCAAAACCGAAAATTTTATCCCCCGATATTCGCGTTTTTTCGTTTTTCACGGATCATCCAAAATGATGCCCAAAATCAATTTGTCACTTTCTGCATCCGAGGCCACGCTTTCATCTCCAAAGTGGGTATCTAAATATGCTGTCAAAATGTTTTTAAAATATTTAAAAACATTTATTTCATTTTTAAAAATGTTTATAAATAACATTTAATAAAAGTTAAACTAATAAAGTTGACATTATAAACATTTAATAATTTTTATAAAGGTTTTATAAATGGTTTAAAGCTTTTATAAAATATTCTAAATTCTTATTAATATGCTTAAATCAAATATTTAAAGTGTTTAATCATTTTCGATAAAATCGCAAAAAAACGTTTTTAAAAACATTATAAAACACTTTTTAAAATGTTATAACGTGCTTTTAAACACATTTAAAATGTTTTTAAGACATTATAAAACTCGTTTAAAATATTTTTATAAATTTGTAAAATGTTTTAAATGATTTTTATAACATTTCAAAAAATTTCGAAATGTTGTAAAATGTTATACTGTGCTTTTAAAATGTTTTGAAGACATCATAAAACTCTTTTAAAATATTTTTTAAAATTTGTAAAATGTTTTAAAATATTTTTATATATTTCAAAATATTGTCAAACGCTTAAGATATTTTTGAACACTTTTAAATATTTTGAAACCCTTTTAAAATGTTTTAAACTTATTTTAAAATGTTTCAAAACACTTTTAAAATGCTTCAAAACACTTTTAAAATGTTTCAAAACACTTTTAAAATGTTTTTAAACATATTTAAATGCTTTTTAAAAACTTGTAAAACATTTTAAAATGTTTTAAAAGTGTTTTTAAATGGTTTTTAAATGTTTTCAGAATGCTTTTACAATGTTAGAAAAACATTTCAAAACAAATTTAAAATATTCGAAAGCATTTATTTAGGTTTTAAAAACGTTTTTAAATAAAATTTAATAAAAGTTGAGCTTATAAAGCTAACATTATAAACATGCAATAATTTTTATAAATGTTTCATAAATGGTTTAAATCTGTTATAAAATATTCTAAATTCTTCTCAATATGTTTAAATCAAATATTTAAAGCGTTTAATCCTTTTATTAAAGGTTTTTAATAAAATTGTAAAAGAAGAAACGTTTTTGAAAATATTATAAAACCCTTTTAAAAATGTTATAATGTGTTTTTAAACACGTTTAAAATGTTTCTAACAAATCATAAAACTCTTTTAAAATATTTTATAAAAATTTGTAAAATATTTTAGATGATTTTTATAACATTTCAAAATATTTCATAAAGGTAAGCTTATAAAGCTGGCATTCAATAATTTTTATAAATGTTTTAAAAATGGTTTAAACCTTTTATAAAATATTCCAAATTCTTATTAATATGTTTAAATCAAATATTTAAAGCGTTTAATCATTTTTAGTAAATCTTTTTAATAAAATCGTAGAAAAAATTGATTTAAAAACATTATAAAAAACTTTTTAAACTGTTATAGCGTGCTTTTAAACACATTTAAATGTATTTAACACATTATAAAACTCGTTTAAAATATTTTAAAAATTTTGTAAAATGTTTTTAAGGATTTTTATAACATTTCAAAATATTGTAAAACACTATCAAGATATTTCAAGACACTTTTAAGATATTCTGAAACGCTTTTAAAATATTTTGAAATGCTTTTAAGATTTATTTTAAAATGTTTCAAAACACTTCTAAAATGTTTTAAATTTATTTTAATATGTTTCAAAACACTTTTAAAATGTTTTAAAACGCGAATCCTTTTAAAAACTTGTAAAGCATTTTAAAACGTTTAAAACTGCTTTAAAACTAAGCTTTTAAAATGTTTTTAGAAAGCTTTTACAATATTTTAAAAAAGGTTTAAAATGTTTTAAAACATTTTTAAATCCTTTTCAAAAACTTGTAAAGAATTTTAAAACATTTTAAAAGTGTATCCAAATATGCTCTCAGATTTCAAAACAGAAAAGTTCAGCCCCTGATATCTGTGTTCATTCATTTTTCACAAATTGTATGAAATGAATCCCGAAATCAATTCATCACTTTGTGCATCCGAGGCCACACTTGCATCTCCAAAATAGGTATCCAACTATGCTCTTGGATTTTAAAACCGAAAAGTTTATCCCTCGATATTCGCGTCCGTTTGTTTTTCACAGATCATCGAAATGAGGTCCGAAATCAATTCGTCACTTTGTGCATCTGGGGCCACACTTGCATCTCCAAAATGGGTATCGAAATATGCTCTGGATATCAAAACCGAAAAGTTTAGCCCCATCTTCCACATCTGTTCTTTTTTCACGAACCATCTAAAATGAGTCCCGAAATCAATTTGTCACTTTGTGCATGCGGGGCCACGCTTGCATCTCCAAAATGGGTATCCAAATATGCTCTCATATTTCCAAACCGAAACCAAATTTCCCCGATATCCACGTCTTTTAATTTTTCAATGATCAATCAATTGAGTCTAAGTCAATTACTTTTTCTTGGTCTGGGCCATTTGCATCTCCGAAATGGGTATCCAAATATGCTCTCAGATTTCAAAACCCAAAAGTTTAGCCCCCGATATTCGCGTTTGTTCGTTTTTCACGGATCATCCAAAATGATGCCCAAAATCGATTTGTCACTTTGTGCATCCGAGGCCACGCTTTCATCTCCAAAATGGGTATCCAAATATGCTCTCATATTTCAAAATCGAAAATTTCAGCCCCCGTTATCTGCGTTTATTCGTTTTTCACGGATCATCCGAAATGAGTCGCGAAATCGATTTGTCACTATGTGCATGCGGGGCCACACTTGCATCTCCAAAATGGGTATCCAAATATGCTCTCAGATTTCACAACCGAAAATTTTAGCCCCCGATATACACGTCTTTTCATTTTTCACGGATCCTCTGAATTGAGTCCCGAAGTCAATTCGTCACTTTGTTCATTTGGGGCCACGCTTGCATCTCCAAAATGGGTATCCAAATATGCTCTCAGATTTCAAAACCGAAAAGTTTATCCCCCGATATTCGGTTGCTTTTCACGATCATCCAAAATGATGCCCAAAAATCACCTGGTTACCGCATCCGAGGCCACGCTTTCATCTCCAAAATGGGTATCCAAATATGTCTTCTCAAAATGTTTTTAAAATATTTAAAAACATTTATTTCATTTTTAAAAATGTTTATAAATAACATTTAATAAAAGTTAAACTAATAAAGTCGACATTATAAACATTTAATAATTTTTATAAAGGTTTTATAAATGGTTTAAAGCTTTTATAAAATATTCTAAATTCTTATTAATATGCTTAAATCAAATATTTAAAGCGTTTAATCATTTTTGTTAAAATCGCAAAAAAAACGGTTTTAAAAACATTATAAAACACTTTTTAAAATGTTATAACGTGCTTTTAAACACATTTAAAATGTTTTTAAGACATTATAAAACTCGTTTAAAATATTTTTATAAATTAGTAAAATGTTTTAAAATATGCTCTCAGATTTCAAAACCAGAAAGTTCAACCCCTGATATCCGCGTCCGTTCGTTTTTCACGGATCGTCTGAAATCAGTCCCGAAATAAATCTGTCACTTTGTGCATGCGGGGCCACGCTTTCATCTCCAAAATGGGTATCCAGATATGCTCTCGAATTTCAAAACTGAAAATTCCAACCCCCAATATCCGCATTTGTACATTTTTCAAGGATCATCCAAAATGAATCCCGAAATCAATTCGTCATTCTTTTCCTGCGGGGGCACACTTGCATCTCCAAAATGGGTATCCAAATCTACTCTCAGATTTCAAAAACGAAAATTTTAGCCCCCGACATCCGCGTCCGTTCGTTTTTTACGGATCATCCAACATGCATCCCTAAATCAATTCGTCACTTTGTGCATGTGAGGCCACGCTTGCATCTCCAAAATGGTTATCCAAATATGCTCTCGGATTTCAAAACTGAAAATTTTAGCCCCCGATATCCACGTATGTTCGTTTTTCACGGATCATCCGAAATGAGTCCTGAAATCAATTTTTCACTTTGTGCATGTGGGGAAACGCTTGCATCTCCAAAATGTGTATCCAAATATGCTCTGAGATTTCAAAACCGAAAAGTTCTGCCCCCGATATCCACGTCCGTTCATTTTTCACGGATAGTCCGAAATCAGTCCCAAAATAAATTCATCACTTTGTGCATGCGGGGCCACGCTTGCATCTCCAAAATGGGTATCCAAATATGCTCTCGAATTTCAAAACTGAAAAGTTCAACCCCCAATATCCGCTTTCGTTCAGTTTTCAAAGATCGTCCAAAATGAGTCCCAAAATCAATTCGTCACTTTGTTCATGCGGGGGCACACTTGCATCTCCAAAAGCGGTATCCAAATATGCTCTCGAATTTCAAAATGAAAATTTCAACCCCGATATCTGCGTTTGTTCGTTTTTTATGGATCGTTCGAGATGAGTCCCTAAATCAATTCATCACTTTGTGCATGTGGGGCCACGCTTGCATCTCCAAAATGGGTATCCAAATATGCTCTCGAATTTTTAAACCGAAAAGTTTAGCCCTCGATATTCGCATCCGTTCGTTTTTCACAGATCATCCAAAATGAGGTCCGAACTCAATTCGTCGCTTTGTGCATCTGGGGCCACGCTTGCATCTCCAAAATTGATATCCAAATATGCTCTCGGATATCAGAACCGAAAAGTTTAGCCTGCGTCTATTCCTTTTTAACGAACTATCTACGTTTAAAATGTTTTTCAGACATTATAAAGCTCTTTAAAATATTTTAAAAACTTTGTAAAACATTTTAAAGGATTTTTATAACATTTCAAAATATTTCAAAATATTTCAAAATATTGTAAAACGCTTATCAAGTTAAGCTTATAAATCTGACATTCAATAATTTTTATAAACGGTTCGAAGATTTTATAAAATATTCTAAATTTTTATTAATATGTTTAAATCAAATATTTAAAGTGTTTAATCATTTTTAGTAAATGTTTTTAATGAAATCGTAAAAAAAATTGTTTTAAAAACATTATAAAAAACTTTTTAAACTGTTATAGCGTGCTTTTAAACACACATTTAAATGTATTTAACACATTATAAAAACTCGCTTTAAAATATTTTAAAAATTTTGTAAAATGTTTTTAAGGATTTTTATAACATTTCAAAATATTGTAAAACACTTCCAAGATATTTAAAACACTTTTAAAATATTTTGAAACACTTCTAAAATATCTTGAAACGCTTCTAAAATATTTTGAAACGCTTTCAAAATTTATTTTAAAATGTTTCAAAACACTTCTAAAACGTTTTAAATTTATTTTAAAATGTTTCAAAACACTTTTAAAATGTTTTAAAACGTTTTCAGAACCTCTTGAAGAACTCGTGAAGCATTTTGAAATGTTTTAAAAGTGTTTTAAAATGGTTTAAAAATGTTTTTAGAAAGCTTTTACAATGTTTTAAAAATATTTCAAAACACTTTTAAAATTCTCTTAAAATATTTAAAAACATTTATTTCATTTTTAAAAATGTTTATAAATAACATTTAATAAAAGTTAAAATAATAAAGTTGACATTATAAACATTTAATAATTTTTATAAAGGTTTTATAAATGGTTTAAAGCTTTTATAAAATATTCTAAATTCTTATTAATATGCTTAAATCAAATATTTAAAGCGTTTAATCATTTTTGATAAAATCGCAAAAAAAAGGTTTTTAAAAACATTATAAAAAACTTTTTAAAATGTTATAACGCGCTTTTAAACACATTTAAAATGTTTTTAAGACATTATAAAACTCGTTTAAAATATTTTTATAAATTTGTAAAATGTTTTAAATGATTTTTATAACATTTCAAAATATTTCAAAATCATTCAAAAAATTTCAAAATGTTGTAAAAAACGCCTCCAAGATATTTTAAAACACTTGTAAAATATTTTGAAACGCTTTTAAAATGTTTTAAATTTATTTTTAAATGTTTCAAAACACTTCTAAAATATTTTAAATTTTATATTAAAAGTGTTTTAAAATAAACACATTTAATAAAATCGTAAAAAAAGGTTTTTAGAAACATTATACAACACTTTTTAAAATGTTATAATGTGCTTTTAAAATGTTTTGAAGACACCATAAAACTCGTTTAAAATATTTTTAAAAATTTGTAAAATGTTTTAAAATATTTTTATAAATTTCAAAATATTGTCAAATGCTTAAGATATTTTTGAACACTTTTAAATATTTTGAAACCCTTTCAAAATGTTTTAAATTTATTTTAAAATGTTTCAAAACACTTTTAAAATGCTTCAAAACACTTTTAAAATGTTTTAAATTTATTTTAAAATGTTTCAAAACACTTTTAAAATGTTTGAAAACATATTTAAATCCTTTTTAAAAACTTGTAAAACATTTTAAAATGTTTTAAAAGTGTTTTAAAATGGTTTTTAAATGTTTTCAAAATGCTTTTACAATGTTAGAAAAACATTTCAAAACACATTTAAAATATTTGAAAGCATTTATTTAGGTTTTAAAAACGTTTTTAAATAAAATTTAATAAAAGTTAAGTTTATAAAGCTAACATTATAAACATGCAATAATTTTTATAAATGTTTCATAAATGGTTTAAATCTCTTATGAAATATTCTAAATTCTTCTTAATATGTTTAAATCAAATATTTAAAGCGTTTAATCTTTTTATTAAATGTTTTTAATAAAATCGTAAAAAAAGAAACGTTTTTAAAAATATTATAAAACCCTTTTTAAAATGTTATAATGTGCTTTTAAACACATTTAAAATGTTTTTAACACATCATGAAACTCTTTTAAAATATTTTAAAAAATTTGTAAAATATTTTAGAGGATTTTTATAACATTTCAAAATATTTCAAAATATTTCATAAAGTTAAGCTTATAAAGCCGACATTCAATAATTTTTATAAATGTTTTAAAAATGGTTTAAACCTTTTATAAAATATTCCAAATTCTTATTAATATGTTTAAATCAAATATTTAAAGCGTTTAATCATTTTTAGTAAATATTTTTAATAAAATCGTAAAAAATAATATTTTTAAAAACATTATAAAACACTTTTTTAAATGCTATAACATGATTTTAAACACGTTAAAAATGTTTTTAAGACATTATGAAACTCTATTAAAATATTTTTAAAACGTTGTAAAATATTTTAAAGGATTTTTATAACATTTCAAAATATTGTAAAAAACTTGTAAAGTACAAAAGTTTTAAAAGTGTTTTGAAACGGTTTAAAAATGTTTTTAGAAAGCTTTTACAATATTTTTTAAAAAGGTTTAAAATGTTTTTTAAACGTTTTTGAAACTTTTTTCAAAACTTGTAAAGCATTTTAAAACGCTTTAAAAGTGTATCCAAATATGCTCGATTTCAAACCGGTGTCGTACTTCATCTCGTTCATTCATTTTTCACAAATCGTCAAAAATCTCTCAAATCACGCACACTTAGCATTACACCACATCACAGACTTCAAAATAGGTATCCAAATATGCTCTCGGATTTTAAAACCGAAAATTTTAGACCTCGATATTCGCGTGCGTTTGTTTTTCACGGATCATCCAAAATGAGGTCCGAACTCAATTCGTCACTTTGTGCATCTGGGGCCGCACTTGCATCTCCAAAATTGGTATCCAAATATGCTCTCGGATATCAAAACCGAAAAGTTTAGCCCCATCTTCCACGTCTGTTCTTTTTTCACGAACCATCCGAAATGAATCCCGAAATCAATTTGTCACTTTGTGCATGCGGGGCCACGCTTGCATCTCCAAAATGGGTATCCAAATATGCTCTCATATTTCCAAACCGAAAAGTTCAGCACCCGATATCCACGTCTTTAATTTTTCACGGATCGTCTGAATTGAGTCCCGAAGTCAATTCGTCACTTTTTTCATCTGGGGCCACGCTTGCATCTCCAAAATGGGTATCCAAATATACTCTCAGATTTCAAAACCGAAAAGTTTAGCCCCCGATATTCACGTCAGTTCGTTTTTCACGGATCGTCCAAAATGAGGCCCAAACTCAATTTGTCACTTTGTGCATCCGAGGCCACGCTTTCATCTCCAAAATGGGTATCCAAATATGCTCTCATATTTCAAAATCGAATATTTCAGCCCCCGTTATCTGCGTCTATTCGTTTTTCACGGATCATCCGAAATGACTCGCGAAATCGATTTGTCACTATGTGCATGCGGGGCCACACTTGCATCTCCAAAATGGGTATCCAAATATGCTCTCAGATTTCACAACCGAAAAGTTCAGCCCCCGATATCCACGTCTTTTCATTTTTCACGGATCATCTGAATTGAGTCCCGAAGTCAATTCGTCACTTTGTTCATCTGGGGCCACGCTTGCATTTCCGAAATGGGTATCCAAATATGCTCTCAGATTTCAAAACCGAAAAGTTTAGCCCCCGATATTCGCGTTTGTTCGTTTTTCACGGATCATCCAAAATGATGCCCAAAATCAATTTGTCACTTTGTGCATCCGAGGCCACGCTTTCATCTCCAAAATGGGTATCCAAATATGCTCTCATACTTCAAAATCGAAAATTTCAGCCCCCGTTATCTGCGTCTATTCGTTTTTCACGGATCATTCGAAATGAGTCGCGAAATCAATTTGTCCCTTTGTGCATGAGGGGCCACACTTGCATCTCCAAAATGGGTATCCAAATATGCTCTCTGATTTCAAAACCAAAAAGTTCAACCCCTGATATCCCCGTCCGTTCGTTTTTCACGGATCGTCTGAAATCAGTCCCGAAATAAATTTGTCACTTTGTGCATGCGGGGCCACGCTTTCATCTCCAAAATGGGTATCCAGATATGCTCTCGAATTTCAAAACCGAAAATTTCAACCCCCAATATCCGCATTTGTACATTTTTCAAGGATCATCCAAAATGAATCCCGAAATCAATTCGTCATTCTTTTCCTGCGGGGGCACACTTGCATCTCCAAAATGGGTATCCAAATCTACTCTCAGATTTCAAAAACGAAAATTTTAGCCCCCGACATCCGCGTCCGTTAGTTTTTTATGGATCATCCAACATGCGTCCCTAAATCAATTCGTCACTTTGTGCATGTGAGGCCACGCTTGCATCTCCAAAATGGTTATCCAAATATGCTCTCGGATTTCAAAACTGAAAATTTTAGCCCCCGATATCCACGTATGTTCGTTGTTCACAGATCATCCGAAATGAGTCCTGAAATCAATTTGTCACTTTGTGCATGTGGGGAAATGCACGCATCTCCAAAATGTGTATCCAAATATGCTCTCGGATTTCAAAACCGAAAAGTTCTGCCACCGATATCCACGTCTGTTCATTTTTCACGGATAGTCCGAAATCAGTCCCGAAATAAATTATTCACTTTGTGCATGCGGGGCCACGCTTGCATCTCCAAAATGGGTATCCAAATATGCTCTCGAATTTCAAAACTGAAAAGTTCAACCCCCAATATCCGCTTTCGTTCAGTTTTCAAAGATCGTCCGAAATGAGTCCCAAAATCAATTCGTCACTTTGTTCATTGGGGGGCACACTTGCATCTCCAAAAGCGGTATCCAAATATGCTCTCGAATTTCAAAAATGAAAATTTCAACCCCGATATCTGCGTCTATTCGTTTTTTATGGATCGTTCGAAATGAGTCCCTAAATCAATTCATCACTTTGTGCATGTGGGGCCACGCTTGCATCTCCAAAATGGGTATCCAAATATGCTCTCGAATTTTTAAATCGAAAAGTTTAGCCCTCGATATTCGCATCCGTTCGTTTTTCACAGATCATCCGAAATGAGGTGCGAACTCAATTCGTCACTTTGTGCATCTGGGGCCACGCTTTGCATCTCCAAAATGGATATCCAAATATGCTCTCGATATCAAAACGAAACGTTTAGCCTCGCGCTTCATTCCTTTTTAACGAACTATCTACATTTAAAATGTTTTTCGCACATTATAAGCTCTTTTTAAATATTTTAAAAACTTTGTAAAATATTTTAAAGGATTTTTATAACATTTCAAAATATTTTAAAATATTTCAAAATATTGTAAAACGCTTATCAAGTTAAGCTTATAAACTGACATTCAATAATTTTTATAAGCTACTAAAGATTTATGTGTTATTCTAAGTTTTTATTAATATGTTTAAATCAAATATTTAAAGCGTTTAATCATTTTTAGTAAATGTTTTTAATGAAATCGTAAAAAAAATTGTTTTAAAACATTATAAAAAACTTTTTAAAATGTTATAGCGTGCTTTTAAACACATTTAAATGTATTTAAGACATTATAAAACTCGTTTAAAATATTTTAAAAAAATTTTAAAATGTTTTAAAGGATTTTTATAACATTTCAAAATATTGTAAAACACTTCCAAGATATTTTAAAACACTTTTAAAATATTTTGAAACACTTCTAAAATATCTTGAAACGCTTCTAAAATATTTTGAAACGCTTTCAAAATTTATTTTAAAATGTTTCAAAACACTTCTAAAACATTTTAAATTTATTTTAAAATGTTTCAAAACACTTTTAAAATGTTTTAAAACGTTTTCAGAACCTCTTGAAGAACTCGTAAAGCATTTTAAAATGTTTTAAAAGTGTTTTAAAATGGTTTAGAAATGTTTTTAGAAAGCTTTTACAATGTTTTAAAAATATTTCAAAACACTTGTAAAATTCTTTTAAAATATTTAAAAACATTTATTTCATTTTAAAAAATGTTTATAAATAACATTTAATAAAAGTTAAACTAATAAAGTTGACATTATAAACATTTAATAATTTTTATAAAGGTTTTATAAATGGTTTAAAGCTTTTATAAAATATTCTTAATTCTTATTAATATGCTTAAATCAAATATTTAAAGCGTTTAATCATTTTTGATAAAATCGCAAAAAAACGTTTTTAAAAACATTATAAAACACTTTTTTAAAATGTTATAACGTGCTTTTAAACACATTTAAAATGTTTTTAAGACATTATAGAACTCGTTTAAAATATTTTTATAAATTTGTAAAATGTTTTAAATGATTTTTATAACATTTCAAAATATTTCAAAATCATTCAAAAAATTTCAAAATGTTGTAAAAAACGCTTCCAAGATATTTTAAAACACTTGTAAAATATTTTGAAACACTTTTAAGATGTTTTAAATTTATTTTTAAATGTTTCAAAACACTTCCAAAATATTTTAAATTTTATATTAAAAGTGTTTTAAAATAAACACATTTAATAAAATCGTAAAAAAAGGTTTTTAGAAACATTATACAACACTTTTTAAAATGTTATAATGTGCTTTTAAAATGTTTTGAAGACGCCATAAAACTCGTTTAAAATATTTTTAAAAATTTGTAAAATGTTTTAAAATATTTTTATAAATTTCAAAATATTGTCAAACGCTTAAGATATTTTTGAACACTTTTAAATATTTTGAAACCCTTTTAAAATGTTTTAAATTTATTTTAAAATGTTTCAAAACACTTTTAAAATGCTTCAAAACACTTTTAAAATGTTTTAAATTTATTTTAAAATGTTTCAAAACACTTTAAAATGTTTTAAAACATATTTAAATCCTTTTTAAAATCTTGTAAAACATTTTAAAATGTTTTAAAAGTGTTTTAAAATGGTTTTTAAATGTTTTCAGAATGCTTTTACAATGTTAGAAAAAACATTTCAAAACACATTTAAAATATTTGAAAGCATTTATTTAGGTTTTAAAAATGTTTTTAAATAAAATTTAATAAAAGTTAAGCTTATAAAGCTAACATTATAAACATGCAATAATTTTTATAAATGTTTCATAAATGGTTTAAATCTGTTATAAAATATTCTAAATTCTTCTCAATATGTTTAAATCGAATATTTAAAGCGTTTAATATTTTTATTAAATGTTTTTAATAAAATCGTAAAAAAAGAAACGTTTTTAAAAATATTATAAAACCCTTTTTAAAATGTTATAATGTGCTTTTTAACACGTTTAAAATGTTTCTAACACATCATAAAACTCTTTTAAAATATTTTTAAAAAATTTGTAAAATATTTTAGAGGATTTTTATAACATTTCAAAATATTTCATAAAGTTAAGCTTATAAAGTTGACATTCAATAATTTTTATAAATGTTTTAAAAATGGTTTAAACCTTTTATAAAATATTCCAAATTCTTATTAATATGTTTAAATCAAATATTTAAAGCGTTTAATCATTTTTAGTAAATCTTTTTAATAAAATCGTAAAAATAATATTTTTAAAAACATTATAAAACACTTTTTAAAATGCTATAACATGATTTTAAACACGTTAAAAATGTTTTTAAGACATTATGAAACTCTTTTAAAATATTTTAAAAAAGTTGTAAAATGTTTTAAAGGATTTTTATAACATTTCAAAATAGTGTAAAACACTTTCAAGATATTTCGAAACACTTTTAAGATATTCTGAAACGTTTTTAAAAGTGTTTTAAAATGGTTTAAATATGTTTTTAGAAAGCTTTTACAATATTTTTAAAAAGGTTTAAAATGTTTTTAAAACGTTTTTGAAACTTTTTTCAAAACTTGTAAAGCATTTTAAAACGCTTTAAAAGTGTATCCAAATATGCTCGATTTCAAACCGGTGTCGTACTTCATCTCGTTCATTCATTTTTCACAAATCGTCAAAAATCTCTCAAATCACGCACACTTAGCATTACACCACATCACAGACTCCAAAATGGGTATCCAAATATGCTCTCGGATTTTAAAACCGAGAAGTTTAGACCTCGATATTCGCGTGCGTTTGTTTTTCACGGATCATCCAAAATGAGGTCCGAACTCAATTCGTCACTTTGTGCATCTGGGGCCGCACTTGCATCTCCAAAATTGGTATCCAAATATGCTCTCGGATATCAAAACCGAAAAGTTTAGCCCCATCTTCCACGTCTGTTCTTTTTTCACGAACCATCCGAAATGAATCCCGAAATCAATTTGTCACTTTGTGCATGCGGGGCCACGCTTGCATCTCCAAAATGGGTATCCAAATATGCTCTCATATTTCCAAACCGAAAAGTTCAGCACCCGATATCCACGTCTTTAATTTTTCACGGATCGTCTGAATTGAGTCCCGAAGTCAATTCGTCACTTTTTTCATCTGGGGCCACGCTTGCATCTCCAAAATGGGTATCCAAATATACTCTCAGATTTCAAAACCGAAAAGTTTAGCCCCCGATATTCACGTCAGTTCGTTTTTCACGGATCGTCCAAAATGAGGCCCAAACTCAATTTGTCACTTTGTGCATCCGAGGCCACGCTTTCATCTCCAAAATGGGTATCCAAATATGCTCTCATATTTCAAAATCGAATATTTCAGCCCCCGTTATCTGCGTCTATTCGTTTTTCACGGATCATCCGAAATGACTCGCGAAATCGATTTGTCACTATGTGCATGCGGGGCCACACTTGCATCTCCAAAATGGGTATCCAAATATGCTCTCAGATTTCACAACCGAAAAGTTCAGCCCCCGATATCCACGTCTTTTCATTTTTCACGGATCATCTGAATTGAGTCCCGAAGTCAATTCGTCACTTTGTTCATCTGGGGCCACGCTTGCATTTCCGAAATGGGTATCCAAATATGCTCTCAGATTTCAAAACCGAAAAGTTTAGCCCCCGATATTCGCGTTTGTTCGTTTTTCACGGATCATCCAAAATGATGCCCAAAATCAATTTGTCACTTTGTGCATCCGAGGCCACGCTTTCATCTCCAAAATGGGTATCCAAATATGCTCTCATACTGCAAAATCGAAAATTTCAGCCCCCGTTATCTGCGTCTATTCGTTTTTCACGGATCATTCGAAATGAGTCGCGAAATCAATTTGTCCCTTTGTGCATGAGGGGCCACACTTGCATCTCCAAAATGGGTATCCAAATATGCTCTCTGATTTCAAAACCAAAAAGTTCAACCCCTGATATCCCCGTCCGTTCGTTTTTCACGGATCGTCTGAAATCAGTCCCGAAATAAATTTGTCACTTTGTGCATGCGGGGCCACGCTTTCATCTCCAAAATGGGTATCCAGATATGCTCTCGAATTTAAAAACCGAAAATTTCAACCCCCAATATCCGCATTTGTACATTTTCCAAGGATCATCCAAAATGAATCCCGAAATCAATTCGTCATTCTTTTCCTGCGGGGGCACACTTGCATCTCCAAAATGGGTATCCAAATCTACTCTCAGATTTCAAAAACGAAAATTTTAGCCCCCGACATCCGCGTCCGTTCGTTTTTTACGGATCATCCAACATGCGTCCCTAAATCAATTCGTCACTTTGTGCATGTGAGGCCACGCTTGCATCTCCAAAATGGTTATCCAAATATGCTCTCGGATTTCAAAACTGAAAATTTTAGCCCCCGATATCCACGTATGTTCGTTGTTCACGGATCATCCGAAATGAGTCCTGAAATCAATTTGTCACTTTGTGCATGTGGGGAAATGCACGCATCTCCAAAATGTGTATCCAAATATGCTCTCGGATTTCAAAACCGAAAAGTTCTGCCACCGATATCCACGTCTGTTCATTTTTCACGGATAGTCCGAAATCAGTCCCGAAATAAATTATTCACTTTGTGCATGCGGGGCCACGCTTGCATCTCCAAAATGGGTATCCAAATATGCTCTCGAATTTCAAAACTGAAAAGTTCAACCCCCAATATCCGCTTTCGTTCAGTTTTCAAAGATCGTCTGAAATGAGTCCCAAAATCAATTCGTCACTTTGTTCATGTGGGGGCACACTTGCATCTCCAAAAGCGGTATCCAAATATGCTCTCGAATTTCAAAAATGAAAATTTCAACCCCGATATCTGCGTCTATTCGTTTTTTATGGATCGTTCGAAATGAGTCCCTAAATCAATTCATCACTTTGTGAATGTGGGGCCACGCTTGCATCTCCAAAATGGGTATCCAAATATGCTCTCGAATTTTTAAACCGAAAATTTTAGCCCTCGATATTCACATCCGTTCGTTTTTCACGGATCATCCGAAATGACGTCCAAACTCAATTCGTCACTTTGTGCATCTGGGGCTGCGCTTGCATCTCCAAAATGGGTACCCAAATATGCTCTCGGATATCAAAACCGAAAATTTTAGCCTGCGTCTATTCTTTTTTAACGAACTATCTACGTTTAAAATGTTTTTTAGACATTATAAAGCTCTTTTAAAATATTTTAAAAACTTTGTAAAATATTTTAAAGGATTTTTATAACATTTCAAAATATTTTAAAATATTTCAAAATATTGTAAAACGCTTATCAAGTTAAGCTTATAAATCTGACATTCAATAATTTTTATAAATGGTTTGAAGATTTTATAAAATATTCTAAATTTTTATTAATATGTTTAAATCAAATATTTAAAGTGTTTAATCATTTTTAGTAAATGTTTTTAATGAAATCGTAAAAAAAATTGTTTTAAAAACATTATAAAAAACTTTTTAAACTGTTATAGCGTGCCTTAAAACACATTTAAATGTATTTAACACATTATAAAACTCGTTTAAAATATTTTAAAAATTTTGTAAAATGTTTTTAAGGATTTTTATAACATTTCAAAATATTGTAAAACACTTCCAAGATATTTTAAAACACTTTTAAAATATTTTGAAACACTTCTAAAATATCTTGGAACGCTTCTAAAATATTTTGAAACGCTTTCAAAATTTATTTTAAAATGTTTCAAAACACTTCTAAAACGTTTTAAATTTATTTTAAAATGTTTCAAAACACTTTTAAAATGTTTTAAAACGTTTTCAGAACCTCTTGAAGAACTCGTAAAGCATTTTAAAATGTTTTAAAAGTGTTTTAAAATGGTTTAGAAATGTTTTTAGAAAGCTTTTACAATGTTTTAAAATATTTCAAAACACGTTTAAAATTCTTTTAAAATATTTAAAAACATTTATTTCATTTTTTAAAATGTTTATAAATAACATTTAATAAAAGTTAAACTAATAAAGTTGACATTATAGACATTTAATAATTTTTATAAAGGTTTTATAAATGGTTTAAAGCTTTTATAAAATATTCTAAATTCTTATTAATATGCTTAAATCAAATATTTAAAGCGTTTAATCATTTTTGATAAAATCGCAAAAAAAAAAACGTTTTTAAAAACGCTATAAAACACTTTTTAAAATGTTATAACGTGTTTTGAAACACATTTAAAATGTTTTTAAGACATTATAAAACTCGTTTAAAATATTTTTATAAATTTGCAAAATGTTTTAAATGATTTTTATAACATTTCAAAATCATTCAAAAAATTTCAAAATGTTGTAAAAACTCTTCCAAGATATTTTAAAACACTTGTAAAATATTTTGAAACACTTTTAAAATGTTTTAAATTTATTTTTAAATGTTTCAAAACACTTCCAAAATATTTTAAATTTTATATTAAAAGTGTTTTAAAATAAACACATTTAATAAAATCGTAAAAAAAGGTTTTTAGAAACATTATACAACACTTTTTAAAATGTTATAATGTGCTTTTAAAATGTTTTGAAGACACCATAAAACTCGTTTAAAATATTTTTAAAAATTTGTAAAACGTTTTAAAATATTTTTATAAATTTCAAAATATTGTCAAACGCTTAAGATATTTTTGAACACTTTTAAATATTTTGAAACCCTTTAAAATGTTTTAAATTTATTTTAAAATGTTTCAAAACACTTCTAAAATGCTTCAAAACACTTTAAAATGTTTTAAATTTATTTTAAAATGTTTCAAAACACTTTTAAAATGTTTTAAAACATATTTAAATCCTTTTAAAACTTGTAAAACATTTTAAAATGTTTTAAAAGTGTTTTAAAATGGTTTTTAAATGTTTTCTAATGCTTTACAATGTTAGAAAAACATTTCAAAACACATTTAAAATATTTGAAAGCATTTATTTAGGGTTTTAAAAACGTTTTTAAATAAAATTTAATAAAGTTAAGTTTATAAAGCTAACATTATAAACATGCAATAATTTTTATAAATGTTTCATAAATGGTTTAAATCTCTTATAAAATATTCTAAATTCTTATTAATATGTTTAAATCAAATATTTAAAGCGTTTAATATTTTTATTAAATGTTTTTAATAAAATCGTAAAAAAAGAAACGTTTTTAAAAATATTATAAAACCCTTTTTAAAATGTTATAATGTGCTTTTAAACACGTTTAAAATGTTTCTAACACATCATAAAACTCTTTTAAAACATTTTAAAAAAATTTGTAAAATATTCTAGAGGATTTTTATAACATTTCAAAATATTTCAAAATATTTCATAAAGTTCAGCTTATAAAGCTGACATTCAATAATTTTTATAAATGTTTTAAAAATGGTTTAAACCTTTTATAAAATATTCCAAATTCTTATTAATATGTTTAAATCAAATATTTAAAGCGTTTAATCATTTTTAGTAAATATTTTTAATAAAATCGTAAAAAATAATATTTTTAAAAACATTATAAAACACTTTTTAAAATGCTATAACATAATTTTAAACACGTTAAAAATGTTTTTAAGACATTATGAAACTCTTTTAAAATATTTTTAAAAAGTTGTAAAATGTTTTAAAGGATTTTTATAACATTTCAAAATAGTGTAAAACACTTTCAAGATATTTCAAAACACTTTTAAGATATTCTGAAAAGTTTTTAAAAGTGTTTTAAAATGGTTGAAAAATGTTTTTAGAAAGCTTTTACAATATTTTTAAAAAGGTTTAAAATGTTTTAAAGCGTTTTTAAATCCTTTTCAAAAACTTGTAAAGC
>JAXQQM020071997.1:0-246068 GCA_034641835.2 Pinus albicaulis
GCACCTTTTTGTTCTAAAGCATGCGGAGCTAAATGCACTTTTTCTTCATTAAGGGTGCGGGCCCCTATAAAAGGTAAAATGAAGGCAGAAAGTAACATTAATTTAGAAGCCCAGCAGTCAAATATGGAAGCTTCTAGAAGCAATTATCCGGTCAAAGGTTTGCTCCTATCATGTATGTTCATTCCTCCATTATGGGAGCCTACCCCTTGGTTTATGGAGCTCAATCCCTTCAAAAGAGCATTCTATCCCCTCTTATGTGGACCTGTAACCTCCTCTCTTTTCCTATAAATTGAAGCTATAGTGCAACTTCAAAGGGAGTTAGACTTTGAGATTTTTTTAGGAGAAATGTTGTAGAAACTCAGACTCTCTTAACTGATCATTATGTGGGAATGATTACACACCCATGTGCATTTTAGTTGAGAGAGTGCAAAGCTTGTCAGAGTAAAGGAAACACCTATTCCGGACACCAGGAAGGTCTGTATGACATCAAGGCGAACACGGTTGTAAGGCTCTTTCTTCATCAAAGATAATACGAATTAATACCATTTTCTCAATGAGTTATTTAATTAAGTAGCTTGTTTATCATGTTTTATCAATGATTTATTTAATTAATTAGATTATTTCTTGAATTC
The DNA here is from genome assembly GCA_034641835.2 of Pinus albicaulis. Taxonomy (NCBI): domain Eukaryota; kingdom Viridiplantae; phylum Streptophyta; class Pinopsida; order Pinales; family Pinaceae; genus Pinus; species Pinus albicaulis. The sequence goes on from JAXQQM020071997.1 coordinate 633, forward strand.
CTTGATCATATTGATAGATATATGATTCATGAATTAGTTTATCCTATGTAGGTGCTATTGATTTTTTCCATGTTTGTGATTGCAAATCTTTGAAGATGTCTCTTTCAAGAAACTGGAAAGAAGATCATGACAAATAACGCTGGACTACAGGTAGGTCTTCAAAACCTCTATTTGCAGCTAATTCTGAATCTAGTATTATCTAGAGAAAATAGTTTTTGTTTGGTTGTTTGTTGCTAGCTGTCCGTAGGACACTTGGGAGGTCTGTCTTGTCAGCAAGAGCGACTTATCCATCCAAAAAAATGTCGGGAAGTAATTTGCAAAGCAACCTTGCATGGGGCTACCTGCATATGCAATGCACTCAGCCCCTTTAGATACTGCGTTGGTGAGCTCTCATATGCTATATAGTAAGCTTCAAACTTTGGAAACCTTTGCTTGATGAAAGTCTTGCTTGATTTGTCTTGTTCCTGTCTTAGGGCATGTAGCAACTTGAAATGATATGAAATGATAGACCCTTAATCATTGGTCCTGGAGATGATGCCCAGTTAACCAGGTCATTGGGAATGATGCCCAAATTGGCCTATAACAAATTTCCCCCTAAAGCATGAGGTCAAAATAATAAAAACATTTGATTGAGATGCTTTACACTGTGATGGGTTGGAGATGAAGTAGAGTGGTCACCTGCATCAATATTACAATACATTACATCATGATATATCCTCTTTGATCATAATTGTTGAGGGTAGCCATTCCCATGTTCAACACATAAACAATCTAATAACATGTACATAATTCAGAAATTCATCTTCATTGGAATGTTGCCCAAATGCAGACATGCCTACATATATAGGCCCATGTTTGGATGACAATCTGTATGTAAGGTCACCATACAGATGATGTGTATAACAATCCTGAAATCGTAGCCTAGATGGCTAAAACTAAATCCGGGGTCTTCTTATCTCGTTCAATCGATCATTCGGGTACAATTCAAGCCATCCGAATATATGATTTGTAGTCAAACATGGAAAGACATCATTTGATTACCAGCCAAAGATGTGAGCTGTTAACAAACGTGAGAGAACCACCATTAATGTCAATGGCCCTCAAGGTACGACAATAGATTTCGTAAGGCATGAATAGATGATTTGATGTCAAACGCCAAACAAAATATTTCGGTCAAAGGTATGGAAGCGATGATCTTGTCGATGCTGTAACAAGTCTCATGGTACTGGAATCTGATGTTTCTAAGTGAACTTCCTCGATATTTATTTGTCATTGACAAGAAGTCACCTTATTGCAAAACGGGAGTTACTGATTTCAGAGACAAGGGTATGACTTGATATAACAATATTTAGGGATGACAGTCATGAGAATGAAGGCTTATGAGTATTACAGAAGGATGAAGTATTCATTGGATGACTTCTCTTGAACATATCGGCAACACTGTGATGAGTTGGCAGCATTGACCCAAAACCAAAGTGAAGTTATGATGAACCATAGGTATGAATGAACCGTCAAGAAGATTACCCAACCCAAACAGTCACAAACATGGAGTGAGGGAAGTGTCATGTTCAAGAGCGACTTGCTACCATAAAGAATTCTTGCTCATTTTTCCCAAATTTTCCCCGGTCATTTGTCGACCAGTACCTCTTTATTTTTTAACAAGCTTGAGGAGGATAACATTTTATTGATCTATAATTCAACCCTTCGAGCAAATAATTTATCGCTGTTTAATAATTCAACGAGTCTCGCGATGAATGAAACTTGATTCTTGCCATGTTCGACAAGCTCGTCACTATTTTATGTTTTAACGAGCTTGACGACAGTGATAGCCCGGTCCTTTTTCATAGTTATAGAGTTTGAAAAAGAGGACGAAAGAAAACTCCATAAGTAATTTTTCGTAAATTTTTCATTCAGACCCAAAATAGTGTAAAATAATATCTGAGAGAACCTCTTTGGTCATGTTTAACCAAGGTGTTCCTTTTTCGTAAATAATTTATCTCAGTCTGGAAAAGGGTTAAACTTATACTGAGTAGATATCAATTCATTTACTTATACGAGCTCGAAAAGGTAAGTGCTCGACAATATTTTCACATTATCGGAGTCTGAAAAGAGCTGAAAGAAGACTTCAAGGGTTCCTTTTTCGCTGTTATCGAAGCTCGAAAAAGAGATAAAAGTGCACTTCAAATCCTTTTTTGTTTTTAACAAAGCCCAAAATATAAGGAGAAAAAGTATGCTTTCTGGTCAAGTCATTCTTTGAATAAATCTGCATGACTAATCTGTTCATTAGTTGTATTTCCTGTTCAGAACAACATCAAATGGATTAAAAATACCCGTTTCATGATAAAAAACATAATAAAACTATAGTCATAGCAATAAATTTACTTTGCAACTAATTAAATGACTATTAAAAGTAGTTTCATTATTCATTTTTACCATTCCATAGTTACCATTTGCATTTTGGAGCTTTGAACCTGATTTTGCCCCTGAACTTCAGTTGTCGATTGCGATCATTTCTGTGGACGGATTTCATCGTTGTTTAATCTAGGTTAGTACCATGAACCTCCTCTTTCCCTTGGTATTCATTTCATCTCCAAATTATGCAAAATTTTAGGGTTTTAAGGCCTCTAGGGTAAATTTTGCTCAAATTGAGGGCCATGCACCCTTGAATGTCGAAACCTGCATTGCATAGTAGGTACAGTGAAGGGTACTTGCATGTGCAACACACTGTCTCGTGTTAGGGAGTGCGTTGGGTGCAGTTCAAGTTTTTGATTTTCATGTTATGCCCAAAATTTACCTAGTTTTTTTCAATGAATGGAATCTAATGTATCTTATGGTTGTATTTCAGGTTTCCATTGGATTACAATAAATATTACATGGAGGGAAATAGAACATGAAGAACAAGATATGATTGCCTTAAATGATCTAGGTATTGTAAGAGCCCTAAGAGATTGCAGACTACTTAAGTACTTCAAATTGTCGGGAATGAGGCAACAAATAGAACTCTTGGAGTTCTTAGTTCCATCATGGGATATAGCGATAGAGGCATTTCATATTAAGAACCAAGCACTTCCCATAATAGTTGAGAATGTGTATTTTCTCACAGGTTTGTCGAGGAGAGGTTTTCCCATTTCACTGTGGTAGATGTCGTGAATGAGTAAGAAATTAAATAGAACTCTTGGAGTTCTTAGTTCCATCATGGGATATAGCGATAGAGGCATTTCATATTAAGAACCAAGCACTTCCCATAATAGTTGAGAATGTGTATTTTCTCACAGGTTTGTCGAGGAGAGGTTTTCCCATTTCACTCTCAGGGTCTATCGTTGGAGGAGAGACAGTGAGGGATTATATTCTATAGTACTGCTATCCAGGGGTAGAACCTAGCAAAGATGGAAAAATAAAAATCCGGGATGTCAGATATTTTCCTCTAAGAGCTATCCTTTTCACGATTTCTAAACTTGTTGGCACTGTTACACTACATGTAGCAAATAGATTGTATATGCAGTATGCACTAGAGTGCTTAGAGCCAACTGTCTTCAACTGGTCTGAAGTTGTTCTATCTCGGATAAAGGAACAAATGAACAAAGAAAAGGGAGGAAGGAATAAAAATTCCAGTTATGGTTCAATCCTTATATATTTCACTTTGGAACGGATTCCACTGATGCAGCCACAACATGTAACACTAGATATAGCTGATCCTAGAGATCCTCGGATGTAGAGATGGGTAGAACTCAGGGGTCGACATGCAGGCCAATCGACTGTTGTGTTCTCTACTGCATTCTTCGCCTGGTTTCAATGACAGATCATCGCCATCGATGAGTACACATACACAGGTGTTGACTTTCGAGGAGATCCAGATTTAGCATTACCAAAAGGCGCTTAGTGGGGTGCAATGGGTAAGAATGTTTTGACCATGTTTTTTTATTTTCCTAAGGTTTATACAATGCTTTTGTATTTTTATGTTTTCCCAAGACTCAACTAAATGTTTGATGTAATGCAGATATTGGTCGTGTTCAACCAGTAGAGGAACTAGAGTGCGAAGCAGATGTGCCAACAGAGAGGTTTGTCGGGAGAGCAGTCCTTTAGAACCTTGATATGGCTGAGACTCTGACTGAGCTTCAGCGACACATAGAGGGTTTGACCTTCGAAATTCCAGATTTTCGTATCGAAGAGTTACCCATGCGACTACAGTGACACACTATTGGGGTTCCTAACCACTGGATGCAGTTAATTCGTAGGATTGCTAGATCTATAGCATGTTACCATGAGCACCACTAGTTTACTTGTGATACTTTGCATACATTTTGAGGTTAGATGACCAATGTGTCTTGGGTACAAATTTTGTAAAAACCTATAACTATCTATCTATATTATTTTAGAGTTTTTCCTATGTTTATTATGCAATCATATTCAATGATGTGAATGTTTTCTTTTACATATGTTGCAGATGTTTGTCTAAAACTTTTACATATGTTGCAGATGTCTGTCTAAAACTTGATTGGCTAATGAATCAATCAATGTGTTCAAATTTCTGGAAATGTGTTGATATTGAATAAAATCAAATTGCATTTCCAAAATTCGAACTCTTAGGAACAATCGAAGAAGTGTTGGATTTCTAATAGTATAAACACTAGTGAGTTGTAATACCACAAGTTGTGAGTCTAACCTTATGATTATGCGGTTAATACCAAATGAAATGGCATCAGAGAGAAGTTCGATCAACGCGTTATACTCAGCGATATTGTTCGTTGATCTACCAATACAAATACCTTGAAAACTCACTAACCCATTGTTCGGAGCGAAAATGGCCCATGTTGTAGAGGATAGATTCTACGTACTACGACTAGCACCATCAGCATATCCAGCAAATGGTTTTGAAGATTTAGACATATGCGATGAAATGTAAAGCGGATTACTAACTTCAAGAAAACTCTAAGAACAAATTAATATAGTGAATGCAAATCAACAACATATATACTATATAATACAAAAAATTACTATGCTAATGAGTAAGCATAGTAACGTTTAATATACAACCCATTTCTAGGTTGTGCCAATGGAATTCCATCATAATCAACTAACTCAAAGGCACCCTTAGCAAGAACTCTTTTGAAAATATAGGGGCCATGCTATAATGGCTCGAATTTCCCTCTACCTATTACATCAGCTTCTCGATCATAAAGAAGGACTAAGTCACCCTTTGAGTAGATGCAAGGCTGGACATTTTTGGTGTATTGTGCCTTTATACGTCTCTTGTGCGCTTCGTTCGCCAATTGGGATTCACGATGAGTTTCATCAATATGGATGAGGTTAAGGAGACACACTTATTCTTCTGAGGTGTCAGGTAACAAGTCTATCACGAGTTTTAACAATGATATTTCGCATTGGATTGGTAAGATAGCTTCCAAACCATACACCAATTGAAAAGGAGTAAATCCGGTTGTGTTTCTCACCGAGGTTCGATACGCCCACAAGGTGGAGTACATGATCAAATACCAGTTTATTTTATGAACTCCTATAATTCGTTGAAGCATTCGTTTAATAATTTTTTTAATAGCCTCAACTTGTCCATTTGATTGTGGACAATAAGGAGCATAATTATCATGTGACAATCCTAACTTGGCAGTCAATTCAGACACCATGTGGTTGCGAAAATGCTTCCCATGATCCATAAATATAGCCTGTGGGACCCCAAACCGTGTAATAACATGTTTAAAGAAAAACAATGCAGCTTTCTATCTTGTGTTGTTGAATGTAGGCATCGCTTCGGCCTATTTGGTAAAATAGTCGATTGCGACAATAATATAACCATGCCCCCCGGACGAACGAGGGTTACAGTTCATGAAGTCAATACCTCATTTCGTAAATGGTCTCGCAGAGACAACAAGATGCATTGGTATTGGCAGTTTGTGGATTTTACGATCAAATATTTGGCACGCATGAAAACTTATGACTGCAAGGATGAAATCTCGAAAAATAGTAGGCCAAAAGTAATCGACGTGGAGTATCTTTTGCGTGGTAGTATATCCAGATAAATGTCCACCACAAGCCCCATCATGACAATCATTTAACATTTTTTCGGACTCCTCATGAGTGAGTCACCTCCGTAAAATGGTATCGACACCATGACGATAAAGTGTATCGCTGACAATCAGATAATCTTTGGCTTGGTATCGAATACATCATTGTTCAGAGTGAGAGGTATTAGGTCGAAAAGTTTGGGTTTGGAGATAAATGATGAAATCTCCATACCAAGGATCAGATGATCTGATCAGAAACGTAGACTCGTCTAGAATTGATGGTTCCTACGTAGTTGCAGTACTATCAAAGGGAAGGTCACAAAGAAGCTCAGTCAAAACTAAATACTTATCTGACTTGGATCTGATGAATTCAAAATCAAATTCCTGCAAAATGACAATCCATTTTGAATATTTTCCCCCCACAAATTGACGTGATAAGATATAAGTCACGGGGTTGCAATCCGAAATGATAGTTGTTTTTTGGAGCAGGATATAATGGCGAAATATTTGGATAGCTTGAACAGCTGCCAAGGCAAGCTTTTCTACATACAAGTAATTAAATTCCGTATAATTGAGATTGCGACTCAAATAATAGATCGGATGTTCAATTCCATCTTCTACTTGGACCAATACCATAGAAATGGTCGTTTCAGCCGCGACGATATATAGGAAATAATAATTTTGATAATTAGGAGGATACATTAATGATGCTCGGACAAGATTATCCTTGATAGCATCAAAAGAAGCTTGCGCAACTTGGTCCCAATAGAAGGGAACCCCCTTTTTCAATAGTTGAGTAAATCCTTTAGCCATTTCGGCATAGTTTGGAATGAACCTTCTTAGGAAGTTAGCCTTTCCTTGAATTTTCTGTATATGAAGTAAATTTGATGGTGCAGGCAAATCAAGAATGGCTTGAACCTTCAATGGGTCTATTCTAATTCCTTCTTTTGAGACTACGAATCCGAGCAATCGACCAAAACCAACACAAAACACATTTATGTGGATTGAGGTGTATTTTGTACTGTCGGCAACATAAGAAAATGGCTCTCAAATCCATCAGGTGATCAATCTGATTTCCTAAATGTGCTGGTAAATCATCTAGATATGGTTGAACAATGTGCTTGATGTTATTGAAAGCATAGTCCATTGATCTCTGAAAAGTTTCCCCAACGTTCTTTAAACCAAATGGAAGTTTCCTATAAGCGAATGTGCCCCAGGGACAAATGAATGTTGTCTTATGTTGATCATCTGGGCGGATATTGATTTGATTGTAACCGGAAAATCCATCCATGAACGAAAATATTTCGCATCCAGCACAATCGTCAATAATCTAGTCGATAAAGGGAGTATGATAGTTGTCTTTTGGACAAGCCTGATTAACATCCCGATAATCGACGCACACTCTAATGGTTCCTTATTTTTTCATTACAGGAACGATATTGGAAACCCACTCAGTTAGCGGAACAGGGTAAATGAAACCAGCACACAAAAGTTTCTCAACTTCTGCTTGTATGGTAGCAGCTTTCTTTGGATGAACAGGACGAAGTCGTTGGCACACCAATTTTACATCAAGATACATATTAATGGTGTGTTCAACTATAATAGTATCTATGCCTGGCATTTCCTCGTAAGACCAAGAAAAAACATCACAAAATTCACGAAATAAAGAGCGATATGATTTAAGTTCTGATGAATATTTTCTACAACGCCAGGTTTGGTCGAAATATCGATAGAAATGGTTTCTTCAATATTTGAAAAATTTCACTCAAAATGGATTGCATAAATTGGTAAAGAATTCGAAAAGAATTTTTTGATTGATGGGTGATATAGTTCACTAAGATAATTTTCTTCATAATGTGGAAGACGGGAACAATGATGATAATCTTCCCATGGTTCTCCTTCTGACATCATAGCTTCCAAAATATTTTCATCTGTCAAAAATGTTGAGGAAAATGGATCAGATGGGGTACCAAAATCTAAGGAACGATCAACCCAAACACTCGGCGACGTTGATTTCGGATTTGCCGCCCAAGCCAAATAGATTGATTGCTATGCCAGCTCAATAGGGTTGGGCGGTAAAAATTCATCCAACGTAGAAATATCAGAATCACATGTACTCTCCCTTAAGCCAGATAGAGTGGAAGATATCATGTAGCAGGTCTTTATACTTGCAATTTCTGCCAACGTCGCAGGCGGCGGTAATGCAAAGGTTCCCATGAGAGTGAAATCCTTTAAGAGTCCTACACCAATGTTCTGAATTTATAGTTGGGGTATGTGATCCGGATTTATGTAGGAACGCAACAAAATACAGAAATAATCATGAACATAGAGATGCAGCAGAAATAATTCTTCATTTCATTAATATCAAATAACAAAAATATGCTTACAGACATAATGGAAATAAAATAGCTAGGGTGCTGGTAGCGAATCTCTGAGAAGAGATGGGGTGGCTACAGACCTCTAAAATGTGTTACAATGAGGCTCAAGGGCCTATTTATTATTGATAAATAATGGAAAAACTAAAACGTCCAAAAACCTAACTCTAGGAGATGAAGCGCCAAAACTGTGGGTCCCGTTTGGGTAAATTGGTGTTTCAACTTCCCGGGGACGTAAATTTGGCATCCGATCTCCGTTTGACACGCTCAATAGCTTGTTAGAAATATCTATCCGAGGAGTACAACTTTTTATGCAAGAAGCATCGGTCCATGGACCCATGTTGCTCTCAGTTTTCCCAAAAAATGTCGTTTAGCGCCTCAAAACGGCTCTGGAAATTCAGGATCTGAAAAACTGCTAAAAATAGTAAGTTGTGCTGCAACTTACAAAGTGAATGAAATGATGGTGGGGGTACAAATGGGATAGGTGGGTGTCTAGAAATATCCACCTGGATCATTAAGGCCCCAAAACAGCTTCGGGAGTGCAGGACCCGAAAACCTGCTAAAAATAGTAAGTGGTGCTGAATGTGAAAAGCTGCAAGAATTGATGGTGTGGGTCTAAATGGAATAGGTGGGTGGACACCGATATCCACCTGGATCATTCCTCCCTCCTTAGGAAGCAATGGTCCCCATTGCGTTGAGATCCTCCCTGAGATGAAGCAAATTCTGTTGAACTGGGTATTAGATTTGTTGAAGATGTCATGGACCTGTGGGCAGACATGCTGGATGCGTTTAGTAAATTTGGTTTCTTCATTAGCCTCAGACATTACATCTGTGGATTTGTATTTGCAGGAGGTATGGCAACATCAGGCGGCGGTGCGTTGGGGGTCAGATCAATGGAGTGCTTGTCCTGATAGAGTAGAGGAACCTATGTGAGTGAGGAGAAAATGTCCTCATATTCCTCCATGAATTTGTCCATCTGCTGCAACCATGCAAGGGAGCCATGTTTCGAAGTTGTGGCCACAATATTCTTCTTTCCATGTGAGCGATTTGTAAGGAAAATAAATTTCCTGGTTTGGGAAACAATCTTACTACGTTGTTTTGCAGTAGTCAAAGAGATGATAGGAGGCAGTACTACCTCTCGTATCCTGTAAAATTTATTTCCCAAAGTAAGAATAACAGCACGAGGCCTAGACTTATACACAGCATGTCGCCTCCAGGAATATGGTTGGCCGAATAATACATCAGCTACATCAAGAGGAGCAACATTTCATAATACCTCATCCGTGAATGGCTTGATGCTATACGAAAGGCAACACTGTTGGCGGATGCGGATATATCTCCCTTGGTGAAGCCACCCGATGGTATATGGCTACGAGTGTGCTATGGTTGGTAGGTCGAGCCGCTTCACGAACTCTGCTGAAATGAGGTTCTTTTGGCTTCCACTATCGACAAGAAATTGTAGTGGAGAACCCCTCACCCACATCTGTGAATGGAAGAGGCGCTCCCCTTCCTCTGGATCCTTTGGATCATCCCTCTGGATCTTGGTCGTGGCAAAAATGGCACTGGGCTTTGCATCAATGATCTACTTCCCTTTGTCATTGCCTTTGTCTGGTTCTAACTCAGGATCAGAAAATACATCTGATTCGGGTGCCTTTAGTTCGACCACCAATGACTCTTTGGCCCGACACTCGTTTGTGCTGTGAGTGCGGTTGTTATGAAATTCACACCACTTCCCTATGTCCTTCTTTTGATTTGTGGCATTGTTATGAGTCACACCGCTTTGGCCTTGCCCCTTGTTCTTCATTTCGGGGGCACCTTTCGGATTCGCAAATCCAAAGTCTCGGTTCTTCTGCTTAAATTTCTGCTCAATCTTGGCGATATAGCGATATGTCGTGCCAAGCAATGTAATGTTAAGGAACTCCATTTCCTCCTGAATGTGTTTGTGCAGACATCCGTATTACTTGAGCACCAAATGTCTCTCTGAATCTTTAATACCCAACTTTGTGCGTAATGTATAGAACAGATTCGTTAGTTCATGCACATCTTGATCCCTTTGTTGCCGCAACGTGTTCGATTGGATGTATTTGTCCTCACAGCTGCCCACGGGGTAATATTGTTCCTTGATGTCATCTCGGAACGAATTACAAGTGGGTGTGGCCGAGAACACAGAGGGTTCCCCTTCTTCCTCTTGCTCACAGTAGGTTTCCCACGAGTCTTTTACATGGGGGGCGGCTTTGAGGAGTGCAAAAATAATATTTTCTTGGTCAGAGAAATCATGGACCGAGAAATACCCTTCCAATAAATTTAACCATCTATCTATGGTGTCTGCATCTATTTTGCCTTCAAATATAGGAATTTCAAAGTTTACTTGTACCTTGAAGGGAGTGGCACCTCCGGAGTCGCTGTTGGACGCAGATGTGCCATAGGTGGGTAGTCGTTGAAGGATTTGAGCAAAGTTATCCATCATCGCGTTCCTTTGTTTCTCGAGGGCCTCTTCGAGTAGTATTTTGATAGGATCTCCTGCTCCCTTGTCTTTATTTTCTTCTACCATGGGAGGTCGTCGGCGTTTGCAAGGATGATCTTGAAAGGGTTCAACTAGATCGAGCCCTAACTCCTTATACCCTAACCGCGTTGGGGACATGTAAACAAAAACAAAGAAAGATCAGACTGCACTGATACCACTGATCCGAAATTATGCAGGAATGCAACAGAATACAGAAATAACCATGAACATAGAGATGCAGCAGAAATAATGCTTCATTTCATTAATACCAAATAACAGAAATAAGCTTACATACATAATGGAAATAAAATAGCTAGGGTGCTAGTAGCGAATATTTGAGAAGAGATGGGGCGACTACAGACCTCTGAACTATGTTACAATGAGGCTCGAGGGTCTATTTATTATTGAGAAACAATGGAAAAACTGAAACGTCCAAAAACCTAACTCTAGGAGATGAAGCGCCAAAACTGTGGGTCCTGTTTGAGTAAATTGGTGTTTCAACTTCCCGGGGACGTAACTTTGGCATCCGATCTTCGTTTGACACGCTCAATAGCTCGTTAGAAAGATATATCCGAGGAGTAAAACTTTCGATGTGAGCAACATCAATTTGTGAGCAAAATTAGTCCATGGACCCATGTTGCTCCCGATTTTCCCAAAAAACATCGTTTAGGGCCTCAAAACGACTCTGGATGTTTAGGACCCGAAAAACTGCTAAAAATAGTAAGTTGTGCTACAACTTAAAAAGTGAACAAACTTAGGGTGGGCGTTCAAATGGAATAGGTGGGTGGCCACCAATATCAACCTAGATCGTTAAGGCCCCAAAACGGCTCTGGGAGTGCAGGACCCGATAACCTGCTAAAAATAGTAAGTGGTGCTGAATGTGAAAAGCTGCAAGAATTGATGGTGTGGTTCCAAATGGAATAGGTGGGTGGACACCGATATACACCTAGATCAGTATGTGAACAAATGGAACGCTTCCAACTACCTGTGAAGCGGAGGAAAAGAAGGATTGTTGATTAATGACTGTGATTGTACCTTTATGTGGAAAGGCAATCATTCTAAAGTATGTAGAAACAATTGCAGTCATTGCATATACCCATGGCCTTGCAAGTAAAATATTATACTCAAGGGGTCCATCAACAACCTCGACATCAACATTCACTGTTTTTCCCCCTAGTTCAACATGTAGGTTATTGATAATACCACAAGGTTTATATGTTCTTCCATCAAAAGTCTTCAACGTCATTGATGATTGTGATAAGTGTGGTGAGCCAAGTGACTTCCAACAATTTAAAGACATAATACATGTAGATGCTCCCTCATCAATAATAGTGCGATGAACAGGGTGATTGAACATTTACTTGTATAGAGAATGCTAATTTTGCTGGTAGTTGCGATACATAGCCCATATGATTAAATACGACAAGATGAGAATCAGTCGGATCAATTCCACCAGTGGCCGACAGTAAAGCCTGCTTCTGGGAGGGACAATTTTGTAATACCTCAAGAGAAGACATAGCTGAAGGGGATTGAGCCAAATCTTCAACTATATTATAATTTTGTGCAGCTCTTTCTCGAGGATTATATGTTGATTTATGAATTACTCCCTCTGGTGGCTTAATTGTCAATTCAGGAATAACAGTAGGTGGTACTGATTCCGTAGATGGATTCGTAGTTGAGGTAGTAGGTTGATCAGTGGCCTAGCTACCATAATATTTATTACGCGTTGACACCAAAATATCTTGTGAAGGTTTTGTGATGGATAACATTAACACTTGGGAACTAGGAGCTGGATCTGTAGCAACCAAATTAGTGTCCGGATTAAAAAATGGGCCTGTCAACACAGCTGATGCATGGGAAGTCTTGATTATTTTTTAGACTTTGCCATGGTGAGGAAAATCCCTAAAAACGTGTTCCTCATTACACATTATGCATGGATAACGAGGTTTCCAAGGTCCATACGGTTAATCATATGATCTTTCCTGCGGGTTAGAAGTTTGTTTTTTATTTGATTTCCCCTTTTTCTTACTTCCTGGTTGTTGTCACCTTTTTCCTTTGCTAAATGACACAGCATTAATTTCAGAAGTAGGAGCAGGATGAGATGTAGTAATGTGGTGTGTGTTTTTTCAGTGCCTATCAAGCCGTCTCTGGCATGAGAGTCCTTTAATTGAGGAGGAACATTGAAATTAGATCACGGCGCATTAGGAATTTTTTCATAGAGCGTGCCAGACTGAGTGTAAATCAAGTATAAATATTGGGCATGAACGATAACTTGCTCTTCTGTGACGATGCCACCCTTAGCCACATCCTCAGTTATAGATGGTAACAGGGACTTAATGAACCATTCAGCAAGTAGTTGATCCAGAACAAATGTCTTCACCATTCGTCGATGACGACGCCACTCATGAATATGATCAGAGATGTGAGTAGCATTAGTTTGTTTGAAGTTGGTCAAGAGTTCCGTTCTAGTTTCGTATCTGATAGGTAACTGGAAATGGGTCAAAAATACCGTAGCTAGGGCATTGAAATTGTCAAAAGAAGCTCTAAGTAACTCAATGTACCATTTAGCAGCCGGACCTGTGAATGTACGCTGGAAAATACGTAGTCGAACATAATCATCATTCAGGGAGTTTGATGAACACCATAAATGATAAGTCATGACATGAGTCGACGGATCTTCTCCAGGGTTTCCATTGAATTTAGGAATATCGAAGGGTAATTTATGAGGTATCATCGACCACCAAGGAGCATAATTGATAGGATCATTGGTTAACTGATTTAAATCTGGTAATTCTAAAGTTGCAACAAAAGGCAACTGTCTATTAAGGTCAGGTTGAGCATTACCAAGGTAAGATGGAATTGCTTGAGCAACAGGCCTTTGAGCACCAGCATAAGGAATCTACTATTGGTAACCCAGATAGGGGTTGTTTTTCATAGCAAACGCTTGAGGATTTTGTTGACTAAGACCTAGATATGAGATTTGTTGAAATGAAGTTTGAGGCATTTGCCCCTGAGGTTGCCAAGGGGTCTGTCCACCAATGTTATAATCCAAATTAGGATAACTTGGATTCGGTTGATATGTATAACCAGGTTGCGGTTGTGACACCCCATAAAATGGTAGACCAACTTGTGAATAAATGATTCCTGATACAGGTTGTTGTAAATTAACCAAAGGATTTAGAGTTTGTGGACCCAACATTTGATGATATTGAGTTGAAGGACCCGCTTGATAAGTTTGATGTACAATATTTTGATTCTGTAATAGGGGTAAAGATGTATTAACAAGTGGTAATGAAGTGGATGTAACATGTTGAATTGGTTGATATGAATGTACAACCGTTTGTGGTTGGATAGGCAGAGTGGACTGCCATTGACAAACATTCATTTCAACATTAGGTTGACCAAAAAGTGACTGAGCACTGTCATATTGGGTGACCAAAGGTTGCTCCCCAGCATGAGGAGAATAATAATATGGAAAATAATTTTCTCCAAATGCTAGAAGTCCAGTTGATATGGTACTTAAAGGAATTGACCCAAAAGGACCAACTTGATATTGCCCTTATGATGTATATAATGAATCAAGCCATTTAGTATTGACGATAGGATTACCAGTTAAAATACCGGATGATGACATTGGTAAAGACCATGGTCTTGAAGATGCACTAGAGAATGTGCTAGATAATGTTTTATAACCTGTTGGGACCATAGGGCCACCATGAAAATATGACTCTGGTGAAGTTGTGAACATCGACGGAGTAGCAAGGGCAGGAGCTGATGTAATTGGAATAGCTGTCTCAACCGAAGATGTTGGTTCAGGCATGGTTGCTTGACCAAATGTATACCCTCTAAAATCAACAAGAGATTGAATGGGAATAGGATCAACAAAATCAGATGGAAACGATTGAGGAAAGAATCGTACAAGTAAAGGTCCCCCCCAAAATGGGTTGGAGTTAAAGGGGTATCGTCTTGTGGGATTTCTTCAATCACAATTAAACCAGGTGGAAGTATTTCACCACCAGGCCCAAAGTATATTTCAGACTGTTGACTGTGTGATATAGGAGTTTCAATGGCTACAAGAATTTGTGGGATGACCAAGGTAGGAACAACTTCCGGTTATTTGACTTCTAGATTCAGATGTTCTGGAAAAAAAGAGACAGGATCTGGATCAATTTTTGATTGAACAACGTTGGGTCGAGAAGGTATGGTCTCACTGATTGGATGGATCGTGACCACGGGTAGCTGTGAAGACTCCATTTCGACAATAGTAGACGAACCGGGATGTGTAGAAACAATTTGAGCTAACTCTAGTTTATTAAAAGATGATGTTTCACCAGAGGTACGGATTGTACTTGATTCGACAGATCGTGTTCGCCTTCGCCTACTAGAAGTAACTTCTAGTGGTAAAGGTGGTTTTAAAGCTAATCTACACGAATGACGGGGGATAGGATTTTTTTCTTCCACGATTACTGATTTATTTTAACCAAAAAAAAAAAAAAAAAAAGGGTAATACTAGGCAAAAGTGTTTACCAAGAAACTGTGAACTACAGAATACCTCCTGGCGAACCAAGAAGTACGGGCAGGCAATCTCCCCGAATGTTGTTTTTGGTGTATCACAATTTACAAGGCGATCGAATCGGTTCACTATGGAAGGATAGCACCTAAAATTTGTCCTCCCAAATATACCCGAAGATACGTGGAGGCCCAAGTCTGTATTAGTGCTGTTTGATGCGAAACCGCACAGTGAGAGCACCCCTTTATACTTATCGTACTGTAACACCACCCGATATACGCTAAAGTACGTGGACGAGCTACGATATACTTACGTATGTGGAGTGAGGTATCACACTTGGAATGTATCACAGACAAGTTAACGACAACTGCTATGTTTTATGATGTTGGCACACGTCTCTAGCCTAGACCTTCTAAATGTTATCTTTATGGTTCCAATGCTTTGTTAGGTAAATTGAGATTAATTTTATGTTGATTTTTCTTAACAATTTGCCTTTCAAAGGTTCACCACGATGATGTGTATGAAATTCCTAAAATGCAAACTAAGAATGGTAAACAATATTTCACTTTCAATTTCTTCAACGAAAAACCTAGCTACTAAGGGGAAAGAGAAATCAATTTGTGAGCAAAAAAATCAATGAGCACAAACTAAATGTAGATTTCCTAATGTTCCTTTTGAAAAACACACAAATTCTACATGCAATTGCAAGTTTTTCTTTTCAGTTTCTTTAATGTTATGAATGCAAAAAAGAAACTAAGTGCACTAAATCAACAATTCAAATGCCTTTTACTTCCGAGAAATGAAAAATACAAACAACAATTTCTCTTTTGAAGGAAAAATGACTTTAAGAACAATTTCTCCTATCAAGGAAATGAAGAATTTATGACAATTTCCTATTTCAAAAGCAAATGATTCTTAATGCGACCATAAAAAATACTTTGAAATCAACTTGTCAATGATAAAGAATAATTTTCTTAAACAAACATTGAACAAATTTTCATTCAAAGGAGGAAGAAGTATATAGATTCACTGGTCAATATGAGGGTCAAACTTTTCAAAACACAGTAGAAAACAAACTGAAGCAAATTGCAAAGGAAAATTCAAAGGAATCTGGATGGTTTCAGGAGTCAACGCAGTCTCAAATGGGAGAGAGTGCTCTGCAACACAGGCCTGAAAGGGATACAGTTCTATGCAAAGCACTTTGTCCTGTCCAAGGGTGCATTGGGCGCAGTGAATAAGGAAAAATACTACTATTTAACTCACTTTCTTTGCAAATTTTGCTTTGAAAAAGTTTAATATTTATGAGTAACAACTGCTGGGTGGATAAAAAAATAAAATCAGAGGCTTAAACACCTAGAACTAAGAGAAATTCTCCCCAGTGGAGTCGCCAATTTGTTGGGCCAGAATTGTGAATTATGGATAAAACACACTTCCCTAGACAGGTGCTAGTCTAGAACAACAGATTAAAGACTATACGACTATTTCTCCTAACTAAGAACAGACACACAGAAAGGATTAGAGGCTTACTTGTGATCTAAGTTCTTCTAAATGGCTCCTTCTGTCGCTTCCACTGCAGTTTCAAATTCCAGCGGTTTGTGCGAAATGCTTCCTGCAAGAATGAACACTAAACAGTAGAAGATAGAAATAATACAAATGTCTATTCAAGTTAGTTTTCTAAATCAGTAAAGCATAAACCATATACATCAACTAAGACCTTGCAATATGGAAAATCAAAGCCAATACATATGCATATAGGGAAAAATAAGTTGTACTCTTTATTAATGATAGAAGGAGAAGTTACAACCAAGTGACTAATTTGAAGTGACCCTTCCAGCAACGTTTTCCAGCCTCATCATAGTATAAATCTCTTCAGCAGTAGCTACAAAATTCTAACTCTCAATTTAAAATTCAAAACCATCTCTCTACTCAAAATCTACCTCCTCAAGCACTCAGATTTGTGCTCAATTTATATAGAAGCTGAAGGTTGTTTTGCAATCAATGACTTTCCAATAATAAGCAAGACATGTTCCCAATCTTGTAGATGTCAAATGGACACTTGGATTCAAAGCTTGACACATGTGAACTCTTCTAGAAGGCATTGGCAAAGTGGAGATTCTGCAACAATGAGAAAATTCGCTCCCAATGTGACCAACGCACCTGTGAATGTCGGGAAGTGCTTTGCGGAGCAGCCTTGCATGGGGCTACCTGCATATGCAACACACTTAGCCCCATTAGAGACTATGTTGGTGAGCTCTCATATGATATATAGTAAGCTTCAAACTTTGGAAACCTTTTCTTGATGAAAGTCTTGCTTGATTTGTCTTCTTCCTGTCTTAGGGCATGTAGCAACTTGAAATGATAGGGAATGATAGACCCTTAATCATTGGTCCTGGAGATGATGCCCAGTTAACCAGGTCATTGGGAATGATCCCCAATTTGACCTATAACGCTCCTGATACTTCCAAGCCACTCCATATTGAGAGACTCGCAGTTGAGCATATACCTTGCAAGCTGAAAGGTTTTGCTAAACGTTCGAAAATCAACCCATTAGGGGATTTTTGAGGTCTAAAATGGGCCCCCTAAGGAAATAATAAAATAATAGCTAAACCAATAAAATAATATTTATGAATTTGAAATTCACTTTTTGCACCAAAATCCATGTAACCATAGTTAAATTCAATTCAAAAGTTGTACCAAAATAAAATTAATAAAAAAATTGTATTGATGTGACTATAAATACGAATGAGTTTTTCAAGAAAAATTCATTATCATTGAACAACTAATGCATTTGTACATTGTACTTAAAATAACTTAAAATAAAATAAAAATAAAAATTTATAAATTCTTAATTATATTACATGCTATTAATTAAAATTTATATTATTTAAAATATGATAACATGTAATTAATGTAATATATAAAAATAATATAATATAATAAATGAATAGGGATATGCATTGTTTCTTTCAAGAAATGTGAAACGACAATAATATTATTTTATTCAAAAAGTGTGAAATGACATTTATTATGAGTAGTTTACTTTATGACTTCAAAAGTACTTAGAGTACTACCATTGTTAACCATGAGTTTTTATCCACCATTGAGAATGTGACGAGTAAGTACCTTTAACTCAAGCAATGCCACCTCAACCATTAGGGATGATGTCATTCCCTAAAATGTGATTGGTTCTCATAAAGTGAATTTTGATTTTACATTTTCCTTAGGAGGCCCATTTTAAACCTCAAAATTCCACTAATGCTAATGCCAAGGCAGCCCAGAACTACTCTATTGTAGAAGATCTGGCTCAGAGTCCTTGTGCTATATCTGTGTTGGAGGTACTCTAGTCATTCCCAACACAGAGGAGTGCACTGCTCACTGCGATCAGGGCAATGGATCCAAAGAAATCTCTTATGATCACATTCAATATTTCAAATCTTAGGAAGATACTTCCTCATCACATGGCTTTTCAGATCAAATCTACATATTGGAAAATCAATATTTTTCGAACGGTAGTTGATGAGGTCACTTCCACATGTGCCATGTATATCTCATGTTGGAAAGCCATTGGATATCCTCAAGTCGTTCCTTCACCTACTCTCCTCACTGCATTTGATGGTCATTCTCATAGGCCACATGGCATTGTTCTGGCTTTTCCCATCTGTGTTGGGGGTAAATTTTTCAATATTGAAGTTGAGATAGTTGATGCCAATTTGGACCACAATCTTCTATTAGGGTGGAATTGGATTTATGAGATGGATGCCAGTGCTTCATCATTATTTCACGTCTTGTGTTTTCCCCATCATTATTCTCCGATAGATCCTAATGCATCTTTTGACTCTACTGTTCCCTTTGTAAATGATGCCAAGCAACTTGTGGAGAACCTATGAGTTGGAATGTATACCTCATTGATGGGTACCTTTGATCTTCCGCCTCCTTCTATTCATATCAATGCTATTTAATCCTCCAGGGCTCCTACTCAAAGAGAGTTCTTTCAAACTCATTATTTTTCAGACCCTTGGAACTTACCTTCTCCTACCACCACATTAGAAGAAGGTCAAGTGGGTGGAATGACATTCCCTATATCTGCAACAGAGATTTATTATCAGTCTATTATTATTCTACAGATTCCAATCCAATTTCTATTTCACCAGAGGATTCAAATGCAGATGCGGCTTTGGCTTGGACACTTAAATAATCTTCTTCTCAGGACTGTCACAATACTGTTCTACCATCCGAAGAGGATATCCTTGAGGCAATGACTGTTGTGGAAATACCGTGGGATTATTTGCGTCATCGGTCATATTTTCTACCTGATTTGTGAGAGGTTGAGTCAATATTTTCTAGCCCTATGTCTTCTGGTTTTGTTCACTCGACCCTGAACCCTTTGGCTCCAACACATATTTTTGCAGAAGGGAACATGGCTATCATCTCAAATACAATCCCAATGAACATTTCTAGGAATCCCAATGTTATAGAGAATGTTTTCATCAGAGATGAATGTTCCCTTGAAGAGATTTAGATTTATACTGATCTCTTTTAACAGTTTCGTGATGTGTTCACTTGGTCTTATAAAGAAATTCCTGGAATTGATCCATCTATTGTCCAACATGAGATCAAGACTTAAAATAATGCTAAGCCTATAGGGTAGAAGATTCGTCTGTTCAAACATAGGAAAACCACAACTATCAAGGCTGAGGTTGAGAAGCTGCTTAAGGTGGGTTTCATATACCTCATCCTTTGACCGAGTGGGTTTTGAATCCAGTGCCTATGGACAAGAAACAAGGAACGATCCATGTCTGCATTGAATTCAGAGATATGAATAAGGCATGTCTAAAAGATAATTACCCCACATAGTTTATTGATCAGATTATTGATGAGTGTGCGGGGAATTATATTTTCTCCTTCATGGATAGTTTCTCGGGATATAATCAGATTACCATCCGTCCTGAAGATCAGCACATG
Source organism: Pinus albicaulis (assembly GCA_034641835.2). NCBI lineage: Eukaryota > Viridiplantae > Streptophyta > Pinopsida > Pinales > Pinaceae > Pinus > Pinus albicaulis. The sequence goes on from JAXQQM020071997.1 coordinate 21,000, forward strand.
ACTGCTTTTATTTTCCCTTGGGGTACGTTTGCATACAAGAAGATGCCTTTTGGTTTTAAAAATGTTGGAGCTACTTTCTAGTGGGCCATGTCTTATGCTTTCCACAATATGAAGCATATCATCGAAGCTTATTTGGATGATTTAGCTACTTGTTCTTGAAATATAATTGATCATTATTCTCATCTTCGACATATTTTCGAAAGATGTCGTCATTACAAAATCTGGTTGAATCTGAATAAGTGCATTTTTGTCATCACATATGGTTAGTTGTTGGGATTCATAGTCTCTACTGAAGGGATTCGGGTAGAACCCTTCAAGGTTGAGGAAATACTTCTGTTGCCTCCCTTGTCTTCTATTCGTCAACTTCGAAGTCTTCAAGGAAAAGCCATTTTCTTGAGGAGATTCATTGTAACTATTATGAGGTTACGAAAGGGTTTATGATATTGTTGAAGAAGGGAATTCCATTCCTATGGGATGAATTTTCTCAATGCTCGTTTGATTCTTTGAAAAAGGCATTGACCTCTGCTCCTTTATTGAATCCACCTGATTATAACAGAGACTTTCTTTTGTATCTCTCCACGAAAGAATCTACTATATCTATGGTTCTCGTTCAAGAGGATGATGCTCTTTGTGAGCATGTCATCTATTATCTAAGCCAAGGCTTGGTAGGTCTTCAATTATGATATTATCCCATTAATAAGTTATCTTTGGCAGCCGTCCATGCTGTCCAGTGACTTAGGCCTTACATTCTCCTTCGAAAAACTTATTTTTTGGCAGTTGTTAATCTGTTTCAATTTTTTCTCAGTGGGCGAGTGATTGGGGGAAAATACAATAGATGGATTATCATTCTACAAGAATTTGATCTTGAATTCCCGTATGCCAAATCCAAGAAATCGTTGGTTTTTTTGGAGTTGATCTTTGAGTTTCATTGTGGAGAAGAGATTATTTATGCAGAGTTGTTCCCTAATGAACATATTTTCCTCATTTCTTCGTAAGATCCTTAGTATGGAGATATTATTTTTTATCTCCACACTTCGAAGTTTCCCCTCGCTTTTTCGAAGGATGAGCGTAGAAAATTATGTCACTTGGAAAAAATTTATCTTATCATCGTTGACACTCTGTATCGTCACGGGGTCGATTCAATCCTTAGACGTTGCTTAAATATCGAAGGAGATGAGGTTGTGCTGAATGATTTCCACAATGAAGCTTGTGGTGGTAATTTATCTCGGCTTGCTACAACTCAAAATATTTTGCGTGCTAGATATTTTTGGCCCTTGATTTTCAAATATTGTGTCGAGGTGATAAAAAAATGTCATCCTTGTCAAGTTTATACTCGGAAGATGCGCACTCATCCAACTCCTCTCTTTCCTGTTATCACTATCAGTCCGTTCACTAGGTCGGGAATTGATTTTACTACTTGTAACCCATCTTCGGTGAAGGGTCACAAGTACATTATTGTAGCAGTGGACTACTTCACAAAGTGGGATGAGGCTATGCCTACTTTCTCAAACGATGGTGAAACAACATCCTTGTTTCTGTTCAACTAAGTCATTTCTCACTTTGGTATTCTCAAAGAGATTGTCACTGACCATGGAAGTCATTTTCATAACTCCATGATGGCTGAATTGGATCTTAAATTAGGTTTCCGGTAGGAGAAATCGTCTCTGTATTATCCTCAGGCCAATGGGCAGGTTGAAGCCGTGAATAAATCCTTGAAGGTAATCCTCCAAAGGACAATCAATTAATCTAGGTCTAATTGGCATGTCATGTTGTATCCTACACTTTGGGCATACCGGATGTTAGTTAATACTGTGACCAGGTTCACTCCTTTCCAACTAGTTTATGGTTTGGAATCAATCTTTCTTGTTGAGTGTGAGATTCCTTCCCTTAAGCTAGTTCTTGAGCTTCTTCCATACACTTCAAGTCTTGAAGAATTCCTTGTTTAAACCGTGAGGAATTTTCCTCTCTCCTAGTCTCTTAGGATTTACCGCAACCCACAGTCTGAATCAATGGTCACTAGGCCCTAAATTTATACATACTCTCTAGGATTTACCGTGTATCCCAAACCCGAGATTCCTAGCCTTAATGGAGAGAAAACTACCTCTCAGGATTTACTGCAATCCAAACCGAGATCACTAGGCCCTAAACCGAGGCAACACATAAAATGGTTATGTTTCATATCATTCAGGGATCCACCTCTCTCATCTTCGAATCCATCCGAAAATACAGCTAAACAAAAACATGACAACTCCACAACACTATGGCTATCCAGAAATGGAAAGGCTAGGCTAAAAACACTTTCACACCTAGAAAAAATACATGCCAAGATATAAAAGAACCACATTCAATACCATGCATTCCATACCTATCAAGGAAATCATAAATGCAAATCAATGCCTACAAAGAATCCTATTGTAGCTGCTTGATTCGTGCTCCTCCTTGATTGATTCCTCCTTCTCATTTCTTTCTTTTCCTTTCTTGGTCGAATTCCAAAGTAATCCAAGAAACTCTAAGTGTCTCGGAGTGAGAGAGAGAGAGAATAATGAGAGAGCTCCAAAAATTCACTGGAAAAAGGTACTCACTGATCCTCATATGACTTTTTATAGAAGAGGACTCTATTTTCTTCATTTTCCATTATTTCCCTTCATTTTCCTCTTCACATGAAAATTGTGACATTTTATCTCCCTTTTATCCTATTTTCCATTATTTTCATAAAAAAATGTTCCAAATATGCCATTTTTCCTTTCGAATGCCTTTGAATTTGCCAATTTCCTTAGCCATATTAACCGAAATGAACACCCACTAGGATGGTTTGCCAAATATTTAGTTTGGAATAAATATCCAATCAACCATGGTTATTATTTTTAACTTTATTACATGGAATTTTCACTAGGGATGTTATAGGAAAGGAATGAAGAATTAATTGGAATTTTATTTATGAAAATAATGGAAACTAGGAGAAAAGGAAGGTGAAAGGTCACATGTTGCATGTAAAGAGGAAATTGAAGGAAAATAATGGAAATGAAGAATATATAGGCGTCATTAATAAAAACGCTTCTAAAGATCAATTGGTAAGATTTTTGGCTTAACCTTTTGTCAGTTATATGGTGGAGGTCTCTTCTATTCTCTCTCTCATACTATTGGACACTTAGAGTTTCTTGGAGCACCCTTGGGAGGAGTGTGGCATACTTGGGATTTAGCGCAAGAAGACAAATGAAAATCATGAAAGCGTAAGAGGACACCGAGATCAACAACTACAATGGGTTTTATTTGCAGGGATCGAGTTGCATGTATGTTTTCTTCACTAGTTTGGCATGCATAGAATATGCATGTGGTTTCTTGGTAATGATCTATCATTAGCATGGAGGATTTCCTAGATTGATAGTGGATTTTCCGAGAATTTCCATTTCCTAGATATGCATGGTGTTGTGGGTTCATTTCATTGTTTTTTTTTATGGTTGGTTCTCATTTTCCTTTATTTGTGGGTGAAGTTATTAGTTCTTGGAGCGTTGGTTGGAAAAACACTCTGGAGCCTTGTACAACTTTTGTTGAGTTACTAGTTTTAGAGCTTTGGTTGGAAAAACACTTTGGAGCCCTTGGTGGGTTTAGCTACTAGTCTCAGAACCTTGGTTGGAAAAACACTCTGGAGCCCTTGGTGGTTTTAGTTACTAGTCCTAGAGCCTTGTTTGGAAAAAAACTGGATCCTGGCAGCAGCTATGGGTTGATTTACTAGTCTTGGAGCTTCCGTTGGAAGAAATGCTCTGGAGCCCTAGAAATATTAGGTAGATACCAATCTAGTGATGGTTAGTGATGTCTGACCATGACATGGAATCATTGGTTGGGTGTTGGGTTAGTTTGGACTCTGCAAGCCCTAGTTTGGTTTTTATTTATGTGTTTATGAGATACCACATTCATTCTTGGAAGATGCCATCGTGGTGACTGGTTGAAGAGAGATTTGGCTCAGTCATGTCTATGCTCAGGTCGAACGTGGACGTGTAGACTTGGTTGCATTTTTCTTATGGAAATAAGAGCTCATTTCCTCTTGTATTGATGGGTAAATATGCTTGGTATTATGTGGCTTAAATGGTTGTTCTATGCTTTTCATTTAGGTTATTTATATCCTAGTTATGAAGGTGTTCTATGTCAATAATGATGTATGGCTCTCATCATGTTTTGACTTGTAAATGAATGAAAAATATATCTATGACCAAATGGATGATAATGCAGTTAATTTTAAGAGGAACCACTTCTTCTTAGCAATTATCAGATAAGTATGAGATCCCTATGCTAATATATGTTGTTTATACCTGTAGATTACATATTTGTGACATTTTTGACAAAATTCCTATCATGGTTAGTAGGGGTCTAGTTAAGTCCTTGTTCAAGTGTTTCATTTACATTGTTATTCCGTTGTTATATTTTAGTTCTGAAAGTGTCATGGAGTTTTGAGCAGTGACCTAAGCACTGGGCTTGAAAAAGTGGCACAAATATCGATGTTGTAGTGTCATCACTCTTGGTAAAATTACCCAGTCACATGCATACCCATGTTGTGTGTGTGACTGGAGGTTTCCAGTCGCACTCTTTCCCATTTCAAGGGAGATACTCGGGGATTGATGGATGAAAAGGTCAGGTTGGATTAGGGGCTAGCCTCCTGGAAGGTTCAGATGGCTCCTGGGTGTCCTGTAGCATGTGCAGAAGGTTTGTTTCATTCTGTGGTGTCGGTTCCACTTCCTTAGACACAAACATATATTTTTGTCCTCCTGTCCATAACTAATTTGTGGTTGTCCATGTCCCTGCAAGTCTGAAAAAATCTGAAGGATAACTTCATTGACCTATGCTTATTTCTCTTGTTCCTTAGAAATCCTTTCTCGTGACTAAATAATTTTATTATCGTCCTCCTTGAAAATTCTTATCTATGACTTTAAAATTCTCAAAGTATCTGCTATGTGAGGGGAGTACTCATCTCTTGGCCACTCATCTGATCTGTAAGGGGACTCTCGTGAACTTTAATCCACCTTTTTTCTAGTCATGTCTGATATTCTTCTTCCTGTAAGTGTACCATGTCAGCTAAACCAAAACATAATCATAATAAACATAGCTTGATGAATTTAATGGGAGGTTATCACATCTAAAAAATCAGTCCATATTAACATGATACATGTATATATATCATCATATAAATATACCGACATCATATTAATCATCATCCTAGTTATGATGCATGATGCCAAACACTATAGCACCAACTATACACAATGCATGCATAAAAAAATACATACACAACTGACATGCATGCATGAAACAAATATTCCGCCCAATTAGTCCACGTATTGAACCATGCTTTGATACCACCGTATAACCACCTTCTCCAACATTTACACAATTTCATTGGTCTATCGGGGTCAACATGTGACGAAGAACTACTATGATATGACTCAACCTTCTAATGATAGTTAAGGAAGTGGAATCGATAGACAAAAAATTTAATGGCCTTCCTAACAACTACAAGACCCCCAAGTGCTAAATCACTCTTCCAAGTGCCCAAACCCTGAGTTAAAACTATTTTTTGGTGATTTGGACTGCCGACCATAGGAATAACACAACATAAATTCGATTGCAGACCTCCATCCACATGCCTAATTCTGCAAGGGAGCGACTGCAGCCTTATTTTCCTAGTTCTGTGCCTGTGATCGTGGAAGTTGAGCCACCTTTTCAGGGCTAGTCTCCATATCTCTGCCCAGAACTTGATGAGACTTTCTAGAAAAATAAATGACACAAAGAAAAAGTCTTTAACACAAAAATTTATCAATGACTTTACCTAACCAATCTTAACAATGACATTCATTTCGTCAAACACATTATGATCATGTAATATATAGGTTATAAACACATATATGAACATAGGGGTCTCATAATTATATGAGAATCATCAAGAATGTCTAATTCCATCTCATAATAGTTGGAATAATAACTATTAGGTCATGCATTTAATAACCATTTATTTACCAATAAAAAAATGATAAGAGCCATAACTATAATTTTTCATAAAAACATGCTTATAACCATGATGTAACCATAATAATAACAATGATAGAACATCCATTGAAGCCACAGAACAACAAGTATAATTACTCATGAAGTACACAATGAAAATATCTCTTATTAACATATGCAAAATCCAACTAAGTCAGGGAATTCCATGTACCGCCCAACCATAGATTGGGTTGAACCAAATATTTCTTTCAGCCAATCACCCCCATGCAATATTCCAAGCATGGATGTGAGACTCCCAACAAAACAACCAATCTTCCTCGGGCTTTACTGCAATCCTTCCAAAACTAGTCAAGGAAATCCTATGCCTGAAACCCTCACTTATACAATGAGGCTTTACCACAATGTCGCCATTACTAGTCAAGGGGTTCCTAGGCCAAAAAATAAACATACACTACCAGAATTTACCACAATCCCACCAAAACTAGTCAATGGATCACTAAGCCCTAACAAGTTTGGATGCCTCTGAATTTCTTCACCAATACCTTGAGGAATTTTCCCCTCTCCACCCTTAGGCTTTATCGCAATCCCGCCATTACCGGTCAAGGGATTCCTAGGCCCTTGGGAATTTTCCTAAGACCACCTCACTAGGTTCCAAAACCATATGGAAATCCAAAGATAAAATTATTTAAAGAACCCCATCACACCATGGATATATGGAAATGGCAAGGCAAGGCTGAAAACTATTATCACACCTAGAAAAATGCATGCCAATGACAACAAGACAACCAAATACACACATGCATGTACCATGCATACAAAAAATAGTAAGAAAATCATACATACAAATCAATACCTGCAAGTTATTCTGTTGTAGCCACTTGATCCAAATCCTCCTTGGTTGATCCTTGCTTCTCTTTTTATTTCTTTTCCTTCCTTTTCCTTCTTTTCTTCAATGCTAGAGTGCTCTAAGAATTCTCTAAGTGTGAAAGAGTATGAGAGAGAGATCCAAGGAAAAACTGAAAAAATGTTGTGAACTGATCCTCAGAAGCCTTTTTACCATTGAGGCCTCTATTTTTTCAATTTTCATTAGTTTTTCCTTCAAGTTCCTCCTCACATGAACTTGTGAAATTTCAACTTCCTTTTATTCTATCTTCATTTATTTTTAATAAATATAATTCCAATTAATGTCTCTTTGAGTTAGGTCACTGTATTACTAGTGTAGTCCCTTATTGTTGTTAGTGTAGCCCCCTTATTGTTATTGTTGTACCCCTGTAGTCCCCATATTGTTATTATTGTGCCCCATAAAAGCCCACTATTGTTATTGTTGTGCCCTTACATTATTATTGTTAGGTTGGATAGGATTATATTGTGACCCCATGAACTCCTATATATAGAAAGGAGGTTTTGTCATTTCTGTCATCCAAAATTTTTTCATTTATGTAATGTAAAGGAGTTTTCCCCCTCAAAAAGGCTAATTTTTAAGTTATTGATCTCTCTTTTCTTCTATTTTGTGAGCTGGTTTCATAACATTTGGTATTATAGCTTTGGATTCTAGGGTTTCATTGCTTCAAACATGTCTTCGTTTTTCGCTATAATTTATTTTTATACGAAGGTTCATAAGCTAACAAAAAAACCATTTGCGAATAAATCAGGAGGAACTTCGTGTAAAAGTTTCAGATCTTGGGTCACAACATTTTCAGAGATATGATCTGTGGAAGTTAGGGTTTTTGCAGGCTCCCAAATTTCATATCAAAGAGTTGACCTTGGGAAAATCTTCATAACTCTCTCTGAGAATCGGATTTGAATTCTGTAAAACATGGGAAAAGTACACATACAACATTTTCATTTGTATTTATTTTAGAGTCAAAGGAGAAAACAGTGACACGTGGAATTCCATACAAGTTCACTCTACTGAACCAGTCCATAATTAGGTCATTGTGGAAGATTGGGGAATAAATTTGTCTTAAAGAATCCAAATAAGGTCGGACCTATGGCATTGGAAAGAAGATTCAGAGGGATCCTAAAGGACTAAAGATAAAATATTAGGGATCTGAAATTACGAAGATACATTATTTTCAATATCTATCTCCTCAAAAGCAAGAAAAATGTGTGTATTTGTTTAATAAATTGCATGTCTTGATTGAAAAAGCAGTTTGAAGTGATTCCAAGGGCATATTGAAGCATAGATATCAGTATTTGGTTCTAAAATGCCTCCTAAAAAGAATTCAACACCAATTAAGCTCTCAGAAGGCTCTACTATGACTCATGAAGAGGAAGAATTGCAGTATGATATATCAAAATTATGGTACCAAGTGCAACAAATTTCGATCTCACAAAGAGAAACCAAAAGATGACATAGATGGTTTAAAAGAAGAAATGAAGGATAAGGTCGATGCTTTTAAGGATGAAATGAAAGCTAATATTGATAATTAAGCATTGGAATATGACATCGAGCATTAACAACAAGTTATCCAACTCTTAAATGATAACCTAACTTTGGTGCAGAATTGAATGAAACAACAGGAAAATCAACTTCACAGGGAAAGAAGTTTTGATATTGTAGGTGACTGGGTATTTTTACGGCTACAACCATACAAAATAATGTCTCTCAAGCAAGTTAAGAAGTATAATAAATTATCACTAAAGTAATATGGTCATTACAAGGTGTTGCAAAAGATTGGTACTATGGAATACAAATTGGACCTGACTGCATCTTCCTAAGTGCACCCACTCTTCCATGTTTCATGCTTAAATAAGGTTATAGGTGACAAACTCCGAGTTCAAAATATTGCTAGAACTTGACAAGGAAGGAAAAAACATATTGGAACCTGAAGCAGTCACAGAAATAAGAACTAGACAACTACGAAATCGATCAATTTCAGAGTATCTCAGCAAGCAGAAGAACTTACCCACTGAAGATTCCACATGGGAGGATGAGAATTTTATACAGAAGTGTCCATAAATAATCAGGCATTGAGGACAACACTTGTTTGAAGGAGAGGGGCATGTTAGGTCCCTATATTACTAGTGTAGTCCCTTATTTTTGTTCCTGTAGCCCCCTTATTGTTATTGTTGTACCCTTGTAGTCCCTATATTGTTATTATTGTGCCCCATTAAAGTCCGCTATTGTTATTTTTGTGCTCTTATATTATTATTTTTAGGTCGACTAGGATTATATTGTGACCCCATGGACTCCATATTTTAGAAAGGAGGTTTTTTCATTTTTTTCATCCAATAATTATTCATTTATGTAATATAAAGGAGATTTCCCCCTCGAAAAGGTTGATTTCTAAGTCGTTAATCTCTATTTTCTTCTATTTTGTGAGTTGGTTCTAATTTCCTTTGCCATAATAAACTAAATGAACACTCGCTAGGATGCTTTGCCAAACATTCAACTTGGAATATGTATTCCATGACCTTGGTCTTATTTTTCCTTTATTATCTTTATTACATGAACTTTTAACTTGGGGTTGTTATAATATTCTATCATTTCAAGACACTCTACCACATAGTGTAACGAAACGACATTAGATGCAATGGTCTATACTAGAGCAAACCCACAACAAAAATGTGTAGCTATCTCAAAAGACTTTTCCATGTTGGAAATCCCATTAGCTTTATGTGATCAATTTTATTATTTCTAAATTCAAACATAAGCATGTTCAACCAACTACTTTTTGAAGGAAATGGAAACTAAGGAATATGAAGTGAGTCATCAACCTCCATTATCAAGACAATTCATAATTTTTTTGCTCCTTTGGGAAGGTTCTAAAGCGACATTAGTTTATTAGCATTTTTTTATAATATTTTTCAACATTTGACTAATTAATAACATTGATTCTTTGAAAAAGTGGAGGTAATTTATAGGAATTTATTGATTTATTTGAAGTTGGAGAATATTTTTTTTATCAAACTGGATAATCATCTGGCAGAGTCTTATATAAATCAATCAAAAAAATTAGATGGATCAAATTATGTGAATTGGAAGCTCAAGCTTCAGACCTTGTTGGAATGGGAAAATGTTTGTCCCATTGTATCTAGAAAATAAGGAAAACTGGTAGCCCACACAAATGCATTTTGGGATTGGGGGAACCATGAGAAAAAATAAATTGTTATTCTCTAAATTTCCATCAACAGCAATATTATTCTGGATATGAGAGATTTCAATACATCCATGGAGATGTAAGATGCCCTTAAATGTTTCTATGAAAAAACCTATAAATCGAGTTTTTTCTTAAGAGTAAAATTACATTTAATGAAAATGGAGGAGAATGAGAATGTAAATAAATTTATTTCTAGAATTGAATATTTGAAAGACAAACTCAGTGATATTAGTGAAAATATCTCAAAATTATATATGGTAACTATAATTTTGAATGTTATGTTAGAAGAATATCATATGTCTATTACATGTTTTGAAACACAAGAAACAAATCTGACATTTCATGAATTCATAGGTATTCTTCTATGAAAGGAAGAATGGAGGAGAAATATTAATTTTAGGTCTCATAATTCAAACTTTTCTTCAACGGAAAAAAGAGAAAAACCTTCCATAAATCCACATGAAATAAATAAGGGAAGTAAGCTACCGCATGTAAAGCCACATTAAATTATGACACCAACAAAGTTTGATGCTAATGTTAAGAGGAATGATTCATGTTCTTACTATGGAAGGTTTGGAAATTGTCTTAGAGATTGGTTTAAAAGGAGTTATCATGAATCCAAACATAAAAACATAAGGAATACTAGTAATTTTTTTGATAGTGAAAAATAAATAAATGATGACTTCAATAATATAATAATATTAGATTATTAATTTTTGATGTTGGTTTGTCCACTGCAACAAATGAATCAAATACATAGTTTAGTGATTATGGTGCCTCCATTCATATGCCTTGTAATCGGAATTGGTTTGAAAATTATCACGAAACAAATAATGGTGTTAATATATATCTTAGGGGATGATCTCTCACATAAAATTAAAGGATATGATTATGTAACTATAGTATTACCAAATGATTATGTTAAAAGAATTCAAAAAGTGCGGTGTGTTCCTAGTATAAAGAAGAACTTCATCTCAATTTCTACCATAACCATTGCAAATTGAAGGAAAAATTTGTAAATTCATGTTGTGAGTTTAAATATATGCAATATCATTACAAGGCTATTGCTACAAAAGTCAAAATTGGAGGTTTATGCAAACTTGATGTGACGAGCATGAGATATTAAGCATTGACATTTACAACTAGGACAACAAAAATTGTATGGCGGGAGAGGTATGATCACCTTAATTATCATGTTTTGTTAATACCTCAAGAAAAAGGAATGGTGGAGACACTTCCATTACTTAAAAATGAACATACTACACATGAAGGATGTGCACTAGGGAAGTTGCATAGGGAAGAATTCCCACTCATACGGATTAAAGAAAACAAAATATTCTTGAACTTGTCCATACATATATGTGTGGTCTTATGCAGAAAATATCACTTAGAGAATCATACTATTTCTTGATAGTTATTCTATTTCACAAATAATACATGGATTTATTCTATGAGAATGAAAAGTGATGTTTTTGAATACTTTAAAGAATTTAAAATTATTTCTAAGAAGCAAATAAGAAAATACATCATGATCCTCTTATGAGACCAAAGGGGAGAATATATATCAGGTGCATTCACCAAGTATTGCAAAGCCTATGGAATTATGTAATAGTATATGATGTCACATACTCCCAACAAAATGGAGAAGTTGAGAGATAACACAACCTTAGCAGAATATGCACAGAGGATGATAAAAGGTAAAAATATTACCAATCTTTTCTAGCTAAAGCCATTATTATTGCCACATATTTGAAAAATAGAAGTCCATATAAACGTTTGGACCATAAAACTCGATTTGAAGTTCCTTATGGCTATAAATCAAAAGCAGGTAATTTAAGAATATTTGGAAGAAAAATATTTTCTTATGTCCTTGAGGAAGATAGGAGAAATTTGATGCAAAATGTATGAAGTTCATTTTAATGGTTACTTCTTTGATAAAAAACATATAAGATGTTTAATCTCTACACTCATAATGTTTTTGCAAGTAGAGATTTTCGATTTCATGAAAAAACAAAAGAAGGCTATAAGTTGCAAAATTATGATGTATGGCATATTCCTTATGATTATGATGATAATGTCAAAGAAGCAGAAGTTAGTTAATAAAAACATAAATAGGAGGAAGAATATAGTTACCTAGACACTTCAAGTATCCAAAACACACCAAGAGGAGGAGATGATTCACTGAAAAAAAAGAAGAAAAGAAGAAAATAGTGAAGCATCAAGGAGGTCACCAAGACAAACTCAACTACTAACCGTTGAATTTTGAACAAGATAAGAGAGTAACAAATGTGTAGATGCAATGAAAGAAGAGTACGATTAATTCCAAAATTAAAAAAAAAATGATACATGAGAATTAATAGAATTGTCTAAAAATAAAGTTCCTATAGGATGCAAATGGCTATTCAAACCAAAATTAAATATCGATGGTCGTATAGATACATATAAAGCTAGATTGATTACAAAAGGCTATTAACAAAAAGTGGTAATTGATTATGAAAATACTTTTGTACATGTAGCTAAACTAAACACAATTAAATTAATTTATTACATTAACTACAAAACATAATTAGAAACTACATTTGTTATATGCCAAGTCTTATTTTTTGAATGGGTAGTTAAAGGAAAAAGTGTATCTCGTTTTGCGAGAATTATTTGTAAATAAAGATCAAGAGAATCTTATTTATAAAAGAAAGATTTATATGGACTGAAGTAGGAACCAATATCTTGGTATGTGAAGATTGAATCTTTATTTCTTGAAAAATGTTTTATGAAAAGTAAGAGTGATCATAACCTTTATATCAATTTATATCATAAACGGCATGTTACTAAAAATAAGTTTTAGATCTTATTTTTTAAGAGTTTGTTCACGATGTTGAATTATATTATATTCCTAAATGTAAGTTGATATTGGTCTGATGAATTATAAGAGTGATAAGCGACTTATCACTATAACGATTGTGTCACCTATAAGCTGCATTATTATTTTCATTACTTTGTCTTTGATAGTTTTGTTTCATTTTCCCACCATTACCAACTTGTGGAGATTCATTTCCATTGGAACAATACATGAGATTGAAAAATAGTTTTGGATAAAAAAACAATTTGATTATTTTTTATATACCATTATATTTAAAAGTATTAATATTATGAAGAGATAAAAAGCAATGTTGCGACGAGAAGTTCAAAATACTCTACATTATTTTCATTGAAACAATACATGAGATTGAAAAATGGGTTTGGATAACAAAAAAAATGAGTTTATTGTTTATATACAATTATATTTAAAACAATATTAATATCATGAAAAGATGAAAAGCAATGTTGTGAAGGTGATGAGACCATTTTACAATCTAAAGGATTGTATGTGGTCCATATTATTTTCTTTAATTGAATTTGGCTGATATTATTTAATGTAATGCTTTATGATTGATATATCTACGTGGAAAGTAAATTGATACTTCTTACATTGGTATTTTTCATTGATTGGATGGACGTAATGTTAATGGTTGATTTTATAAGTGTGGGGTACAAAGTGTGCTTCTATGCATGATATATGTTTTTGAAAAGTGAAATCGTAATTAAGCAATCGAATGAAACTAAATTAAAATGTTTAAAAATAAAAGTAATAGTATTTTAATAAAGGTAAAAAATATCAAATAATAAAATATTTAAAAAATGTTAATTTAAAATATTAAATAAATTATTTTTTTTAAACGTATTAAAGGTTGATTTTTATATCATTTTATTTATGGAGATAAATAAGGGAAAAGGTTTTGAAAAATAATAATTTGATAGTAATAAAATCTACAATATAACAAATTACAAAATAAATAAATAAATTTCAAAATAAGAATAATAATAATAATTTTTTAATTGTGGTTATTTCAAGTGGTTGTGAAAAATATATTGTTATTTTCTTTAATTAGATTCAATTTCACTCAAACATGCCTGCTGGTCTATGTCTCAGCTAGGCTTACAATGACTCAAAAATTTTACAGTTTTTCATTTTCTTTTTCTTTTCTTAAATATTATATATCCTCAAAATTGATTCATTCTTTTTTGAACTTTCTTGTTGTAAGATTTCTTCACTTCTTGTTGCTGCAATTTTTCTTTGACTTGTCTTGAATTTGTGCTGAAAAACAATCTGATCTTGTCTTCTACACCTTCCTCTTCAAATATTCGTTCAACCATGGATTGTTTCCACAACATTACATCTTCAAACTTTCTTCTTTGCTTTGCTTCTTTCGCTTCATATTCCCAAATTTCTTTCTGCCATATTTCTTAATAGCAGAATCTTATCTCTTCTTGACTCCATTGTGAAAAATGGTTTTAATGCATTCTTCCTTGTTTTTGGAAACTTCCATATCATTCTCTTCACATTCATCAGTAGGTACTGTTGCTTTCTTCTTGCAATCTGCACAATCAAGATCATTATTCACCATTTCATTCAATTCTTTTATTCCAACTACTGCTTTATGACTCACATCAATTTGTTCAATTGGCTTCTAAATCTATTCTTCAATGAGCTTCAAATATTCATCAAACTTATTAACAACCTTGATTTCAAATTATTCTCCCATGTTATTTTGAATTCCTGAATATCAAAAAACAATGTTAAAAACATATTTATTATTCTCTTCAGTGAGAGATTCTACCTCTACCTGTTGCTTCTCTTCCTTCTTTTCCACAATTTTACAAACCTTTGCTGTTGCAAACATGTTGTCTTCCATTGTTAGGTTGTTAGTGGATATTCTCATCAAAAACTTTTCAATCACTTTATCATCTTCTTGATCATTACTTTCTGCTAGATCATGTACTGCTTCATGAGAAGTTCCAACTACTTCATATCTTGCTGCTACAAAGGCAGCTTCAACCTTCAAAAACAGAGTAAACATGGCCGATGCAAAAAAAGCCCGCAAAACCCAGAATCTTTCCCATTCTATGCATATAAGAATGCATCTTAACAATCATTGCCCAAATCAAAACTTCAACTCTGGAAAATTCACACCTCATTATTCGCGGAAGAATTTAAATATATGGTTCAAAAACTACAAAACCCAATAATAAAATTTCCATAATTTTCAACCCACACCTCAATGTATTTAGAACCCAAATCATACTCTAACATTCATTTATGTAAAAAAGTCCCTTTTTCAGTTTAACCCTCATAACACTCTCTTTTCATCCCATATGGCAATTCCATTCGTATTCGAACAACCAAACCTTGAATTGTACATGCGCTCTTTAAACCTTCCAATCCAATTAACATTCAAATGCTCTCACAAATCAATACTTCTATTCATCATTTCCATTTAACCCCAATAATTCATATGCCAAAGAATTCTAGAATTTAAAACCAAAGAATACGCCTATGCTACCAATCTTACACTGTCATCGTCTTAATTTTATCAGCTCCAAATTTTGACTTTGTTTTGAATTTTTAGAGACGTTACAGAGAATTGTGAGTGTTAGAACTCATTTCTCAAAGGGTCGACCAACAATAGTTCTAAAACAACATTATTACCATTGTTAAATAACATTAAACGTACAACACACCCACATCGACCAAATGAAGTTCATCTACTTGAGTATGTGACTTAGATCAAGCTATAACTGCACTTTCAATTATACTAAAGCATCATATGTGTGCCAATGTGGGAAGATAAGTTTGCATATCTTCAAAAATCTAACTCACAATCCAAGTATATGTCTAATTTCTCCACTTCATCCCTTTCACTCAAACTTCTCCAACGACTCATTGTATTTAACATACATTGTATTTAACATGACTAGATATCATCGTTTAAATTATTCATAATAGACAAAGTTTAAATAACACTCACACAAGAATCCCGTTTCTCCGTCAATATATTGTGACTTTTGGCTCACAAATTTTCCACGCTATCCTTATCTAATGCACTAAGATTGCATGGAAAATGACTTCTCTCCGTTTTCTAGATATGTTAGCCTTGGTTTCCCCATTGCCTCACACAATTCAATCTAAATAAGCCCTGTACAATTTATCTTTTGCATGACGAAGATTTAATTAAATTATCTTCTTCCTCTAGCCGCTCTAACTTGAACTCAATCCACCGGTATGAATTGTAAATCAAACAATATCAAATTCGTGGCTTAAAATCTTATATTCGCCACACTGCTCCGTCTCCCTACAACTGTGTGAAATTCCTATATAATTTCATTCAATTTAAATAATGCAATTCAAATCCATTTCACTATTCCAAACAGAGTCGAGTTTGTAAAGCATACATTCTGAAACTTTCTGCCGTGGATTGGCTCCCACGCTCTCAGTTACTTAATGCGTCATCCTTGCATAAGTGGTTAGTTTCAATTCTCAATGACATCGATTTCCTCAAGGAAATCCTTATCACTTCATTCAAGTCAATTTACTAATTACAAATCTTGCACTCAATTGTAATTAAAAAAAAAAATCATTCTTTCAAAGATTGATTACTTCCTATATTCAATTTCCAACTAAATATCGTTAAATCACTCTTGTATGAAGAGCATTCACAATCTTTACTCAATTCCCATTACAGAAGTTTAAGTATACGCTTGCTCAATAATTCGATATACACAATCCTGGAACAATGTTTCATATAAACAAAATGAGATCACTTACAAAATTTTCTTTGCTGGATATTCAACATTAATGGCCTTACAATTGCCCGGAGGCTTACAAGCTTTAGCTGTCCAAGCCTCACCTTCTCCTCTCTATTCTATTCTACCTGCGCATTTTCCTTTGAGGCCTACTAATTTATACAAATTAAAAATGCACTAATTTGAGTTCAATCCTTTTAAAATCTCAACAAATCCCCAAATCTCTCAACATCCCTAAAAGATAGATTTTTATCCCTAAAGCTTTGAAACTAATTCCAACTTAGGCTCCATCATTAATTCTAAATTATCTTGAAGCTAATTTCTCTCATGTTTCCAGTTGTTTGGAAACATTTAAAAATTCTCACAAATAATTAATTAAAAATATAATTAATCACTCAAAAAAAATATTAATATTTACATGAAATTAAAAACATGAGACCCCTAGGTTTAATAAAATTACAAGACATTTTCTGAGCTAATTCTCCTGCATCAGACTTCCAAGGTAGAAAATGACCATGATCTCTAGATCATGCGTTTAAATCTTTGTCCTTGTTTTCCTCGATCCCATACTTTGTTCTGCAACTTATCATATATATCTGCTGTCTGCTGCTTTTCTCCAGGTCTCCATATCTTATGCTGCCTTGCTCCGCTCGCTGCACTTTCACAATCTGTTTCTGTCTTCATTTTGCTGCTGCTGATTCTCTTCCTTGCAACTGTCTTCCTCTGAGACACTTTCAACATTATTCTTCTGATTAGTTCAATTTCTCGATCCAATAATTCTTCAAACTGCTGATTTCTTGCTTCCTGCTGAGCTAAGACAACTTGCTCAATTCTTACTTGCTCTGTTTGTACTGTCACTTGCTGTCTTCTTGCTACCACCCAATCATCCAAACCCTCTTGTTTCCTACAATGGAAAACTTCTTCTCTGTCTTCTCCTATCAGCAACATAACTTCTTCACTCCATGGTTTTGATGTTTCCATAGAATTTTCTTCTTCCTTCATTTGACTGTTCAACTGAGTCAAATATTCTCCAGTACCTGCAACAATACCTGCATTCACAAAACACTTGTTAAAATAAAAATCATAAGGCCTCAGTGCCTTACTTCCCACTGCCAGCACTTCAGTATGTTGATCCCAATCATTCTTGAGACTATCAGTTAGTCTCTCCTTGACATCATCTTCTTCGAGAATACCTCTGTGTTTTGGAACCTCTTTATTTCCATTCATCTCTGTCTTTATACTCTGAACACTTATCCTCTGTGATTCTAGTCTCTTCTCCAGGACATTTAACTCATGCCATAAACCTATCATCTCCTTTGAGAAACTTTCTGTGCACTCTTCACTACCTTCACAAGCCAAGCTTTTTGTTGTCAACATCTCTCCATCTGTCATCAGAACATAATTCTGATCCTCAAATTCTGCAATAAACTCAGTTATCTGTCCATCACTTTTTAATTGGCCATTTAATAAAAACAATTTGTCATTATCAGAATCATGTATCATCCCTGCATTCATACACAACTCTTCAGTTTGAAAATTACAAGTTTCAACAGTCTCAACTATTGGTTCATATACCAGCTCTTCAAGCTGAATCTCCTTTTCATTCACATGAACTTCCTGTGTTGTAACAGCAAAAGCATCACTGCTTTCTTCTTCAGAGTACTTATCTCCTGAAAGACTCCTTTCCACACTTGCGACAACTTCACAAGACTGCGCACCCTCCTCAATAAAACCTGTAATCACATCATAGTTGTCAGCTACAAAAATACAAGAGTTCATATTATCTAGCTGATCTGGATCTGCCCAGTAACTCAAGAAATCATCAATGATTTTTTCTTCTATTTCATTAATGGAAACCTCCAGTTTCCACTCAGCTGCTCTGAGTTGTGTACACCCCAACTTTATGTCCATCATCTGCTCGAGCTTCCTCAGCTCTTCCGTTAATTGCATGTTTATCTGTCGATCTCTTTTCTGCTGTAGCCTCTGCCACTTCACTTTCCTCTTCATGGTCCAACAATGTCTCTGGTCTTTCATATTCCCCTGTAACAATTCCATCAATAACTCAAGATGAACCGCGATCTCAGCTTTCTCTTTCTTATACTCCTCATCAGTCCACTGCTTTAATATGCCATTTGCCTTGGCATCTTTCTCCCTCATTCTACTGTGGCCTCTTTCTGAACCTCTGATTTCTACTTTATAACTTTCAGTAGTCATTTACTTCGCCATGAGTTTCTCACCCATGAGTTGCATCAAGCCTTTGCAACAGTAAACTCTTCTGCTGCCACTTACCTCACCAATCCCTTCCTTTGGATCTGGTCTTTCGGTAATCACTGATCCTCTGCTAGAACCCTTCGAGCATTTCTCCACTGCTCCTTTAGGCTTCTCTCATTTGCAACTTTTTTCAACCTCTGTTGAATCTACAGGTTCTTCCACACACCTAGAATCCTCTGCTGGATTCCATCACTGCTCTCAAGCTGTGATCTGCTTTTTCTGCTGAAATATGCCTACAGCCAAATTCTGCAAACAGTCTTCAAACCAGAGTTAAATATCAACTGCAAACTCACCTTCAAGATCCTGTTGATCTTGCTTCCTTCCTCAACTACACTGCATCTTCTCTGTGCTGCAATCTTTGTCAGTTTCACAATCTAACATTCATTCATCACATGCAATTAACTCAAATTAAAAAAAATAAAAACTTGAATCCTCACACAGAGCCATTCCAGCTCTGATACCAAAAATGATGCAGGTAACCCTGCATAACCCAGA
Organism: Pinus albicaulis; assembly: GCA_034641835.2. Taxonomy (NCBI): domain Eukaryota; kingdom Viridiplantae; phylum Streptophyta; class Pinopsida; order Pinales; family Pinaceae; genus Pinus; species Pinus albicaulis. Next base: position 40,481 of record JAXQQM020071997.1, read on the forward strand.
ATATTTCCTCTCACCTACATATAATATGTGCAATCCAATAACTGCCCACATAAACACTCCAAGTCCGGGCAATTATATACATTATCATTCGCGGAAGCATTTAAATATATGGTTCAAAAACTACAAACCCAATAATAAAATTTCCATGCCTTTCAACCCACACCTCAAATGGCATTTAGAACCCAAATCATACTCTAACATTCATTTATGTAAAAGTCCCTCTTCAGTTTAATATGATAACCACTCTCTTTTCCTCCCATATGGCAATTCCATTCATATTCGGTCAACCAAACCTTGAATTGTACATGCGCCCTTTAAGATTTCCAATCCAATTAACATTCAATTGCTCTCATAAATCAATACTTCTCATTCATCATTTCCATTTAACTCCAATCATTCACATATGCTTTTAATACCAGAATTTAAAACCAAAGAATACGCCCATGCTTACCAATTCATACATGTTCACGTTTTTTTCCAGAATTTTATTGCTCCAAAGTTTGACTTTGTTTTGACTTTAGATATCAGCAATTGTGAGTGTTCGAACTCATTTCTCAAAGGGTCGACCAACAATAGTTCTAAAACAACATTATTACCATTGTTAAACACCATTAAACGCACAACACACCCACATCGACCAAATGAAGTTCATCTACTTGCGATGTGACTCGATCAAGCTATGAACTGCGCTTTCAATTATACTAAAACAACATATGTAAAATAATGTGGGAAGATAAATGTTTGCATATCAAATCGAACCACAATCTAGAAAGGCTCGACTTCTCCGACTCAACCTTTCACTGCCAGACTTCTCCAACGACTCATTGTATTTAATACAGATCGATATCACTGTTTAAATTATTCATAATAGACAGAGTTTAAACAACACTCTGCGCCAGCAACTCGTTTCCCCGTCAATCTATCGTGACCTTTGGCTCACGAATTTTCCCACGCTATCCTACAGATCTAACGCAATTAAGATTGCATGGAAAAGGACTCTCTATTTGCCAGATTTTTTAGCCTTACGCCCCATTGCTCCATTGCACAATTCGATTTAAATTAGGCCCTGCACAATTTATCTTTTGCACAGATCGGTACTGCACCAATTATCTTCTTCCTCTAGCCGTTCGAACCTGAAATCAATCCACAGGTATGAATTGTAAATCAAACAATATCAAATATGTGGCTTAAAATCTTATATTCGCCGCACTGCTCCGTCTCCCTGCAACTGTGTGAAATTCCTATATAATTTCATTCAATTTAAATAATGCAATTCAAATCCATTTCACTATTCCAAACAGAGTCGAGTTTGTAAAGCATACATTCTGAAACTTTCTGCCGTGGATTGGCTCCCACGCTCTCAGTTACTTAATGCATCATCCTTGCATAAGTGGTTTGTTTCAATTCTCAATGACATCGATTTCCTCAAGGAAATCCTTATCACTTCATTCAAGTCGATTTACCAATTACAAATCTTGCACTCAATTGTAATTAAAAAAAACAATCATTCTTTCAAAGATTGATTACTTCCTATATTCAATTTCCAATTGAATACCGTTAAATCACTCTTATATGAAGAGCATTCACAATCTTTACTCAATTCCCATTACAGAAGTTTAAGTATACGCTTGCTCAATAATTCGATATACACAATTCTGGAACAATGTTTCATATAAACAAAATGAGATCACTTACAAACTTTTCATTGCCGGATATTCAACATTTTGATCTTACAACGGTTCTAGGCTTACCTCCATTGGTCGGCCCAAGCCTCATCTTCTCTCTATTCTATTATACCCATTTCCATTTGCCTTTGAGACCTACTAATTTATACAAATTAAAAATGCACTAATTTGAGTTCAATCCCTTTAAAATTTCAACAAATCCCCAAATCTCTCAACATCCCTAAAAGATATATTTTTATCCCTAAAACTTTGAAACTAATTCCAACTTAGGCTCCATAATTAATTCTAAATTATCTTGAAGCTAATTTCTCTCATGTTTCCAGTTTGGAAACATTTACAAATTCTCACATATAATTAATTAAAAACATAATTAATCACTCAAAATAATATTAATATTTACATGAAATTAAAAACATGAGACCCCTAGGTTTAATAAAAATTACAAGACATTCTCCAGCCATCGCTCCTGCATCAATGGCGCTTACTATATTACCATAATCAATCCTTGTTTCAAAAAATACACCACACATATCATCAACATAATGTCCATTCACCCTATGGTGGGATATCTGAGCATGCATGTACTCATTGTCAGTTTCATTGAAAATTTCAACTTTACCAAATTCATCAGCTGTGTCTAGATTGACCAATGCACACCTAGCTTTGTATTCATCATCCACATGTGTTTCATCACAGTGGGATTCATCATCTTATGCACCATCCACGTTAAAATGGAGTGCTTGAGCATTGATATGTTCTTGCTCTATTTCACATACAGAGGCTTCAAATTCTCTCTTTGAAATCTCTATTGCATCTTTTTCATCCATATGCATGCTTGCATAATTGGTTTCACTATCTTCTCCACCATCCACGTTACCATGGAGTGCTTGAGCATTGATATGTTCTTGCTCTGTTTCACATACATAGGCTTCAACTTCACACTTTGCAACCTCTGTTGCATCTTCTTCATCCATATGCATGCTTTCATAATGGGTTTCACCATCATCTGCACCATCCATATTACAGTGGTGTGTTTGAGCATTGATATGCTCTTGCTATGTTTCACATACATAGGCTTCAACTTCTTTCTTTGCAATCTCTATTGCATCTTCTTCATCCATATGCATGCTTGCATGATGGGTTTCAATTTTATAGTCTTCACGACCATCTTCCACTTTTGAGTGGGATTCTCCAAGCTTTGTTGTCCTCCCAGAGTCTTTCTCATCTACTCTTGAATCTACATCCGAATCAACAAACTGTGACACATATTTTTGTTGCATGTCACTCCCCCTTGCACCAAATTCTTCTTGCAGGATCTTCCGTGATTCCTCGGAAGTTGTAGTTTCTTCTACCTTGCACATAACCATTTCATCCATTGTTTGCCGAATGAAACTCAAAGCTAGGGAATCTTTGTCTTTTGCTAGACATCTCAGTTCCTCGGTTGCAGCTCGAATCTCTTTAAACACGACAACAATCTTTGCCACTTATTTTTTATCCCTTTTCTTGTTCTTCTTCAGTCACACTTTGTGACCCATGACTGTTTTCATTGTTGCTTGCATGCTTGCATAAGGCTATATTCCATATCGCCCCTGAAAAAAATATTATTTTTAATATGCACCCCCATAAGGCACAATCTTCTCCAAAAAACTTGTCATGCTTGAAAAAACACCAAAAAAATTTTGTACACTCACGCGGGAGTAATTAGATTACTTTAACAATGAGCACACATGGTTCTTCACTCGTAGTTTGATTTTTCTTCTATGGTTGGTAAAAAAAAAATTTGGATCTTTACACACACACTTCAGTAGTAACCTCACATAAGTTACATATGTAGGCTCAATCTATAGTGGTAGAGAATATGCCTCAATAATTATTCTACCTTGATATGGTTGTATCTCTGCAGGCTCAAGGCTTTCTCAACAAGTTGAGAAAATTTGTATCACACTAAAGAAAAACACTAGCTATAGAGATATCACTTCATAATGAACTTCTATAATCCAATGCATCTAAAATTCATGTGTCCGCCTTTAACTGAAAGGATGAATCAAGTCAATGAAAATCATGACATGGATTTCTATATATTGAAACTATATTTAACCCAAAAACTGCAAAGCTTCGAGCATATCACAGGATAAGTTGAACGAAACATCATAGCAAACACACTTCCCGAACATTTACGTTGCCAACACATTCATTTGTAGCTACTCACAATAGCAACATTAAACCGTTCATACAAGGGCTTCTTTAAACAACAGAGGTTGCTTGCAGCTAGCTTCAACAAGAAACAAACATATGGCTTCCTTAAACAATGGCGATGTAAAAGACATAGTAAGATTTTCTTTTTTTTAATGACGTCGGGTTTACAAATGCTTGATTTAGTCAACCTCTCGATCATTTTTCTGTTTGAGAATTTGAATACAACTTCCTGTCTCTCATATACTCCACTCAACTAATGGCCGCTCGATGTTGGAATTTTTTGAGTAATTCCGAACAACAACACACACAGAGATAAAAACTAAAATTTAAATTTTAATCACAGAGATGAAATATGAAACTGCTATTTCATTAAAAATAAAATTGACTCTGTTACAACATAGAATTATTCAGAACAAGGTTAAGTTCACGGCGGAATCTCTCTCCTTCTCTCTATTTTCTTTGTTTTCTTTGTTTTACGAATTCGGAAAATTACTAATACTCTGTCTCTACAATAAAATGCTCTCCCGACATATGTATGTTAAACATTACAATATATGTATATTGTAAATACAAAATATTTACAATATATATTATAACTCTTTTAACCAAAGTAAAAAAAAACATGTACGGTGGTAAAAAAAATAACCCATGGTAACAATAAAACATATGCAGGAAATAAAAAAAAAAACATTAGAATAAAAAATTTACTGCTTTGAGCTTTCCGGGGCCTGCTTGGAGTTCATTCCTGTGAGTTCTCTTTACCCCTTGGAACTGCTTTGATATGTGAAGAGGTGGGTCCACAGATGGATGATGTCACCCATTTCGGGGGTTCTCCTTCCCCCTTGCTGCTCGAGTCTGCTGTCCCTCCAGAATGGAGCTTGCTGTCTATGCATTCAATGTGTTTGGCAGAGAATTGAATGTTGGTTGGTGTTGTTGATCAGTTCGTGATTGCATGAAGTTTTGGACTGGAGATTTCCACTGCCATTGTTGTCCATCCCAGTATTCAAATCAGACTTTAATTTTGCTGTTGATTGCTATCTTTCGATCCCATCAACAATTACTTTGTCGTCCTACTGTTCTATGCAGGCAGTTGGAATTAAATTCCAAAACTTCCCCTTAATTTCAACTGCTAGGTTTTCTTTCATACCCAGGCATTTTCTGAAATAATTAAAACTCTTCTGCGTTAATGGATTTGTTAAAATATCAGCAAACTGTTCCTCTGTTCTGTAGTGCTGCAAAACAATTTCACCATTATTAACTAGTTCACGTATAAAATGAAATTTAGCATCAATATGTTTTGTTCTCTTATGGAAGACATAATTCTTTGATAAAGCTATCGTCGAGTTGTTTTCGCAGTAAATTGTTGTTCCTTTGTCCTGTTCATGACATAAATCCCTGAGTACTCTTCTCAGCCATACTTCTTGGCATGTTGCTGTTGTTGCTGCCACATATTATGCTTCTGCTATTGATAAAGAAACTATTGGTTGCTTCTTGGAAGCACATGAAATGGGTCCCGATCCCAAATGAAACACATATCCAGATGTGCTCTTCCTCTCATCTACACTTCCAGCCCATTCAATGTCAGTGTAACCAGTCAATTTAAAATTTTCAGATGAGGAGTAGAAAATACCATACCCCTTCGTTCCATTGACATACCTTAGAATTCTCTTGGCTACCTGCCAATGAGTCTCTTTCGGTCTTTCCATAAATTTGGAGATTAAGCTTACAGCGTGCATTATATCTCGCCTAGTTGCAGTCAAATACATGAGGCTGCCAACTATGCTCTTATACAACTTTGGATCAAAATCCTTGCTACTGTTTTATTTGCTCAATTTTAACCCCATGACAGTTGGAGTTACAGTTGTCTTGATGTTCTGCATGTTGAACCTTTTCAACACTTCTTCATCATATTTTACTCGGGAAATGAAAATCAAATTTTAATTTTTCTCTACTTCAATTCCAAGAAAATATCTCAAAAAACCAAAATTAGTCATTTCAAATTCACTCTTCATGACTGCTTTAAAATCAGCAATGAGAGAAACCTCATTGCCAGTAAAGATTAAATCATCTACATATAAAACAACAATAAGAATCTTGCCGTTATTTTCTTTTATGTAGAGTGTGGGTTCTACATCACATTTCTCAAATCCATTTTCAATCAGGTAAGCATCTATCCTATTGTACCATGCTCTTGGAGCTTGCTTCAGCCCATAAAGAACTTTCTTCAGCTTGCATACTTTGTGCTCTTGGCCTTCAATCTCATAGCCTGGAGGTTGTTCAACATGTACCTCTTCTTTCAACACTCCATTCAGGAATGCAGATTTCACATCCATTTGGTAAACCCTCCATTTATGTTGTGCTGCTATGGACAACATTGCTCTCACCATTTCCATCCTTGCAACTGGTGCAAATTCTTTTTCATAATCTCTACCTTGTTGCTGCTTGTAGCCTTTGACAGCAAGTTTGGCCTTGTGCCTTTCAATCTTTCCTTCAGCATTTCTCTTGGTGTTGTAGACCCATTTAACTCAAATTGCTTCTTTTCCTTTAGGGAGGTCCACTAACTCCCATGTATTACTCTTTTCTATTGCACCAATTTCTTCATCCATTGCCTCAATCCATTTTTCTTCTTTTACAACATCTTCAAAATGAATTGGGTCATCAACATGACAATACAAAGCAAATAAAGAATTCATACTGACATTATCATTTACCTCTCCTTGTTCATAAATATCACTCAGATTTCTGAATCTCGGTCTTCTTGGTGTACTTGGAGTTCCAATTGAACTCAAGGGAGTTTCCATTCCTAGTGGTGTGCTTGAAGAAGCACTTCCTTGATTTCTCAAGGCCGTTCTATTTCCAGCTTGTGGTGTGGTGTGTTTTGTTGTGCTTGCGGTGGTGGAGGAGGAGTCACCGTGGAGGGATTATTTGCTGCTATCCCTTCCTCTTCTTCTTCATGAGACACACATGTCTTCATATTCACCATTTTCTCTAATCTTCCATCCCAAGCTTCTTCTTCAATAAACTGCACATCTATGCTTATTATTGTTTTCTTGGTGGATGGATTATAGAGCTTGTATGTTTTAGACTCATCACTGTAGCCAACAAAGATACATTTCTCCCCCTTACTGTCCAATTTCTTCCTTAGTTGATTGGGGACATGTGAATATGCTACACATCCAAAAAATTTCATGTGGGTGACATGCTGCTTTATGCCACTCCATGCTTCTTTCGGAATTCTTTTCACAACAGCTTTAGTTGGGCATCTATTCAAAATGTACATTTCACAATTTACAACTTCAGCCCAATACTCGTTTGGAAAATGTTTTGCCTTCAACATACTTCTAACCATGTCCATGATGGTCCTATTCTTCCTTTCAACAACACCATTTTGCTGAGGTGTGTACCTTGTGGTAAACTTCTTATGTATACCATTCTCCCTATAGAAACGTAGGAACTCTTTGGAGATGTACTCTCCACCTCTGTCAGTCCTTAGCACTTTGATGTAGTTCCCACTCTACTTCTCAACATGAGCTTTGAAGTGGCAGAACTATTCAAACACTTCACTCTTCTGTTTCAAGAAATACACCCATGTATTTATGGTGTAATCATCTATGAATGTAAAAACATATTTGTTGCTAGCTAAAGATGGAGTTTGCATTGGTCCACACAAATCTGAGCAGACAATTTCTAAGGGTGCCTTTACCCTTATACTCTTCCCTGCTGGAAAGCTTTCTCTGTGTTGTTTGCCTAAGATGCAGCCTTCACAAAGGCTGTTCGATTTCTCAATCAGTGGTAATCCTTTTACCATACCCTTTCTGTGCAACAAGTTCAGGCCTCTGAAATTGAGATGTCCAAATCTCAAGTGCCATAACCAGTTTTCATCTTTCGCTTCCTCTTGAAAGACCTCTTGTGTTACAGCTACTACATTTCTTCCTTCCTTCAAGTCTTCTTTGAGCTTGAGAGGAAACATCCTATTACTTGTCATCTGCACCTCTGCAATGAATTTCTTGCTTGGAGGTATGTCCATGATTGTGCACACTTCATCTTTGAAAAATACATTGTAGCCCTTGTCAATGAGTTGTCCAATGCTCAAAAGATTACATTTCAAGCCAGGTACATAATATACATATGGCACAAACTTCTGTTCTCCATTTCTTGCCAGGATATTGACTCTGCCTTTTCCCTTGACAGAGATCTTACTATCAGTTCTTGTAGTTACTTCAGATTTAACATTTTCATCCAGATTGGCAAACATTGCTATGTTTCCATTCATGTGGTTACTACAACCTGAGTCTAAGAACCATACATCATCTTGTCTATCTTGTGCTACATTACATGTTAATAGCACATTACTCTGGTTCTTATTTTATTTTGCAAAATTAGTATTCTGCCTATTATTCATGTCATTTTTATTTTTCCTACATTCATTGGCATAGTGCTCATATTTCTTGCAATAATAACACTGGACTTGGGATTTATCATACCTTTGTCCATGATCTTGTTGTTGGCTTGAGCCTTCATTCTGGTTTTGATTGCTGCTCCTTCCACTCGAACTTGCAGGGTTGTTTCTTCCTCTGTTTTGGCTTCTACCTCTTCCTCTGTTGTTTGCTCTGCCTTGACCTCTGCTTCAGCCAAAAGACATTTGACTCTTGAAAGCTTGTTCCAATGAGGAATTTGTTCCTCTATTCAATCTTTGTTCATGAGACATCAGGGATGCACTCATCTCGTCCACTGTAAATTGTGAGAGATCCTTTGTCTCTTCTATTGCCACTACTATGGCATCAAATCTTGAGGGTAGGCTTCTCAAGATTTTCTCCACAATTATTCTGTCTTCAAGTGTCTCTCCATGAGACCTTATCTGGGTAACCAACCCAATAACATGAGTGAAAAATGAGTCTATATTTTCAGACTCTTTCATACAGAGAGTTTCAAAATCTCTCATCAGCATTTGCAACTTTGTTGTCTTCACCTTCTCCATGCCTTGATAGGCTTTCTTGAGAGTATCCCATGCCTGCTTAGACTTTTTTGCTGTTGCAATCCTTGGGAAAATGCTCTCATGTATAGATTGAAAAAGATAGAAGAGGGCTTTGGAGTCCTTCTTCCTACTATCTTTTAAAAAATCTCTTTCTGCTGCTGTCAAAGTAACCAACGATGCTGCATTTGCTGGTTCTGGGTAACCATTCTCAACTAGCTCCCATATGTTCTGTGAAGAAAACAGAGCTCTCATCGTGATTGCCCAATAATCATGATTCTTCCCATTAAACTATGGAAGTTGGGGATTTTTTTGACTGGTGCCTGCTGCTACTATCCTTGACTCTGTTAAAAAAAAAAAAAAACTCTTTTGACTGTGTAACCAAATAGAAGCTTTCTCTGCTGGAGAAATTCGCTTCAATAACCTTCTTACAACTTCTGCAGTGAAGAGCGATCTATGCTTATTTCACTGAGTGCCTAGACTAGCTCCTGTTATGGTCTAAATCTACCTCAGGCTAAGGAACGTAGAGTTTAGGGTAAAATCAAACCACGCTTAACCTGGTAGCTAGCCCTACCAGATCAGGAGAGGGCCCTCTCCTGGTAAATCTCAGCAAAAGATGACTTGAGTGAAGGCTGATTTTAGGCTAGGTATATTTGAAAAAGAGTTTGATTTGACTTTGAGGGTGTTTGTTGGATCAAAGGGAAAGGCAAATTTTGGGTCTGGGGAATGAGGCCCAGTTTTGCAGAGATCTGAATGGGGCAAGGTAGGCAATTGATTTGACACTTTCAATTTGAAGGAAATGGATAGCTTAGACAGGTGAGGAGTTGAAGAGGGCAATAAAACTTCAGGAATCCTCTTCAAACAATTGAAAACATAGAAAATTAAACAAACCCTAGGTAGAGCACTGCAAATCTTAATGAATTCCACCTTTATCCTTGTTTGTTTAACTTAAGAAGAAACAAGAGGGAAAATGATATACATAAAACACCAGTAGACTTACATTAACAGAGAGAAACACACTATCAAAGCAAAATACCACATGAATCCCATGGAGTGCTGCAAACCCTGGTCTATTCCTTTGCCAAACTACAGAGATGAATATAGAATGATGCTCAAAGCAATCCCAAATGTCCAACCATGCTAATGACTGAAAAACCACAAGATATAGAAAAACAATAACTCATCCCCAACCTCTAGGGGTCGAGCTCACAAGTTTAGGAGTTGTTTCAACAAGATCTAAACTGAGAACTAGAAAGTAGGCAGTGGAACAACTTGCCTCTATAATATAGGAAACTGGTTCATTCAGTTGCAATTCACCTTTTGATGGATGAATCTACCTCCATGAGTAAAAATTTAACAAAATTACATCCAAATCCATCAAATTACATCCAATTACATCATGATTTTAACATTTGGAAGTAAGAAAGTCAAAATGTCAAAAAATGGGTGAAAAATAGAGTTACTGAGTCAAAAATGAGCAAAATCCTCCAATGTGCCGTGGCAGTTTTCTCTATGCGTCGCGCCAGGTTGGAGCTGATTTTGGAGGTCTTCCCGGTGTCCAAATTTGCTCCAAGTGGGCTTGTTGGAAAGGTCTTCCTGTATACTTTCCAACACAAGTGGAATTTCTGAATTTGGCTTCCATTTTCCCTTCCAAAACTGAGTTATCCCAACACTGCTTCTTGTGTGTCAAAAAAGGGGCAGAAAGGTCATTTTTAGGGTGTTTTTAACCCTTCTGGAAGCCCAAAACCTGTCAAAATCTCTTGGCCATAGTTAGGCATGCATAATTTTCCATGAAAAATTAAAAAATGTAAAGTTTTCACCAAGAGGAGTCCCCCATCAAAAGCGCGTGCCAAGTGGCGCGACGCATAGAGCTGAAAAGTCTGTTTTTAGGCCAAAAATTCAAAATTTGCAAAAGTGTCCTCCATTATGTACTACGCTGGGCCAAGGAAGCCTCGGCCAAAATCTAAAGTCTATCATGCCTTTTCCGACGCTTTGAGGCCTTCTTCAACTTGGCCTTCAAGAATTTGATTCGTGGCTTGCAAACATGATTTCTTGCCCAATAATGATTAGCCTTGTGCCTCAACATGTTCTTTTCCTTGTTGGCCTTCTCCAAAAGCTTTTCCAAATGAATATTTACCCTTTCAAGCCAAGTTTCACTGATCAGCCTCAATCTCCCTACTCAAGTGATGTCATCTCGATTTTGCTCCTTTGGGCAAATTTTTGCCTGTTCTCACGTATGTTTTGTAGCTCCATGATAGTTTTAATCCTCTAGCTGTTTGCTCTCATACTCAAGGCATTTGATTATCCACCTATTTCCTAGGTGACGGACAAAGCATTTATTTCCGCCTTCTACTGAATGATCTCCCCGAACTTCTGGAGCTTTGTGGGCTCAACCGAAATGATCATCCGAATGAGTGATGAAATATGTCTTCCTGGCTCTCCGAAGGGCTCATCATGTATTGAACCCTCCATTGCTGCAAACTCTTCCCGTACTGCACTTATGATGAAGGGGAACGAGACCCCTTCCACCCCGGGTGGAGATAATACTATTGTCACGTAAAACAATCTTCATGTTTTACAGGTGACATACACCGGCACACTAGCGATCTGTGTCTCATGACCCTCCTGCTGATATGGAGGTTCACTTGTCTCATGGAAACTTTCGGAGGTTCCTAAGGGGTTGTGAAGAACTCATGAGAAATGAAATCCTCCCATGGAATATCCCGCAAACCAAGCTGATGCATAACCACAATTTTGATGAGTTCAAAGTGATAGATACTATTATACTGCTACTCAGAAGTTTTCTTTTGCACTAGGGTGGTCATCTTCTCAATATTTCGGCACATGAAGTAAGGTAGGTTCATCATTCTCACCCTAGTAAAATGCATCAGCAACCAGATGTGATAGGCATAGAGGCGAGAAAACTGGCCCTCACAGCTGAAATATTTGATTATGAGTTTCATCAAAGGAGCATATGAATGTCTCAAGTATCGAAAGGGAAAGACTCTATTGATTTGTCTCAAAAAACCAGGCTTGATGTATGAGCCTTTATAGGCTTCCCTATCAACTTGCCGCTTGATAGCTGTCATTCAAGCGCTCCAACATTTGGGGGGACTTGCTGTTAGAGAGATTGATTTTAGGTGTCAAGGTGAATGTCACACCTGCAAGAGTGACTTGGCCATTATGTAAATGAATAGCAAATAATCCTGCCAACTCATGATGAGACCAACTCTAGCAACCATCTCACAAATCAAATAAGATCAAATATGGAAAACATGACAGCAAGAGGGAAGGCCCACCAAAGAATGAAGCAGGCTCTTCCCTAACATGTTTACTTCACTCGTGGGGTCTCCTTGGTATGCAATCTGTCATTGTGAGAGTCACCGTCTCAACATAAGAGGAATCTGTCTCCATGTTTGCCAAAGTTTGTGTTGTCTTAGATGAGTATGAGGAATTTTAGGTGTCTTTGATCTTTTGTTGCCAAGTGTAGGAAAGTGTGTGAGGGACTATGAAGGGAAAGGGTAAGGGGAATGTTGGGAATATTGTCAATTGGAATTTGGGGAATTGAAGGGCTTTAGTGACAGTCTCTAGGCTTTTGGGATAGAATTTGGGGTTTGGGAATTTTGTAGGTAGGATTTGGGGATTTGGGATAATGGGAATTGGGATAGGGGTAGATGAATTTAGCGATATGGGGGATAGGGGAATGGGTTGATGAAACTAGAAAAACAGTGAAGGAATAAAGGATGTGGGAGTGATGACCACAAAAATCAGTTTACAAACCCTAGGCTATCATGTCTTTGAGTAAGGAAGTAGGGTTTGAAATTTTTTTTATTAAATCCTCATAAACATCATAAGACACACGTTTATAGCATTGGAAGAATCATTTGACTTACTTTGGACCAGAGGAAGCCGAGCGAATTTGAAGTTTTGAATGAAATCGTGGTTAAAATAACTAGCAGCTCTACGTGCCACGCCACAAACCCAACGCGCCGGACCAGTTATGTGCGTCACGCTAGTGTATTTCTTGCACTGTGGTGTCTGACCCAATGCGTCGCGCTGGTTATATGCGACGCGCCACTCAGCCAATGCGCCGTGAACCTGAGATTGAAACTATTGGCTGCGATTGTGTGAACACGAGCTTGGCTCCCAATCTCTCTTGCTCTTTTGGATGCAAATGAGCCCTTTGAACATGGAAAATGACTTATATACCAAAGGCTTTAATTTTCCACTCCAAAAACCCACTTTTGTAATGTTTACCTTTGACACTTTTTTTTAAACTCTATTTTAGGCAGTTTGCTTCATTTTGCCTCTAATTAACTGAATAACTTGCTTTTTTTGCCTTGCAGGGGATGGATTTTCTGAAGTTTGACAAGGTGACCAGGGTTTCCATTGGAATTATTTAAAAATGAGAGAACATGAAATTACATTAAATTTATACAAATGAAGGTAAAATACTCAATTTTTCTCGAAAGAGAGTTTTGAGGAAAAATACATTTCTAGGCATATGATGATGAAACTTGTTTAGTACTGGACCTTTATTCAAATTTTTCATGTGCCTACTGACCATTATTGGGCATTTTGAAGACCTTATTGATGAAACCCTAGACCTAATGGGGTTGAAAACCCTAGAAATGACTCTTACAAATTTAAGGACAAAAAGTGAGTGCAGATGATCTTGATGAATGGAAATCGGCCAGCATGTAAAGGAAATGAGGGAAAATGTATAAAAAGCCACTACCGTCAAATGATCCATGCTCCTAATTGAATGCAGCTGACTGAGTGAGACACCTAATATGAAATGCAACAAGAGAATTTTGATCACTGATGGAGGGATGAAGATACCGATACTAACATTGGATCCAATGGGGATGGTAGCTCCTTGGAGGTGCCAAGAACTACAGATTTCTGGGAAAGAAGACAGTGCCTTCGTCCATTGGGCTATGGAGTCAATAACTTCGACAAACCAAAACCAAACTCTTAACTCAATTTCAGGACTGAAATATGACTCAAAACCGACTCAATTTCAAGACTGAAATGGACTGGAAGACCTGAGTCAAACAAACTAAACCAAAACTTAAATCAAACCTCAGCTTTATAGCCTTCACCTCGGGCCCCAAACTGAAAGAATGAAGACAGCACAAACTTGCAATGAAATTTAAATAAACCGGTATGTACAGTGATACATATGACAGCAGAAAACATTTCAAAAATAGTACCGTTTGAGTAGCCGACCATTGACCGGCCCACCTGGACAATCTTCTCCATTCATTTCTTTCAAAAGGAAAGCATTTTGGCCTCGATATGTAGCAATCCTGAAAGGTCATTTCCAAATATTTTCAAACTTTCCATGCTTACCTTTATCTTCGTTTCTCGCATCCCATTTTAGCACAAATTCCTCTATTTGAAACTTGTCCGCTTTTTCCTTTCAATCATATATCTTCTTGATTATCTCTTGCAGCTTGAAAGTGTTCTAAAAAACCTCCTCTCTAGTCTTCTGTAAATGGATCATTTGATTAATTCTTCGTTGCAAATGATCATCTTCGCTGCCAGCTTCCTGCAGAAGTTTAACCACTGGAACTGCGAGAGAGGTCAGGAATACAGTGTCAACCCCATAAACGAGCTCAAAAGGGGACATGCCTATAGATTTCTTTTGACTTACTCTGTCTGCCCAAAGTGCATTAACCAGTTTCTTGTGCCAACTTTTCTTGTTCATTTCCAGCAACTTTTTGATAATATTGACCAAGGATTTATTTGAGGATTCGGCCAATCCATTGCCTTGTGGATGATATGCGGTTGAGTGCCCCAAATTAATTTGATACTTATTACAAAATTCAATCATTCTTTTAGATTTAAAGGTTGCTGCATTATCAGTGATCAACTTATTTGGACAACCAAAACGAGACAAAATATTGTTTTCAAGAAATGAAATGATTACCAAATCTGTGGCCTGCCTAGTGGGAATCGCCTCAATCCATTTGGTAAAATATTCCATCGCTGTAAGGATCCATTTATGCTACGCCGAAGAAGTAGGATGGATCTCGCCAATGAAATCCAAACCCCATTGTTGAAATGGAGCACTTACTTCAATGGGCTTGAGCGGTAAAGGCTGCAATTTTCTCCTACCTTGAAAAATCTGACATTCATGATAGATTTTAACAGTTTTTTACACATCAGCAAAGAGAGTTGGCCAATAATATCCTGCGCTCAAAAAAAATTTGTCCGTTGTCTTCCAGAAAAGATGACCTCCGCAATCTCCCTTATGAAAGTCTTCCATAACCTACTTTTCCTCTTCTTCAACCAAACAATTGAGCAAGACACCACCGGGATCTTTCCAATAGAGCGCATTATTCATGATACAAAACTTGGCAGCCTTCAATTTCAGTGTCCTACTTTTGTTCTTAGCCATTCCCGGCGGTGGTGACAGATTTTGGAGTACATAAACAATGTCTGAATACCAAGGAGAAAGAACAAAAATTTTTGATACCTGAGCAAGTGAACTTTCTTCATTTTCCTCGGACATAACAGCAAATGAGATTAATGTCCAAGGCATGCAAATTTGACTCAGCCATTAGTTTGGCCAGCCCCTATCCTTTGATGAGCTTTGTAGGTTTGATCTCCACGTCATATTCCAACAAGGCAACAATCCATTTGCCTCGTCTCCCTTCTGGATCTGTTTGCACTAAGACATCTTTAACAGCAGCATTAGGAACATAAGCAAGGATGTGAGAATGCAGAATATAAACTCGAAAATCTTTCAATGCTTTTACCAAGGCAAGAGCTTGCTTTTTAATAATATTATACTTTAAAGCTGCATCTCTTATGGTTCTGCTGAAAAATGCAATTGGTTTCTCAAGCTGGTCTTTTTTCTGCATCAAAACTGCTTGCATAGTATGATCCGAGGCAAATGAAAACAAAATGAAATCCTGAGTATAGTCCGCGCTGATCAAAACTGGAGGTGAAGAAAGGGCCAATTTCACCAAATTGAAAGACTTTATTGCTTCCTCAGTCCACTTCACTACACTATCTTTCTTGAGCATGTTTGTGATTTCCCTTAAATGTTCAGCAAGATTGGGCACAAAGCGACGTAAGAAATTCATCTTACCATTGAATGATTGGATCTCCTTTTTATTTCGGGGAAAATCAATTTGCTGAATGGCTTCCACTCGGGCAGGATCGATGCGGATGCCATCCTTTGATATAATATGACCGAGAAGATTGCCTTCATCCATGGCAAACAGACTCTTCTTTGGATTGAGAGATATACCATATTTTCTACACCGCTGAAATACAATATTCAAATGATAAAGGTGCTCTTCATCGGAATTAGAAAAAATTGTCAAGTCATCATGATAAACAACTAGAAAGACATCTTTTTCATTAGCAAATGCAATATCCATTTCTCGCTGAAAGGTCGCATTAGCATTCTTCAATCCGAAAGGCATTTTGGCATAATGAAAAGTTCCCCACGGAGTGGTGAACGTTGTTTTACCTCTGTCATCCTCATGGACCAGAATTTGGTTATAACAAGAATAAACATCGAGTAGTGACATGCGGGATGCTCCAACTACTCGCTGAAGTATGTGATCCATCTTGGGCAATGGATAGTTGTCTTTCAAAGATACTTTATTCAAATTCCTAAAATCGATACATAAGTGAATCTCACCTGTTTTCTTGCGCACGGGCACCAAATTAGAAATCCAATTTGAAAATCTTATGGGGATGATGATACCAGCTTTGTACAGCCAATTCACTTCCTTCTCTATTGAGGGTAGCAGCTTTGGATTTATTCTTCTTAACTTCTGTCGAAAGGGATTTTGATTTGGCTTGATCGGGATGATATGCTGAATTATGCTTGTGTCATATGCCTTCAAATCTGAATAATCCCAAGAAAATACATCAGAAAACGAAGATAGTAAACTAATATACTTTTCTTTTACCTGTGGGGGCAATGCCTTTGATAATTTCACCTTTTTAGGATCTTATGCTGATCCAATGTTCACATCCTCAACTCCTTTCTCGGTTGGCAGCAAGCTCGGTTTTCAAGCTACATCATCTTGGTCGAAAAGCTCCTATAAAGGTATTAGACCTTAAGGAATGACATTGTCCTTCAGCTACAAAACTTCCATCTGATTGACTTCTATATCCGCCTCGCCATCATCATGCTCCCCATCAATAGAAGTGTCTTTGAATTTACCTTCATTTTGCAGAAATTCATCAATTTATTTGTCATATTGAAACACTTGCCAATACCTTTGATTATCAGGGACAGCCGGACGATGCTTCACATGAATTTCAAGTTTGTTTCTTGAATTCATTGGAATTTTCAAATTACTTGCTGCTATTGCAAGTGCATCGACAATGCCATTCTGAATACGAGGGACACATGTCAAAATATAATCTGAAAGCAATCTCAAGATATCTCGTACCGCATTGGGGTAGGCCTGCATTCGATGATGCTTAGCTTAGTATTCACCTTTCACTTGCTTGATAACTAACTCGGAGTCGCCATACACTGCAATTCTTTTGGCATTTAACTTTCTAAGAATTTTCAGACCAACAATTAAAGCTTCATATTCAGCCTCATTATTTGAACAATCAAAAGCCAATTTATAAGAACAGTCCCTTACATTACTTGGCACTTTGTTTGGGGAGGAAACAGGGCTGTGTACCCAAATTCCAATTCCAGCACCGTCCCTTCCTACCGCACCATCAAAATCCATGGTCCACAAACCATCTTCGTCCTCTTCCAAATGATGAAATTTTGTTTTCTCTTTTGCTTCGTCTTATTGTCCATCAACCTTTTGTTGCCGTCGGGAGGCTGATTGCTCATCGATACTATCAAGTCTCTGTCTCTCTTTCTTTAAGACCTCTCTGAAAGTTTCAATGATTTCCGGAATTTCCTCTACTTCAATTAATTGGCTATTTACATCATTAAAGCTATCTGAGTATAAAACAAATGATTCTAAATCAGTATGTACATAATTGATTGGATGATTTACCAGTTTCTCCTTGCTAGTGATCATATACTTCATCTTTTGCTCCCGGTATAATTTCCTCATCTGACCAAACACGGGAGTAGTAGCATAGGAGAAATCAAGCTACAATGTCCCTTTAAGTTTCACTCCCCAAGATCTGGAAAGAAGCATGCCAAATCTAGGAGGAATATCCGCCACAACCACATCCATCAAAACATTTTTAGTCGGAATCTGATCCAAACTGACCACCAAATCTTTGATAAGCCCAATGCATCTTACTCTACTAGAATCGAAAGAGTAAAGGTCATGATACTTTCTAGTGATATCCAATCCCAATTTCTCCATGATTTCCCTAGGCATGAGATTATGAGAGGCTCTGGAATCAAACATAGCATTGTGTAACACATAGTCATGCAATCTAAGGCTGATGTAAAAAGGAGGTACATCACTATCTGGAGACTCACCATCCAATGCTGGACCAAAAATCAACTCAGGTTGATCATCTTCCACGTTTACCATATCAGACAATGGATCTAAACTCAAAATCTTAGACACCTGACCCTTATAGCTGCTATTCTTCATCAATTCAGTCAAAGGAATGGATACTTTTAACTTAGCAATTTCATTTTCTATGTTAAAAACTGAAGCTTTCTCTTCCTCTTTAGCTGGGACATCCTTCTTCTCAGTTTTCTCCTTTGATATATTTGGCTGATTGGATCTTTCATTTGCTGATGGTGATTTGCTAGTAGTTGGATCAACTGTCTCTTTTCCCTTTTTCTACACAACGAGTGGATCATTCTTCGGTGCTGTAGCTTCCTTTCTTTTTTGAATTGGATTAATGGGTACATCTCTACTTCTGAGTGAATATTGTCGCTGCTGGGCAGTCAATGCATTCATGTACCCCCTCTGATATTCATCAGACTCTTCTTCAAGAGCTGTTTCATTCGCCAAGATGAAATTCTCGTCCCTTTGTACAGTTGAGTTCTCGGAATACTCCTCATCTTCAGTGATAAAAATTGGCATATCATCAGGTGTAAAGAAATGATTCTCTTCTCCAACTGCATCCTCCTCATCATCTGATTTTGGACCATGTACAAAATTCTGCTGTAAGGGTGTCTTCACTTGCTGCTGTATTGCTTGTTCTTGTGCTTGCTGCTCTCTTTGCTTAATTCTAAATTATGGTTGCTGCTGGCCACGAAAGTTAGGATTTCTGATTTGCGGTTCAGGCTTATCAATTTTTAATCTTTCAAACATCTTTTCCATCTTACGGAGCACTTGATCTAAAGTGGAAACCTCTTCCTTTATTGCTACTTTCTTTTCTGCTTTTGTTCTGGCTCTCTTGGCAAGTAGATTTGCTTCAATGCTGACTGTAATTTTCTGCATGTCTTCCAAAGTGGCCGGATCTCTTTCTCTCAATTGATAGGCCATATCAGGATCGAAACTGTTCGGAAACTTAATCAAAGCCAACCCCATAGGTGGCTTTATATCGGCAGGAATTTCATTGTAAACAGAATTGAATCTAATACAATAATCTTGAACAGACTCACCAACGTTCCGCTTGATATTCTCATATTCAGAAAGGATTTGAAGAGGGTATTTCTTCACTTCCCATCGATCCAAGAATTGTCTCTGAAGATCAGCCAATGTAGTAATACTTCCAGCCGACAAAGCTCTAAACCACTTCCTTACTTCACCTCCAAAATTTTGTACAAATAGTCTCATTGTCACATTTTCCGCATCAATCTCATGAAGGTCAAAGAAATATGCCATCCTATCCACATGTTGTTGAGCTGTAAAATTTTGAGGGGTGCCATCAAACAATGGAATTTTTCTTTGATAATCTGCGAGCATGTTATCCAAATTTTGAGGCAACACAAGGGGTGCAAATCGGGCAACCATTGCTCTAGGTGGATTTACAACCGGGCTTGGGGATATAGGAGGAGTCAGAGCAGTTGATGTATGAGGTGTATGTGGTGTGGAGGGAGGTGATACTACTGCAGAATTTTGATTATAAATAGAAGGTTGCACGAGAATGGTGGGAATGAAAGGAGGCTCGGTAGGAATTTGTGAACTAGATGTGATTGCGGATGACCCAAGAGTTGTAGATGCAGACTCTATGAATTCAGGAATGTTTGTTGCCACAATGGAATTCTGAAGATTCAAGATATAACTGTCAATTGATCTATTAGCCTTTTCAATTTCAAGGTCTTTGACAAACTTTGGATTTAGGACAGTAGAATCAATAGCACTTTCAGATTTGGTCTCAAACAATGACAACTCAAACTGTTCATCAAACTCAAGATCTTCAAGATACTAAAAAACAACGGGACATGAATGAGATTTGAACATAGGAATCATAGGACTTTCTCGACGAAGGATTCTCGGAATAAGATTTGGATTTTCATACATAGGAGGTGGATCAGGATCCGGATTTGCCCTGGTGTGTCATCTGGAATTCAGTGTGTTGAATTATTCCCAAAAATCAAATGGACAAAATCAACTTGTTCAGCCTATCAAATTCTAAACTCATCACCCAAAAGTCTAGAATTATCTGATGTACTGGGGCAATTTACAAGTCAGGTGTTACGTTTATAAAACTAGACCAGAGATTAACTGAAGCAGCGTTTATCTACTTATGCACTTGCAAAGCAATGTGCAGTTCGAAGGCTACCTGGCATAACTTCAGGCTCTGTCTGTAGTTTATAAAACAAATAACACTAACAAGAAAACAATCTTCCCCAGTATGGTCACCACTATGTTATTGCCTAAATCTACCTCAGGCTGAGAAGGGAAGAATCTAGGGTAACATCAAACCACGCTTAACCTGGTAGCTAGCCCTACCAGATCGGGAGAGGGCTCTCTCCTTGTCAATTTCAGCAAAAAATGATCAGTGAGGCTTGAGATGACTTGAATGAAGGCTGATTTTAGGCTAGGTATATATGCACAGGAGTTTGATTTGATTTTAAGGGTGTTTTGTTGGATCAAAGGGAAGGCAGATTTTGGGTCTGGGGAATGAGGCCCAATTTGCAGAGATCTGAATGGGGCAAGGTAGGCACTTGATTTGACACTTTCAATTTTAAGGAAATGAAGAGTTTGAGAAAGGTGAAGAGCTGAAGAGGGCAAGAAACCTTCAAGGATCCTCTCCAAACAGCTGAAAACATAGAAAATTAAACAAACCCTAGGTAGAGCACTGCAAATTTTAATGAATTCTACCTTTATCCTTGTTTGTTTAACTTAAGAAGAAATAAGAGGGAAAATGATATACATAAAACACTAGTAGACTTACATTTACAGAGAAAAACACACTATCAAAGAAAAATACCACATGAATCCCATGGAGTGCTGCAAACCTTGGTCTATTCCTTTGCCAAACTGCAGAAATGATGTACAATGATGCTCAAAGCAATCCCAAATGTCCAACCATGCTAATGACTGAAAAACCACAAAATATAGAAAAAAAACCACTCATCCTAGATTCTATAGGTTGAGCTCATGATTTTAGGATCTGCTCCAACAAAATCTAAACTGAGAACTAGAAAGTAAGCAGTGGAACAACTTGCCTCTATAAACTAGGAAATGATTCATTCAGTTGCAATTCACCTTTTGATGGATGAATCTACTTCTATGAGTGAAAATTTAACAAAATTACATAAATATCCATAAAATTACATCAAATTACATCATGAGTTTGAAATTGAGAAGTAAGAAAGTCAAACTATCAAAAATTAGGCAAAAAACAGAGCTACTGAGTCAAAAATGAGAAAAATCCTCCAATGTGTCGCGCCTGATTTCTCTATGCGTCACGCCAATTTGCAGTTGATTTTGGAGGCCTTCCCGATGTCCAAATTTGCTCCAAGTGGGCTTGTTGGAAATTTCTACCTGTCTACTTTCCAACACAAGTGGAATTTCTGAATTTTGCCTTCATTCGCCCCTCCAAAACTGATTTCTCCCAACACTTCTTCTTGTGTGTCAAAAAAGGGGCAGAAAGGTCATTTTTGGGGTGTTTTTGACCCTTATGGAAGCCCAAAACCTATCAAAATTTCTTGGCCATAGGTAGGCATGCATATTTTTCCATGAAAAATCCAAAAATGTAGATTTTGCATCAAAATGAGTCCCCTATCAAAAACGTGTGCCAAGTGGCGTAGCGCATAGAGCAGAAAAGTCTGCTTTTAGGCCAAAATTTTCAAAAACGCAAAAAGTGTCCCAAATTTTTTGAAATTTGGGCTGAGTGTCCTCCATTATGTGCTATGTTGGGCTAAGGAAGCCTCGGCCAAGATCTAAATTCTATCATGCCTTTTCTGACGCTTTGAGGCCTTCTTCAACTTGGCCTTCAAAATTTTGATCCTTGCTTTACAAACATGATTTCTCGCCCAATAATGATTGGCCATGTTCCTCAACATATTTTTCTCCTTTTTGGAGTTCTCCAACAGCTTTTACAAATGAATATTTACCCTTTCAAGCCAAGTTTCACGATCAGCCTCAATCTCTTGCTCAAGTGATGTCATCTTGGTTTTGCTCCTTTTGGCAGCTTGCCGGTTCTCACGTATGTTTTGTAGCCCCATGATAGTTTGCTGATCGTCTAGCTGTTTGTTTCTCTGCTCAAGGTATTTGATTATCCACTGGGCTCTTTCTAGTTTGAGGGACAAAGTATTTATCTCCGCTTTCTGCTCCTGAATGATCTCCCTGAACTTTGAGCTTTGTGGGCCCAAATCAATGTCATCATCCTGAATGAGGATGAAATCTGTCTCCTGCTCTCCTGAAGGCCCCTCATCATGTATTTTCCTCTTACCCTTGTCCTGTACCTATACTGTTGATGAAGGAAGTGAGACCCCTTCCACCCCGGGTGGAGATAATACTTGCTTGGCTACTGTAAACAACCCTCTAGTGCCCCTCTGATAGGTGACAAACACCGACACATTAGCGGTCTGTGTCTCATGACCCTCATGCTGACGTGAAGGTTCACCTGCCTCATGAAAAGCCTCCGAAGGTACCTAAGGGGCTGTGAAGAACTCATGAGAAATGAAATCCTCCCAAGAAATATCCTGCAAGCCAAGCTGATGCATAACCACAATTTTGATGAGTGCAAAGTGATAGATACTATTATACTGCTCCTCAGGAAAATTCCTTTTCCTAGGGCGGTCATCTTCTCAATATTTCAACACATGAAGTAACGGAGGTTCATCATTCTGACCCTGGTAAAATGCATCAACAACCTGATGTGATAGGCATAGAGGCGAGAAAACCAGCCCTCGCAGCTGAAATATTTGATTATGAGCTTCATTAAAGGAGTGTATGAATATTTCAGGAACCAAAAGGGAAAAAATCTACTGAGTTGTCTCAAAAAACTAGGCTTGATGTATGGCTCATAGTGTTCCCTGTCAACTTGCTGCCTTTTTTTCCCTTGCTCTCCAACATTTGGAATATTGGTTGCTAGAGAGATAGATTCAGGTGTCAAGGTGAATGTCACACCTGCAAGAGTGACTTGGCCATTATGTAAATGAAGCACAAACAATCTGGCCAACTCATGATGGTACTGGACTCTAGCAACCATCTCACAAAACTGGTAACAAGACTGCTGTTGAAAACATGTGATAGCAAGAGGGCAGGCCTGCAACTCAGCAAGTGAAGTAGGCTCTTCCCTCACATGTTTTACACTCTTGTGAGGTCTCCTTCACGCATGCAATTCAGTTGTAGAGTCATTGTCTCGGTCATAAGAGGAATTTGTCTCCATGTTTGCCAAAGTTTGTGTTGTCTTAGATGAGTATGAAGAGTTTAGGTTTCTTTGGTTTTTGCTGCCAAGTTTATGAAAATGTGTGAGGGACTATGAAGGGAGAGGGTAAGGGGAGTGTTGGGAATATTTTCAATTGAAATTTGGGGAATTGAAGGGTTTTAGGGACAATCTCTAGGCTTTTTGGGATAGTATTTGGGGTTTTGGAATCTTGTAGCTATGGTTTGGGATAATGGAAATATGGGATAGGGGTAGATGAATTTAGGGATATGGGGGATAGGGAAATGGGCTGATGGAACTAGAAAAATAGTGAGGAAACAAAAAGTGAGGGAGTGATGGCCACACAAAACCAATGTATAAACCCTAAGAAAACATTTCTTGAGCAAGGAAATAGGGTTTGAATTTTTTTTATTAAATCCTCATAGACATCATAAGACACAGGTTTATTGGCATTGACAGAGTTGTTTGACTTACTTGGACCATAGGAAACTGAGCAAATTTGAAGTTTTTGATGAAATCGTGGTAAAAATGCTTTCGTCCCTACGCGTCGCGCTGGCTCTATGTGTCGCGTTGGTGTATTTTTGCCACTGTGGAGGCCGACCCAATGCGTCATGCCTGTCCAATGCACTGCGCCACTCAGCTTATGCACCGCGCCCACAAACTTGCATGACTTTGTTGTGATTTTGCTCTCTTCATTCTACACGGGCCTTTCCTTTGCTCACTCTCTCTTCTTGGAATACAAATGAGCTCTTTGAAACATGAAAATGACTTATATACCAAAGGCTTTTAATTTTCCACTCCTAAAACCCACTTTTGTAATGTTACCTTTAACACTTTTTTTAAACTCTGTTTTAAACAGCTTGCTTCATTTTGGCTCTGATTAAATGAATGATGTGCTTTCTGTTTGCCTTGTAGGGTTGCTGAAGTTTGACAAGGTGACCACGGTTTCCATTGAAATTATTTACAAATGAGAGAACTTGAAATTACATTACATTTATACATAAAAGGATGAAATACTCTATTTTTCTTCAAAACAGAGTTTTGAAGAAAAATACATTATTAAGCATATGATGATGAAGTTCTTAGTACTGAAACTTTATTCAAACTCCTCATGCGCTTGCTGACCATTATTGGGCATTCTGAAGACCTTATTGATGAAACCCTAGACCTAATGGGACTGAAAATCTAAATAATGACTCTTACAAATTTAGGGACAAAAGGTGAGTGCAGATGGTTTTGATGAATGGAAATGGGCCAACAGGTAAAGGACATGAGGGAAAAATCTACAGCAAGCCACTACCGTCAGATGATCCATACTCCTAATGGAATACAACTGACTGACTGAGACACCTAATATGCAATGCAACAAGATAATTTTGATCACTGACGGAGGGATGAAGATACCGACACTAACAGAACTGAAGAAAAAATGGAATCATCTTTAAATCACCAGAATGGACCCAAAAATAACCTATCCCAACACTTCAAGGCAAAAATTTAAACAATCATGAACAAATTCAAAAAATGACCATAAACAAAATTTGTGATTTTTTTTTTAATTCTAGGCATAAATAGGCCTTTTGGACTCACATTTGGTCATTTGTGCTGTGAAGAAATTGTGAAAGTGCTCTGGAGCAAAAAATCCCCTTCTTGGAAAAGAAGCAATTGCCCACCAAATCGATCCAAATCTTTCAGGTAAGCCTCATACTCAGCTTAGTCATTAATTTCTTTATCAATTCAAGTAAATTTTTGGGATTTTCACCATATATATATATATATATATATATGTGTGTGTGTGTGTGTGTGTGTGTGTGTGTGTGTGTGTGTGTGTGTGTGTGTGTGTGTGTAGATATATATGTATATATGTATATATGTATTTATTTATTTTTTCTTTTCTTTTCTGAAACCCTCTGCGTATACGTGGGTTCATAATGATGAACTCACGTATATATGCGACTGTGTCTAAACGGACTCGCGTATGCGCAGAGAAGAATTTTAAAATGAATCTCTAAATGGTTTTTGGATGAAATGATGCAGGATGACCATAAGCTGGAGGGAAAGAGAGCATAGCACTATTGATAATGAGGTCATGGAAGACCAATTATCCTTGGATATACTCCGGGGATGTATATTGTTGAAATTATTCAAAATGCCAAACATGAAAACGAACACAAGATTGCTTGAAATTCTTGTAAGTTACTGGGATCCAAATGAAGATTGTTTCATGATAGATCCAATGCCACTAAGGATTGAAATTGAAGACATTTACTTCATAATTGGACTCTCTCATATAGGGGAACCATTAAATTTGTAGGGAAAGCCCATAGGAGGGTTAAATGTCAAGGATATTATTCGTGTTTACTGTGCTGAGGGTAATTAGAAGGTCGAGACATAGATCCCAATTAGAGATGTGCAAGGTTTGCACATGAAGATATTTTTTTTCACCATTGTGAGAGTATCTATATCAGCTTCCTTACACCAAGCTTCATGAGGAAGCATGACTCTTGAAGTGGATTTCTTGACTACTGTTATGCAGAATTATGAATTACAGATAAATCATTCTTCCCTAGATAGGTGCTTATCTAGAACAACAGGTCAAAGACTTTACAACTCTCTTTCCTAACTGTAAACAGACACACATAATGAAATAAGAAGCTTACTTGGAGTCCAAGTGCTTCCAAAGTCTCCTTCTGCCGCTTTTGTTGTAGCTTAAAATTCCATCCGGCTATGCAAAATATTTCCTACAAGAATGAACACTAAACAGCAAGAGATAGCAATAATACAGATGTTTATTCAAGTTATTTAGCTAAATCAATAAAACATAAACCATATACATCAAATAAGAAATCATGATATGGAAAATCAAAGCTTATACATATGCATATAGGGAAAAATAAGTAGTAATCTTTATTAATTATAGAAAGGGAGGTTACGACCTAGTGATTGATTTAGTGTCACCATCTCCAGCAGCATCCTAGCCTCATCACAATGCAGATATCTCCAGCAATATTTCACTCAAATCAATTCCTCAATTGAAATTCCACCAACATTTCTCTACTCAAATTCTTCCTTCTCAAACACTAAGATCTGTGCTCAATTTATAGAGGAGTTGAAGGTAGTTTTACAATCAATGACTTTCCAATAATAGGCAAGACATGTTCCCAATCTTGTAGATTTCAAATGGACACATGGATTCGAATTTTGACACATGTGAACTCTTCTAGAAGGCACTGACCAAGTGGAGATTCCTAAACAATGAGAATTTCCCTCCCAATGTGACCAACACACCTATGAGTGTCGGGAAGTGCTTTGCAAAGAAACCTTGCATGGGGCTACCTGCATATGCAACACACTTAGTCCCTTTAGAGGCAGTGTTGATGAGATCTCATATGATATATTATAAACTTCAAATCTTGGAAACCTTTGCAGATGAAATTCTTGAATGATTTGTCTTGTTCTTTGTCTTAGGGCATATAACAACTGAAATAATAGGGGATGTTAGACCCTATTCATTGGTCCTGGAGATGATTCCCAGTTAACTAGGTCATTGGGAATGGTGCCCAAATTGACTTATAACAATTTCCCCCTAAAGAATGAAGTCATAATAATAATAAAAATATTTTGATTGAGATGCTTTACACTGTGATGGGCTAGAGATGAAGTGGAGTGGCGACCTTCATCAATCTTACAATACATTACATCATGATTATCCTCTTGATCATAATTGTTGAGGATAGGCATTCCCATGTTCAGCACATAAACAATCTAATAACATGTACATAATTCATAAATTCGTCTACATTGGAATGTTTCCCAATACAGACATGCCTATAGATATAGGCCCATGTTTGGATGACGATCTGTATGTAAGGTCACCATATAGATGATGTGTACAACAATCCTGAAATTGCAGCCTGGATGGGTGAAACTAGATCCCAGGTCTTCTTATCTCGTTCACTCGATCATTCGGGTACAAGTCTAGCCATGCGAATATATGATTTATAGTCGAACATGGAAAGAAAATGTTTTATTACCATCTTGTTGGGCCTCCGTAGTTTGCAATGATAGACACAAAAAGTAGTCTAAGATCAGGTAAGTACTTTGAAACTAGCCTGCTTTCAACATACTCTTAAGGGAACTTTTCAAAGAAACTGTTGGAGAAGAAACCAGAGGACAGGGCTAACCATAGACTTCCCTGGTTCAGCTTTAATTAGAAAACTTTATCAAGAACATTTAAAAAACAATATCTCAAGTTTTACTCAGGAAACATGGGCTCACCAACACTTCACTGGTTATACTCTATTGAATCATCTTTAAATAAACAATCAGGAGAAAACATAAAGGATAAAGATTTTTAGTGAGATTTAGGGTACTTCAGAAGTAAATCCTAATCTATATTTGTTGTTCTTTATCAGATAAAGGTGGACAAAATGGAAACAAAAAGAAAATAACAATTTACAGTGAGAAACACATCACCATTAACATAGACCAGGATCCCATAAATCAGTTATTTGTATTTGATGTCCAAACCAGTTACAATCTTCAAGTCCAGTGGGTCTCTACAGCTTCAAACTTCTCATCTCAGCTTATGTATCTTCAATTACAAACAGAGCTACAGCAGCTTCAAAATCTATTTACATGCAACAAATATCCAGAGACCAACCCCTATACTGTCTTCTACAATAGTATTTATAGAAGAATGAGGAGGTGGAGTGTAAGAAGGGTTCATTAGTTCAATTAATACAGAGTAATGGTGCTTTGACCTTTGGGAGGCCTAAGGGAGAATATTTCGAGTGCTCATCTATGTTGTGATTAATTTTACATTAAGTTCCATCAATCTTAGTTAATATTGTTGACTTTTGGGGATTGCTTAGTAGGCTGATTGTAAATTCTGAGCTACTTTTGGCAAAAGATCTCTGACTATGCATTCATTGTGTTCTCTTTTGCGAAGATAAATCTGAAGATGGTAGTTGAAGAGTTATGGCATTGATGATGTGGCATTAAGAGGCTCTTTTGTTTGACCTGTCTTCATTTGTGGATTTAAACATTGATCTACCTTTAATATGTATTTTATCTTTAGGTATCTGGTTAAGATATTTTGATCCTCAGTCTTTTTGCATAATCCCTTTTACTTCATTAGTGCACTGATATTCCTTAATCCTTCATCACTTCGTTGGTGGTGTGCAGGTGTATGGGTATGTCGAGGGTTTCATGGTATAACCAATGCTCATGAGGCATGGGTCGAACCATGATTTTTGAACCCTGTGGATTCCCTTTTCTACATGAATATTGGCTTGAGGATCATCGTCCTTTGGCCCTTGGTCACCTTATCATGAATGTGGGATGGCTCTGCAACCCATTTTCCATGAAACCTGCAACATAAAACATAAACCATATTATAAAAGCCTGCGGGAATAGGGATTACTGCATCAGAGGTTGATGAGGGTGAGGAGCAGTGAGGGGAAAAGGCTTTGCAGCGATGGAGGGGGCTTATGAACAAAAACGGGCGAGAAAACCAGTTCAAAAGAGTATTTGGCGCATATTGGGCGAAAGCAATTTTCGCAATACTATGAGTGGTTATCGCGCAACCAAAAGGCAGTAAGTGGTTTTTCCCGAAGGCAATGCAATTCCATACATCAGTCGACACCTATCTTTTCTGATATCGCCAGTATCGCAAAATTTTGAAGCGTTAAACCTTGGGCACAAGAATTTTGTGATATGAAATATATGTCATCAGATGAGGGAGAGGCGATCCGATGGTGCGGGTGGAATGCGATGAATAAGATGCGAGATGGGAGTGATAATGAAATACAGGTGGCAGCACATGATTGGACAGGCACTTCATATGGTGGAAGGTAGGCCCTATTGAAGTTGGGTTATCGGGTTTAATGCGGGAGCGGTAGATCAAATGGATCAACGGATAGGATTCACTCACAAGGGTGACTAAATGATAGGATTTGGATGGAAAGGGGGATAGGAGAAGCGGCACGATGGCCATTGATGCATTTGAATGGTGGTCCAGGTGAATAAACGGGCTTCTCGATAATGAAAAGAAAATAAAATAAAAAGGGGATCGGAAGGAAAGAGAGGGCTTAGTGCCAAGTGTGGCGGGAATATGGAGAGATGGTGACCGGAGCGGTGTTGAAGGAGCTTAGTCCTTAAAAAGTGCTTGGTTATGTATTTGAGGTTTATGGGAAAGCGAGGCTAAGGGCTAGGTGAAAAAACGCTTAGGACATTTGTTTACGGGAGAATGGAGTTTTTGCTAAAAAGTTGGATTTTGGCTTTTGAGGGAACCGATAGGAGGGAAAAGGGAATTTATAAGTTTTGAAGGGAAAAAATGAAGGAAAAGGTAATTTTTAAGAGGTAGATGGAGGATAAAGTCAAAATGAGTGAATGAAATGATGAAAGAGGAGGTTATTTAGGGGAACGATCTTGCGAGGGCGGCGGTTTTAGCTTGGTTTATTCACAATGGCTTGATGAAGGCGAAGATTACTATCAAAGTTCAAGTAACACGGGGGAAGACTTCAAGGATGAGCATTTTTTCATGAAAACAATCTCTTGAAGGCTTAAGACTTATTTTTAGCCATCATTTTCTCCATCAAAAAATTTGCGATGGCTAACACATCCAATGATGTGAGCTATTAAAAACGTGAGAGAACCACCATTAATGTCAATGGCCCTCAAGCTACTACGGTACATTTAGTAAGGCGTGAATAGATGATTTGATGTCGAGCTTACCAAACAAAATTATTTCGATTAAAAAATTCGAGAAGCGAGGATCTTGTCGATGTTGTAACAGAAGCCTCGTAAATGCTTAGAATATAATGTTTCTAAGTGAACTTCACGGATAATGATTTGTGCAAATCGACAAGAAGCCACCTTATTGTGAAACGGGAATTCTTGATTTTGGAGACAAAGGTATGACATGATATAGCAATGTTCGGGGATGAGCGCTAGCAAGAATGAAGGTTTATGAGTATTGCGAAGGATAGATATTCAACGGATGACTTCTCTTGAACATATCGACGACACTAAGATGAGTTGGCAGCATTATTTAAAGAAAGCAAAGTGAAGGTATGATGAACCATAAGGTATGAATGAACTATCAAGAAGATTACCCTACCCAAACGGTCACGGACATGGAGTGAAGTGTCATGCTTGTTACACCTTTTTTGGTCATCTAACACATTTTATTAGATGGACCCAAGTACACCATGTAAGACCAATTTTACCTAAGTAAAATTGCATTCACTATGAAAAAATAGCAGCAAGCCACCTTTATTAAGTTGTTTATGGTCTAAAACGAAACCGCATGAGGAAATATTAAATAAAGCTATATTTGTTTGATTTTTCCTCGAAGATAATTAGTTAAACAACAATTTAATTAATATTCCTGGTTATATTTAACCCAAAACAAGGAAATTAATTGAATAAATCATTATTTATATTATTATTTTCTAAGAATAATTATTTAAACCTTATTTAAATAATATTCTTTGTTAAATATGACTAAATCACCCTTAAATAATTAAATAAATCATTATTTGTTGATTATTACTCAACCACATCCTTAAAATGATAAATAAATCATTTATTTATTTATTTACAAATAAAGGGATTTTGACCCAAATGATTCCTTTTTTCCCTCCAACAAATATAATAAGATATTCCATAAAATTTTGATCTTGATTTGGTTAATAATATTTTAATTGTGCACCAATACTAGACTAAATCAATATTTTGTTATAAATAGAAGGGTTTTCCATTCATTTATCTTTGTTGCTTAAAGATCACTCTAGATCTATACTTTTGGTACGACTATTAATCCACCAACATAGTCATATTTTGCTACCATTTTTGTCACGGGTTTCATCAAGAGAGAGAAATTTTAGATATAAAGTGTTGAGGACTCACAAAAACCCATCCCATTGAGGGCGGGAACACGCTCCTGTGTTTTCCTCCCCGGGTGCCATTAATACAAAATTCATTCAACATATTCTTGCCTTGTCTGTGGATGCATGGAGTAAATCATGTTTTTCTACACTTAATGTTTTTATGCATAGATATAGATTTTTACGGCAATTTATCTTGATCACCTAAATGCAGATGCGAGGATATTGGAAATATCTTCTTGTTAGGGTTGTTTGTTATACTGACTAAAGTGGTATTTTTTCGTACACTTGGAATTAAGATTCATACTAACAGCGGCGACTCTGCCGGGTTTTACGATTACGACATTGTCATTTTTACGATCCTTGCATATCCCGATTTTGCTTCAAACACTAGGATTTCTCTTGACCTCTTGTTTTCTTTTCTTGATGTTGTTTTTAACCTATAAAAACCCTAAAACGACAAAAATTCTAACTTCTATGTGTTTCGAACCTGTGCCCCCTTGGAGGCAGCAAACATCAGCAGTAGTTGAGACGACACTTTTTTACGAAATCTGCATCGAGAGTGCCGGAAGTACGGTCTCCTTTTTGCCCAAAAGCTGCGACCTAGAACCTCGGGATGCACCTTCCGGCCTAAAAAGCGCAGCCTCTGAAAACGAATTGACTTCCAGCTTTGGACTTTTTTGGGGAATTTTCTAAAAGTTTTATGGGTTTGTCTAAGCCACTTTTTAGGGTTGTCGACCTCGTCTCCACCCGTTTTGGACCTTTACTTGTTATTTTTTGCTCAAATAAGTGGGAACCTAGCCCCCTAGGGCTTTAGTACCCTCCATTTTTTGTGGAAAGAGTTTTCTTGTTGCGGGTTTTTAAGAATTTCAAAGTCTTGACCATTTTCATATACGATACCCTCACATTGAGATCCACTTCAAATTACCTTGTTATCCATCCAAATCACCTCATTTATCTTTGTTTTGGTTTTCCTCTAGGGTTCACTCTATTTCCCTCTAGGAGATAGCCTTTCGCCACCTCATTTATAGCAATTTTTCCTGCGATTTGTTGTTGTTTTACGCACAACTTTCCAACAAGTAGTTCCTTTAGATCCTTTGTCCCTCTTGAACTTAGATCTGTACTATTTTAGTGTGTTTTGATTAGTTTTTACTTGCCCACGGACTAGTTGTTGAGAGGCCCCACCTCCTTGGGTTTAAATTATTGCATTATTAGGTTTGTTTCTTTTTCTATTTTGCGGGAGCTTATATCTTGTCATTTTTAGGGGTTTGTTGCGGCTATACAACACACTTTTATTTTTTATCTACAAACATCTGGGTTTAAAGAATAAAATTTACACAATTCACACACACACCTAAAAGCGAACAAGAACTTGAATTGACACCGCCAAACAAAGATAAAACATTAAAATCAATTGATCTGCACCTCTTTGCCCTTGCCGACATTGTAATCGGTTGATCATGCACCTCCCTGCCCTTTTCGGTCTCTTTTTCCTTTGTGTCATGTTTGTGTCGTCATCATTGTGCTACCAAGTTTTAGCCAGGAACTTCTTGGCCTTCATCCTCGGTTTGCGGTAGGCACTCCTCCGCGTAGGATTCGAGTTAGTCCTCCGTCTTACCCCCTCCGACTCTTCTTCTGGTCCATTGGGTTCTCCTTCTCATTACGCTCTTCGGTTCTCCCTGTCACCTTCACCATTTACGGTGTAGGACCCTGTCTTTGAGGTAACCCCTACCCTCATGCTGGGAATACCATGAGTAGGTACAACGGACACTACCCCATTGCGCCCTTGCTCCCCTTCATAGTATGCCTTAGCCTCTGGAGATTTTGACCATTTGATAAATGACCCTATACACCATGACGCTAGTTGACTTTCTTTGTCTCCAACAAAGCTCCCTTTTCAGGCATCTCAAAGAAAGTTTGAAGGCCTTGAAAGATCCTTAGTCATGTTTGATCTTTCCACATGTGGTGTTTGTCTAACTCGTACGGAAGTAGCTGCGCGTCTTCGATTGTTCCAATGGTCTTCACAGGGTGAAAACTTCTAAGTGGTATGTTGATCGGTCCCTTCCTCTCATACCACCTTTGCGACTCTTGCACAGGATTTTGTCTTGCTGTCTTCCTTCGTTCGACAACACGGTCTGGGCCTCTTGACTTCTTTTCGTCGATCATGTACCAACGACCCACCTCTCCCGATCATGTCTGGGAATGGTGGAGAAGAAAGAGCTTATGTCGAGCTCTACCTTCAAGGACTATATCTACATGGATTGGTTCCTTAGATCTCTTTTCCCACCTATCAGAAAATATGTCTGTCGCACTTTCCTCCGCCCGAAAGTTTCTCTCCAAATCGCATTAAAACATGACACAGTCCACATGGGCGAATTATGTTTATACGATTCACCAGCAGTCTTCCCGGACTCGGTGGTGCCAACACACGGGGCATCTCACGCGTCGACGGTATCGTTGGAGTGCTCTCTAATCCGTATGCTAAGCCTCCCATGGGCTATGTCTTTCCTCGAGTGAGGCCATCACCTCACACTTTTCCCCCTCCCGGTAGCACGTATCCGGGATACGACGTGCACTCCTCTTTTTTCCCCAACCTCCTACTTCTATCTTTGTTACCCAACCTCCTTATTATCATATCCACCGGCTGGTGCTCCAGCTCCACCGACGTATCACCCCCCTCCTCCCTTGCCTTCTCAACCCCCACGTGGTAGCCACCACCCCCTCGGGGGCATGTGTATGCACGGTAGGGTGCGACTAATCCTCCTCCCTCCAAAAAGAAAGGGGAGAAAGGCACTCAAAATCGAGTTCCCACGGTAATACTAGACCTAATCACGGTAACACTCCTAACACACTACGAACCGACAACGGAGACATAGCCCAGCGGGGAGCGCATGTTCACACGAACAAGCCTTTGTTCTTGTTGTGGTGTTTATGGTCATTACGGGCATGATTGTCCTCTTTTTCCATAGATGAGGTAGCTTGGAGTCTCAAGCAACTTTGAGAGGGACGACAAGTCGTCCCACCATTCCTCCCAATCCTGCTAAGTCAGGCGGTTGTGCTTACCGTCCTTTCCCTCAACAAGGATTTGTGGCTACCCAACCACCTAAAGGTTGGCGGCCTCAAACCTCTTCCATCTAGTACTCCGTTCTGATTCTCATGATGAACTGCGATCAACATCTAACCATAGACATCAATCTTCGAGACTGGGTCTCGTCAATACAACAAGCCTCCCACTACGTACGTACGAGTCACCTCCTTCGGTCTCTCTGAGCCCACTCTTTCAACTTTTTTGATGGCCTTGAAGATCCCTCGGCCTGGGTGTTAGGTTCATGCCAAGATCACTAAGGGACCACTACGTCGAAAATTCTACTTTTGTCGGCTTCTGTCGTATAGCATAGTAGATGATGCGGAACAATCTCTTGTTTCCATTTCAACGGCGGAACTCCTCCAGTTGTGCACTTCACAATGAAAAGGTCTACTGTGCCGTGGGTGTTGTGAATCATACGACGATCGATTGATTGTCTTTGATGTTGACCGATCGAGACATCCTCCTCTCCCGACTTAGTCGCTTTCCAAATCCCGATCGAATCCGTAATGCCAATGTTTCTAGGGTGCATTGCGGTAGAGAGGCATCCACCTATGTGATGTCCTCTTTGGTTTGGAAGCAACTCGGATCCTTGATTTGGCTCCTTCCATGATCACTCTTCGACGCTAGGTGTGCAACCTCCCGACCCATTGACATTCGCAATTGTCCCTGTACTCTTGCGAGCGAATTGTTTGCATTGACGTAGAAGTCATAGATGCCTTAGATTACAACATTCTATTGGGTCATAGCTAAACATATGCGACATTAAGTTTGTCCCTTCCACGGTTCACCAGGATTTCTTTCCCTCATAATGGAAAGATAGTCACCATTGACCGATTGACATATTACGAACCGAAGTCTTAGACCTCCCACAGGTCCACTATCTCTTCGGTGGCAGAGTAGGTAAACTACGAAGGTCTTTGGACCGGTGTTTCACCCGAGTCTACAAAGATTCCTCATTATGGTACACATTCCCTAGTATTTATCCTCTATCTTTGATCCTGACTCATCGAATTTTTGCATGATGCAATCGTCTCGGTACTCTCAAGTAGCCTGCCTCGGCCTAGTCGGCCGACCTCCTTGCCCGCTGGAAAGCCTTCTCCCTAGCCCTTCGATTCAGCCTTCGTTCCTCCTCCTCTTGGTCCTTCAGTTGGTCACTTACGAGCCTCCTTACCATCCTGAACGGTTCCTCCGAGGCCTCAACCATTTAGGGGTTGTCTGCCGGCCATTACCACGGTCGGGATATCGTTCCTAGCTCCCCCACCGAGTTTTTATACCCTTGTGTGGCCACCCTCTCTCTTCCTAACCCGGCCATGGGATTCCCATACGGTACCTTGATCCTCCAGCCACTACCCACCGAATTCGACCTAAACCTTGTCTTGCTTTGACCCGAGTTCAGCAATCCCCATGACTTCTCTCGCTGTGACGGTGCCTCAACCACCTTAACGGGGAACCACCTCCTGTTGCGGCCTTCGGTAAGAAGGGAAAAGCTCACAAAGAGGCCTCAGGAAAAGGCCATGACGACCTGTGCCTCCTTTGCCTCCAAGAAAGCCTATGATTTTTGTGATGTCGTCGGTCACACCACCACTTACTTGTCACCGAGTTGCCCACCTGCACATCAAGCCCATGGTTAAAGTCGCGTTCCCTAAGTATACGGTCCACGAAACCTCTTCTTCTTCATCATTGTAGCCAATAACACCAGGCTTATTCACACCAACCAACCTTGTGCTTTCGTGTGATATCCATGGCCATTATTCTCATCATTGTCCTCGCCTTACGCATTCTGGTGCCTCTTTAAGGTAGTTCGAGAGTACGATATTGAATAAATTCAATTCACTTCTCATAGTAATTTCAATATCTTTTGCCAAGCCGGACCGAGATTTACCGCTCCTATTGAAATTCCCCTTCCCGATGTCGAGATGACGGAGCATGTAGCCACCATCCTGCCTTTATCACCATCCATGAGACTCGGCGGAAGCTCCCTCACAGATCTTCTCCTGTTGTTTCACTTGACCTCCTTCAACGATCACTCTAGGCTCGACATCGGTAGATCCCTTATGTGTATTCTTACGTCATCCCCCATAACGATGGGCATGTGAACCTTTCTTCTCATGATGATTAGTTAGGTAGCTTCGCCACATCATGTGGTGAACTTCCTCTAGTCATTTCACCTTCTTTTATGACGACGACATCATGGAAGCCATGTCACCCGACTTCATCTTTCCCACCCATAAATGGGATGCCACCATACGTACCTATGGTGACTTACGTGGTGCGAGCACAAGCTACACCTCACGGTAGCTCCCATGCTCCACCTCACCATCGGCATGTAAGTAGTAGATATCTACCCCGGATTACTCCCTCATCGGAGTAGTTCAATTTCTAATTTGCGCTCGGAGTTACCGGCATTGTTCATCATTCTCCCATTTATTGTCTTGTGGCACCTTTCGGATAGACTTGCCATCAACACCTTATATCGGTTTCACAGTAAGTTGCAATCGCTACTCTCGGAATCTAGCCTCGGTAGAGTTGAGCCATTTTTACCCACTTACATTCCACTTGTTCTCTTGAATGGTGTATGCATTCGTCTGTACTACCAATAATCGGGTTGAATATGATGCGGTGTAGGTTTATTATCCGATTCCCTTTCACATCGCGTCCTCCACCTTCATGTTTGTTTATATTCTTTTGCTTCTTGTCATGCAGTTGAATGGTGTCTATCGTGTGCATAATCTATCCTTTTTAGAAGATATTTATGAGTGAAGCTTTTGATGCGTGAATTTGAAATCATTACTTTTAGTCATGTACCTAAGAGCACCAAATCACTATGTAGATAGCATTACGAAACCATATTCTAGATTGGCATTGCGCACACATTTAACAAAAGACAATAACATTAAAATATCACAACGATGCATATCCATAATATGTGTCGTATAAAATATTTTAGTCCATCTACTGGGATACATGACATGCCCATAGAATGTTACAAAAACTCAGCTTGGGGCACCATTGTCCCTACACACTAATCACTATGCGGGATCGAGCCAATAGCTCTGCTCCGCAACCTAAGCCAGATCATGCATACCTGTCGGCCATCACCATGTGCCACATGACCTCTCGCCATTCGGAAGGGTAGACCAATACATGGATCTATGTCTTGGCCATCTGATCCTACCAACCGTGCTCTAAAACAACGAAAATTCGAAGCCTCTCATCTATGACGGATTTCCTCGGAGAGTTGTTGCATCCTCATTCTCGCCCTTGCTCCACTAGGTCCTGCGGTCCCCTATACGTAGGTTGTCCCATATATTTGGTCGATTTCTGGAAATTTGTATCTACATACCAAAAGTGAAAGAATCAATATCACATAAAATATTCTAGACCTTTACATGCACATAAAATATTAGCAATTTTCACTTACCATCAAGTTCCCATATTCGATGAGAGCGGTGGTAGGTTGGGTCCCAAAACAATATCCCGCTATAGGGATAGTCGTCTATATACGATGCCATCTGATCCTAATGAGCAAAGAACTTGGGTCGGAACACCCGTCCAACCACCCCACCTCCTCCTCTACATAGTAGTTGCTCCCATCGAGGCGCATCCTAGGCTCTCTCGAGACTGTCTTGAGTTGTATGCGAGGTCAAAGCATTGGAATCTTCTCGAAGAATGAGCACAAAATTGTACCATATGCATAGTCATGGTTCACTTGCCACTTGCATAGCAACAACTGTTGTTTCAATGGCTGACACGGCATCATACACGGGCCCACCCTTATTTGAGTCCCCTCGAAACACTCTCCACAAGCATCATCTTCCCTCCGGTGATGTGATGGAGTGCAGTTGCCCAAGATCCGCGATGCCGACGTGGCCACGGCACGGGTCTCTAACCTCTCCAAATCCTCGATGGGTGTCAAGATCCCCTTGACTTAGAGACCTAGTCAACAATGGCCTCACAAACTCCATGATGTTCCACCCCCACGGTAATATTGGCTGGTATTCCCTACCATCAGTGGTGGGGAACCGAACGGGGAAATATATATCATCGTCGACTCGATCCCGGTGCCCTGCCTTATAAAGACCTCATGGTACGAATCCCAATAGCTAACAATCGGGCCGATGAGGGCTCTCCATCTCTCATCGAGGTTCTCCACAAACTTCAAAACCCCAAACTTGGCCGGTGCATTGCGGACACCTTGATCCTCCGGATCTACGTAAGTAATACGCCGGAGTGTTGGGCAAAATTTTAATCTATGGACAAATTGTGCTTCCCTAGATAGGTGATAGTCTAGAAAAATAGGTGAAATACTATGCTACCATTTCTCCTAACTCGGAATAGATATACGAGAGAGGATTGGAGGCTTACTTGTTCATTTGTTTCCTAATGGATCCTTATGTCGCTCCTACATTTGCAACTTCAAATTCAAGCGAGTTTGTGAGATGAATGCTTCTGCAAGAAAGAACATTGAAGCAGAGAAAAAGATGCAATAATATAGATATCTATTCAAGCTAGTTAGCTAAATCGATGAAAACATAAACTACATTCATCAACCAAGATCTTACAATATGGAAAATCAAAGTTAATATAGATGCATGTAGGGAAAAATAAGAAATGCTCTTTATTGATGATAGAAGAGGGTTACAATCTAGTAGGCGGTTGGAAGTGACCTTCCGGAAAAGTTCCCAAGTCTCATCACGGCATAAATCTCTCTGACGGTAGCTTCATAAACGAAGCTCTCAATTGAAAATTCTCCAATATTTCTCTACTCAAATTCTTCCTCCTCAAACACTTAGATCTATGTTCAAATTATAGACAAATGTGTAGGTTGTTTTGATCAATATCTTTCCAAAAATAGGCAAGACATGTTTCCATTCATGTAGATGTCAAATGGACACTTGGATAGAAACGACACATGTGAACTCTTCTAGAAGGCACTAGCCAGAGTGGAGATTCCGGAAACTGTAATGAGAATTTCGCTCCAAATGTGACCAACGCACTGTGAATGTCGAGGAAGTGCTTTGCAAAGTAGCCTGTGGGGCTACCTACATATGAAACACACTTGGGCCCCTTAGAGCCTACGTTGGTGAGCTCTCATATGCTAAATAATAAGCTTCAAACCATGGAAAACTTTTCTTGGTAGAGAAGTCTTACTTGATTTGTCTTGTTTCTTGTCTTAGGGTATGTAGCAACTAAAATGATAGGTGACAGTAAACCCTTCGATCATTGGTCACGAGGAGATGATGCCCGGTTAACCAAGTCATTAGGAATCGTGTCGAAAATTGACCTATGTGATTTCCCCTAAAGCATGAGATCCAAATAATAAGAACATTTGATTGAGATGCTTTA
Organism: Pinus albicaulis; assembly: GCA_034641835.2. Taxonomy (NCBI): domain Eukaryota; kingdom Viridiplantae; phylum Streptophyta; class Pinopsida; order Pinales; family Pinaceae; genus Pinus; species Pinus albicaulis. The sequence continues at coordinate 80,363 of JAXQQM020071997.1, forward strand.
CTGCTTGTGATGGCTTTGGAAACGACGAAATGGTCACCTACATCAATATTACAATACATTTTTCATCATGATATATCCTCTATTGATCATAATTGCTGAAGGTAGGCATTCTAATGTTCAACACATAAAACAATCTAATAACATGTACATAATTCGGAAAGTCATCTACATTGGAATGTTGCCCAGAAATGCGGACACGCCTACGGATATAGGCCCATGTTTGGATGACAATCTGTATGTAAGGTCATTGTGCGGATGATGTGTACAGCAATCTTGGGAAATCACTGACTTGGATGGATGAAACTAGTCACGGGGTCTTCTTATCTCGTTCACTGCGATCATTTGGGTACAAGTCTAGCCATGCGAATATATGATTTTTTCATTGAACATGGAAAGGCATCGTTTGATTACCGATATTAGTGTGAGATGTTAACAAACGCGAGAGAACAACCATTAATGTCAATGGCCCTCAGGTACTACGATTACATTTTGTAGGCGCGAATAGATGATTTGATGTCGAACGCCAAACAAAATCTTTCGGTCGAAGGTCGAGGAAGCAAGGATCTTGTTGATGTTCTAACAAGCCTCATGATGGAATCTCATGTTTCTAAGTGAACTTCACCGGATATTCGGTTGTTGTCGACGAGAAGTCACCTTGTTGTGGGAGTTATTGATTTTGAAACAAGGGTATGACTTGATATAGAAATTTTCGGGGATGATGGTCATGAAAATGAAGGCTTACGAGTATTGTAGATGGATGAGTTTTTAATCAACTTGGATTACTTCTCTTGAACATACTCCCGGCGACAACAGCAGTGAGTTGACGAGCGTTGACCCAAAACCAAAGTGAAGGTATGATGAACCATAGGTGTGAATGAACTATCAAGATGATTACCCAACCCAAATAGTCACGGACATGGAGTGAAAGAAGTGTCATGTTCAAGAGCGACTTGCTACGAAAAGAAACTTTTCTTACTTTTCCCAAATTTTCCCAGTCCTTCATGCGACCAGTACCACTTTATTTTTTGACAAGCTTGGGAGGATAACATTTGCTTGATGCATAATTCAACCCTTCGGGTGAATAAAGTATCGTTATTTAATAATTTAATGAGTCTGTGATGAATGAAACTCAATTCTTGCCATGATTGACGAGCCACGTCGCTGTTTTATGTTTTAACGAGCTTAACGATAGTGATAGCCGGAAGTAATTTTTTATATTTAGGAGGTAGAAAAAGAGGACGAAAGAGAACTCCATAAGTACTTTTTCATAAATTTGTCTCTCGGACACGAAAAAAGTGTAAAATAATATATGAAAGAACCTCTTTGGTCATGTTTAACCAGGTATTCCTTTTTTAAATAATCCATCTTAGTCCAGAAAAGGGTTAAACTTATACTAAGTAGATATCAATTCATTTACTTTAACAAGCTCAAAGTGACAAGTGCCCGGCAATCTTTTCACATTATCGGAGTACGAAAAGAGCTAAAAGAAGACTCTAGGGTTCCTTTTTTGCTATTATCGAAGCTCGAAAAAGAGATAAAAGTGCTTCAAATCCTTTTTCGTTTTTAACAAAGCTCGAAAAATAAGGAGAAAAAGTATGCTTTGTGGTCCAAGTCATTCTTTGAATAAATGTTTGCATGACTAATTTGTTCATGGGTTATTATTTCATGTTCGGAGACAACATCAAATGGATTAAAATACTGTTTTGTGATAAAAACATAATAAAAATATAGTCATAGCAATAATTTAACTTGCAAACAATTAAATGACTATAAAAAGCGATTTCACTATTCATTTCTACCATTCCATAGTTATCATTTGCATTTCAGAGCTCTAAACCCTGATTTTCCCCCGAACTTCGGTCGTTGATTGCAATCATTTTTGTGGATGGATTTCGTTTCCGTTTGATCGAGTTAGTTCTATGAACCTCCTCTTCCCTTTTCGGTATTCATTTCATTCCCATTCCTTGTAAATGTTTTAGGTTTTAAGGCCCACAGGGTAAGTCTTGCCCAAAATGAGGACAACGCACCCTGAATGTCCAAAACCTACGTTACATATTAGGTATAGTGAAGGGTACCTACATATGCAAATGCATTTGTATACGACCAGTGCGTTGGGCGCGGTTAGAGATTTGGTTTTCATGTTGTGTCCAATTTTCCTATTTTTGCAATGAATGGTATCAATAGGATCTTATGGTTGATTTTCGAGGTTTCCATTAGATTATAATGACAATTACATGGAGAGAAAGAGAACATGAAGAACAATATATGATTGCCTTGGATAATTCTGGGCAACTGTAAGAGCCTTAAGAGATTGCGGGCTACTTAAGTACTTCAAATTTTTGAGAATGAGGCAACAAATAGAACTCTTGGAGTTCTTAGTTCAAGCAGGATTCGGTGATAGAGGAATTTCACATAAAAAAATCAGTGTTGTCCATAACAATTGAGGATGTGTATTTTCTCACGGGTTTGTTGAGGAAAAGGTTTTTCCCATTTTCTCTCAGGGTCTCACAGATTGGAGGAGGGGAACGGTGAGGGACTATGTTATGCGATATTTCTATCCGGAGGAAAAACCTGAAAATATGGAAAAATAAACATGCGGGATGTCGGGGATTTGCCTTTGAGAACCATCATTTTCACGATCTCTAAACTTCCTGGCAACTGTTACACCACATGTAGCGAACCGATCGTATATGCGGTATGCGCTAGAGTGCTTAGAGCCAACGATCGTCGATTCAGTGCAGGCCTTCATCTGAATAAAGGAACAAGCTGAATAAAGCAAAGGGAGGAAGGAAAGAAAAATTTCGGTTATGGTTTTCCCATCCTTATCTCCTTCACTTTGGAATGAATTCCTTTGATGCGGCCACAACATGTAACATTGGATATATCTAGTCCTAGAGATCCCCGAATGCGAATGGGTAGAACTCACAGGTCGGCATGCGGCCAATCGACCGTTGTGTTCTCGACTACATTCTTTGCTTGGTTCCGGCCAACAAATCATTACCATCGATGGTATGCATATGCGGTGTCAACTTCCTAGGAGATCCGGATCTAGTATTACTAGAAGGCACTCGGTGGGGTGCAATGGGTAAGAATGATTCGACCATGTTTTTTGATTTTTATAAATTTTGTATAATGTTTTTGTGTTTTTATTTATTTCCAAGACTAAACTAAATGTGTATGATGTAATGTAGATATTGGTAAAGCGTTCAACGGTAGAGGAACCGGAAGCGTAGGCGGATGCGCGGTTGTCGGGAGAGCGGTCCTTCGGGACTTGATATGGCTGAGACTCTGGCTAAGCTTCGAGTGCTTGTAGAGGGATTAACCTTCGGGATTACGGATTTCGCTCGAAGAAGAGTTACCCATGCGGCCCTTGTGACACACTGTTGGGGTTCCTAACCATTGGATGCGAGTTGCTCAGTAGAATTATTAGATCTATAGCATCTTACCACAAACACCACTAGTTTACTTGTGATATTTTTGCATACATTTTGAGGTCGGATGACCTATGTGTCTTGGGAACAAATTTTGTAAAAAACCTATAACTATCTATGTATATGTTTTTAGACTTTTCTATGTTTAATGCAAGTCCTATTCAATAATTCGAATGTTTTATTTACCTATGTGTTGCAAATTTCTATCTAAAACTTGATTAGCTAATGAATCAATTAAAGTGTTAGTTACGGAAATGTGTTGATATTGAATGAAATCAAAATGTCTCTCAAAAGTCAAAGTCTTAGGAACAATCTAAGAAGTGTTGGATTTCTAATAGTATAAATACTAGTAAGTTGTAGTACCACAAGTTATGAGGCTAACCTTATGATTATGCGGATTCAGTACCAAATGAAATGGCATCGGAGAGAATTTTGACCAACACACTGAACTCAGCGATATTATTCATCGATCTACCGATACAAATCCCTTGAAAACTCACCTAACTCTGCGTTTTGGGTAAATAGCCTACGCGCAAAGGATGGGTCTGCGTACTCAGTAGCACCATTAGCATATCCAACAAATGGTTCGAAGATTCGGTCATACGCGATGAAATATAAAGCGGATTAATAACGTCGAAAACTATAAAAAACTAATTCAACATGGTAAATTCAATCAACATTTTCGACAATGTAATACAAAAAATTACTACACTCATGATTAAGCATAGTAACGTTTCAAAATACAACATTTTCTAGTTTGTGCCAATGGAATCCCATCGTAATCAACTAACTCGTAGGCACCATGTGAAGAACTATTTTGACAATATAGGGGCCATACCATAGTGGTTCGAATTTCCTGTTACCTGTGCATCAACTTCTTGTTCATAAAGAAGGACCAAGTCACCCTGCGATAAGATGCGAGAAATTTGCACATTTTTGTCGTATTGCGCCTTTATACGTCTCTTATGCGCTTTTTGGCCAATTGGGCTTCAGCGCGTTCATCTAGATGGATGAGGTTAAGGAGATGCTTCTTCTTTTAAGGTGTTAGGTAACAAGTCTATCACGAGTTTTAACGATGATATTTCACATTGGATTGGTAAGATAGCTTCCGAACATACACCAATTGAAAAGGGGTAAATCATTGCGTTTCTCACTAAAGTTCAATACGCCCACAAAGGTGGGTATAGGATCAAGTGCAGTTCCTTTTACGGACTCTATCATTCGTTGAAGCATTCGTTTAGAGAATTTTGTTAATAGCCTCAACTTGTCCATTGATTGTGGATAATGAGTAGAATTATCATGTGACAATCTAACTTGGCGATCAATTCGAGACATCATATGGTTGTAAAAATGCTTCCCATGATCTATAAATATAGCACATTGGATCCCAAACCGTGCAATAATATGGTTGAAGAAAAATAATGCAGTTGTTTGTCTGTGTTGTTGAATGTAGGCATACGCTTCGGCCCATTTAGTAAAATAGTCGACTACGATAATAATATAACCATGCCCCACAGGACGAAGAGGGTTACGAGTCATGAAGTCAATACCCCATTTCGTAAATGGTCAATGAAGACAACGAGTGCGTACGACTGGTGGTTTGCAGTTTTACGGTCAAAAATACGGCATGCATGACAACTACGGCTGCGAGATACAATCTCGAAAAAATAGTAGGCCAAAAGTAACCCGATGCATAGTATCATGCAACGCGGTAGCATATCAGGATAAATATCCACCGACGGCATGACAATCATTTAACACTTTTTTGGCCTCCTCATGAGTGAACACCTCCTTAAAATGGTATCGAAACCACGATGATAAATTGTATCACCGACGATCAGATAATATTTGGCTTGGTATTAGAATACGTTGTTGATCGAGTGAGAGGTATTAGAGTCAAAAAAATTTTGGGTTTGGAGATAAATGATGAAATCTCCATACCGGGGATCGAATGATCCGATCGAAATAGAGACTCGTACGGAATAGATGGTTACGATGTAGTTGCGGTACTATCGAACGGGTCACGAAAGCCCGACGGAAGCCCAAAGACTTCTTTGAATTGGATTTGATGAATCTCAAATCAAATTCATAAAAATGAAAATCCATTTTGAATATTTTCCCCCCGACGAATTGACGTGATAAGATTTAAGTCGCTTAGAGGTTGCAATCCAAAACTATTATTGTTTTTCGGAGCGAGGACATAATGGTGAAATCTTTGGACAGCTTGAGCAATTTTGCCAGGCAAGCTTTTCCACGTACGAGTACTTAACTTTCGTATCATTGAGATTACGACTCAAATAATAGGTCGGATGTTCAATTCCATTTTCTACTTGGACCAAAACCATAGCGATGGTTATTTCGGTAGGTGGCGATATATAGGAAATAATAATTTTGATAATTAGGAGGATACATTAATGACGCTCGGACAAGATTGTCCTTGACGGCATCAAAAGAAGCTTGCGCAACTTGGTCCCAGTAAGGAGGAACTCCTTTTTCAATAATCCGTTAAATCCTTTAGCCATTTAGAAACTTAGTTTGGAATGAACCTTCTTAGGAAGTTATCCTTTTCTTGAAGTTTTTGCATATGAAGTATTTTATGGTACAAAAATAAAGAGTAACTGTACCTTCAACAGGTCTATTCAAATTCCTTCTTTTGAGACTACGAATCGAGCAATCGACGCGGAGACAACACAAAACACACATTTATGCGAATTGAGCGTATCTTGTAGTGGCAACATAAGAAAATGGCTCTCAAATTCATCGGGTGATCAATCTAATTTCATGAATGTACGAGTAAATCATCTAGATATGGTTGATCGATAGCCGATGTCGTTAAAATCATAATCCATTGCTCTCTAAAAATTTTCCCCAACGTTCCTTAAACCAAACGGAAGTTTCCTATATGTGAATGTGCCCTAGGGACGGATGGTATTGTCTTATGTTGGTCATACGGGTGGATATTGATTTGATTGTAGCTGGAAAATCCATCCATGAATGAAAAAATATCGCATCCCATACAATCATCAATAATGCGGTCGATAAAGGGGGTAGGATAGTTGTCTTACGGACAATCACGATTGACATCCCGATAATTGACACACACTCTAATGGTTCCTTATTTTTTCATAATAGGAACGATATTGAAAACCCACTCGATTAGCGGAGATAGGGTAAATGAAACCGGCACACAAAAAAGTTTTCAACCATTTTTGATGGCAACGGCTTTCTTTGGATGAGCAAGGGATGGGCAGATTGATGCACGGACTGACAGCGGGATACATATTAATAGTGTGTTCAACTATACTAGTATCTATGCACCAGATTTCTCATAAGACCAAGCAAATACGTCACGAAATTCACAAAAAAGAGAGCGATATGAATCAAGTTACGATGGAGAACAAGATATGTCATGTTTGGTCAAAATATCGATAGAAATCATTTCTTCGATGTTGATATTCGCTGGTCGAATTGCATTAATCGGAAAAGAATACGAAATAAAGTTTGAATGGATGGGTGATATAGTTTATGAATTATTTTCTTCATAATCGGGAAGATCAAGACAATGATGATAATATTTCCATGGTTCTTCTTCCGACATCATAGCTTCCAAAAATATTTTACATCAAGCTCGAAAATTTTGAGGAAAATGGATTAGATGGACTACGAAAATCTAATGAACGATCGACCCAAAAAAACTTGGAGACGGCGATTTTGATTTTCCTCCCAATCCAAATGAATTTATTGCTATTGTAGCTCAATAGGTAGGCGGTAAAACATCATCCAACGTAAGAAATATCATAATCACCCGTACTCTTGCTTAAGCTGAATAGGTGGAAGAGATCATGTAGCATGTCTCTATGCTTGCAATTTCTCTCCTGCGGCGCGTCGGGTGGCGGTAATACGAGGTTCCCATAAGAGTGGGTCAACTAGAGTCCTACACCAGTAATTACCGAATTTCTGGTTGGGGTAAGTGAACAAACGAACGCTTCCAGGTTACACCGACGAAGCGGGCAAAAAAAGGATAATTGATTAATAATTTGTGATTGTACCTTTATGCTTGGAAATGCAATCATTCTAAAATATGTAGAAACAATAGCAGAGTCCATTGCATATAGCCATGGTCTTCCAGTAAAGTAATACCAGATCGAGGTCGTACGACAACCTCAACATCAATACTTATTGTTTTCCCCTAATTCAGCTTGAGAAGGTTATTGATAATACCACAAGGTTTATATGTTCTTCCATCGAAAGCCTTAAAAGTCATTGATGATTGTGATAATCGTGTGACAAGTGACTTCCAACGGTTAGAGACATAATGCATTTGAATACTCCCTCATCAATAATGATGCGATGAACAATTGATTGATAACATTTACTTGTATGGAGAATGCCAATTCTGCGGTAGCTGCAGCACATAGCCCGTATGATTAAAGACGATAAGATTAGAATCGGTTGAATCAATTCCACCAATAACCGACAATAAAGCCGCCTAACTTGGAGGGGACAATTTTTTGTAATACCTCGAGAATGGACATAGTTGAAGAGTTGAGCCAAATCAGCAACTATATTATAATTTTGTGCGAAGCTCTTTCTCAAGGATTATATGTCGATTTATGAATTACTCCCTTTGATGGCTTAATTGCCAATTCGGGAATAACGGAGGTGAATGCTGATTCATTAGATGGATTCCTTGTCGAGGTAGTGGGTTGATCGTTGGCCGGACTTCTGCATTGTCTTTATTTTTGCATCGACGACAAAATATCTTGTGACGAGCGGTTTTGTGGTGGATAACATTAACACTTGGGAACTAGGAGTTGGATCCGTAGCAACGAAATTTGTGTCCCGGTTGGGAATGGGTCTGTCGGCCACGGTGATGCATGAAAGTCTTGATGATTTTTGAGACTTGACACGATGCTGAGGGCGATCCTAACAAAGTGTTCCTCGTTATAAATTATGCATGGATAACATGGTTTCCATGGTCCAAATGGTTGATCGGATGATCGTTCTTGCGAGTTAAGTTTTCTTTTTCTGATTTCCCCACTGCCCCCACTCCTGGTTGCTTATCACTTTTGCTTTTTCAAATGACACGGCATTAATTTCCAGAAGTAGGAGCGAGGATCAAATGTAGTAGGGTGGTGTGTGTTTGTAGTGCCTATCAAGCCGCCTCCGGCACATGAAGTCCTTTATTTGAGGAGGAACATTGAAATTACATCGCGACACATTTGGTATTTTTTCATAGAGCGTACCGGACCAGTACCAATCAAGTCTAAATATTGAGCATGAGTGATAACTTGCTCTTGTGATGATCCCACCTTCAGCACATCCTCGATTATAGATGGTAACGAGGACTTAATGAACCATTCGGCAAAGGGCGATCGGGAACAAATGTACGAACCATTCGTACGACGGCGACGCCACCCATGAATATGATACGAAATGTGATGGCAATTACTACTGGCAGAAGTTGGTCGGGATTCCATTCCAGTTTCGTATCGATCGGTAACTAGAAATGGGTCAAAAACTGATGGCTAAGGCAATGAAATTGTCGAAATAATCTCCCTGAGTAATTCAATGTACCATTTATCTTGGACACTGTGGCTTAAATGTAATGGAAAAATGTCCGAATAGAATCATCATTTTAGGGAATTTGATGAACACCATAAATTATAAGTCATAACATGAGTTGGTGGATCTTCTCCGAGGTTTCGATTGAATTTAGGAATGTCGAGAGGGTAATTTATGAGGTATCCAGGGCCACTAAGGAGCATAATTGATAGGATCATTGGTTAGCAGGTTTAAATCTATTAATTCAAAGGATTTACTGACAAAGGAAATTGTCTATTAAGGTCAGGTTGAGCATAGCAGGGGTAAGATGGAATTGCTTGAGCACGCGGTGTTGGTTTTGACATGTGGAATTTGATGTTGGTAACCCGGATAGGGGTTGTTTTGCATAGTAAACGCTTGAGAGTCTGGTGACCAAAGCACGGATATGATACTTGTTAGTGAATTTTGAGAATTTGTGCTGTGGCTGCCGAAGTGCAGTCCACCAATGTTATAACCCAAAGTAATTATGAAAGCTAGATTCGGTTGATATGTATAGCAAGTGCGTTTGTGACATCCCATAAAATGGTACACCCCGACTTGTGAATAAATGATTTTTGATCTGCAGGTTATTTGTAAATTAACCAAAGGATTTTGAGTGTGGACCTAATATTTGATAATATTAAGTCGAAAAGCACGATAAGGTTGATGTACAATATTTTTGATTTTATGTGAGGGTAGATGTCATTACAAAGCGGTATTGAAATGGGTGTATGAGTTGAAGTAGTTGATACGAATGTACAACCATTTGTGGTTGGATAGGTAGAGTGGGCTACCATTGAGAAAACATTCCAACGTCGACATTAGTTTGACCAAATGTATTTGAAATCTCTTGTCATTGATAGGTGACTAAAGGTTTCCCCCGAAGCATAAGGAGGATAATAAGGCGGAAAATAATTTTTCTCCAAATCTTTGAAGTCCAGTTGATATGGTACTTAAAGGATTTGACCCATGAGACCGACTTGATATTTCCCTTTGATGATGTATGTAATGAATCAATTAGATTCAGTGCTAACTATAGGACTTCCGGTTAAACACGAGATGATGACATTGGTAATGCAAGATGCTGAAGATGTACAGGAGAAGTGCACGATAATGATTTGTAACCTGGCCGGGGCCGAAGACCCGCAGGTGCAAATATGACTGCGGTGAGGTTATCGTTGATAGCGGAGTAATGAGGTAGGAAATGACGTAGTGGAACAGCAAACCCAACTGAAGATTTTGGTTGAGACATGGTTGTACGACCAAATATATACTCTCCAAAATCTACGGGGGAGATTGAATAAATAGGATCAACAAAAACGGATGGAAATGATTGAAAAAGGCGAAAAGTGCAGTGAGGTCTCCCCCAAAATGGGTTGGACTTAAAGGTGTATCGAGTTGTGGGACTCCTTGATCCACAATTAAACCGAGAGGAAGAACTTCACCGTCGGGCCCAAAATATATTTTAGACGGATGACTACGCGATATGGGAATTTCAATAGCTATAGAACTTTGTGGGATGACGAGAGTGAGCAATTTCGACTTCGGGATTCGAATGTGCTTGCGAAAACAGGATGCGGATCCAATTTTTGATTGAACAACGTTGGGTCTAGGAGGTATGGTCGCGGCGGTGAATGGATCATGACCACTTGGTAGTACATGAGGCTTCATTTCGACAACGTCAATGAATCGGGATGTGTGGAAACAATTTGAAATTTGGCCTAAGTTTTAAAAGATGATGTTTTGCAGGTATGAATTGTACTTGATTCTACGGTCCGTGATTGTAGCCATCTCTGAAGTAACTTACGGCGGTAAAGGTGGTTTTAAAGATAATCTGCACGAACGACAAAGGGTAAGATTTTGTTCTTCCATGATTCTTGATTTATTTTATCCAAAAAACAAATAAACAAAAAGAGGTTAATGCTAGGAAAAAGGGTTTGCAAGCGCCAAAGGCTGGCATGAAAGCACGCGGGTGAACCAACAAGTATGAGCGAGGTAATCTTGCAGATGTTTGTGTTCGGTGTATCACAATTTCGGGGCAGCCAACAGTTCACTATGGATGGATAGCACCTAAATTTTTCCTCCCAAATATACTAGAAAGGTACGTGGAGGCCAGTACGTTAACCTTTACATGCATTCCTTGGCTTAGCACGGTGAGAGCACCCACATTTTGTACTTGTCGTCTTTAGCCAACACACTTGATATGCAAGAGTATGTGGACGAGCTACAATATACTTACATATGCGGAGTGAGGGTATCGCACTCGGTATCGCGGAGACAAGTTAATGGCCAATTTGCTATGTTTTATGGCGGCGAGAACACGTCTACGCTGAACCTTATAAATGTTATCATTATGGTTGTGTTGTTAAGTAAATTGAGATTTATTTTATGTTGATCTTGCTTAAAAATTTTCCTTTCGGGTTCACCATGATGATGTATATGAAATTCCTAAATGCAAGCTAAAGAATGATAAACAAACTTTGACTTTAGAAGCTTTTTCAATGAAGAACCTAGCTACTAAGGGAAGAGAGAAAACGAGTTCATGAGAAAACAAATTAATGAACAAAAACAAAATCAATGAATCAAAAAACAAAAACTCAAGTTTCCTATTTCCTTTTGCAAGACACACACAATCCTACATGCAAATGCAATTTTTTCCTTCTCTCATTTTCCTTAATGTTATGAATGCGAGAAAAGAAACTAAGGTGAACTAGATCAATAATTCAAATGCTTTTTACTTTTGAGAAGCAGAAGAATACAAACAACAATTTCTCTTTGAAGGAAAAACAAGGATTTCAACAACAATTTCTCCTATACGAGGAAATGAAGCTTTTATGACAATTTCCTATTTAGAAAGCAAATGATCCTTAATGAAACCATAAAAAATACTTTGAAATCAACTTGCCAATGATAAAGAAAAACTTTTCTAAACAAACATTGAACAAATTTTCAGCGAAAAGGAGGAAGAAGTATATAGAGTCAACGGTGATTGAGCATCAAAAACTTTTCGAACATAGCGACAAAACAAAACCGAAGTAAGTTGCAATGTCAAATTCATTAATTTGTCACTTCAGTCAACACAATATCCAAGGGGAACGAGTGCTACGCAACGCGAGCTTGGAAAGGAGATAGTGCTCGCAAGCATTGTGTCTAGTCTAAGGGTGCATTGGGGGCGGTAGACAAGGAAAAATGCTACTATTTAACTCATTATGCTGTACGAAAAAGTATATTTGTGTGTAATACCTACGGGTGGATTATGAAAATTAATGCAGCAACACCTAAAACTAGAAATTCTACAGTCGATCGCCCGATTTGTACAGGCCGGAGGTATAATCTACGGATAAGTGCACTTCCCTGAACAGGTGCTGGTCTTTAAATTCAACAGAGGTGAAAGACTATCTGCTGTTCTCTAACTACGAGAATATATATACGGAAAGTTGGGCTTACTTGTTGATCATTTCCAAATGGCTCCTTAAATATGTACACATTGCCTTCAAATTCAAACGGTTTGTGAAATTTGAATGCTTCTATGAGAAATAACATTGAAGCAGAAAAGATACGATAATATAGATATCTATTCAAGGAAAGCTAGTTAGCTAAATCGATGAAAACATAAACTACGTTAATGGCAAGATCTTACAATATGGAAAATCAAAGTTAATATAGATGCACATGTGGGGAAAAAATAAGTACTCTTTGTTGATGATAGAAAGGAGGTTGCAACCCTAGTGGTAGGATTTAGTGACCTTCCGTAAAAAGTTCCCAAGTCTCATCACAACATAATGTCTCGTGATGACTTCATAAACCAAGCTCTCAATTGAAAAATTCTCCAACATTTCTCTACTCAAGTCTTCCTCACATAAACGCGCAGATATGTGTTCAATTTATAGATATTGTAGGTTTTTTTGCAATCAATAGCTTTCCAAAAATAGGCGAAGACATGTTTGCATTCAATATGGGCGTCGAAATGGACACTAGGATTCGAAACGACACATGTGAACTCATACAGAGACGCGGCCAAGTGGAGATGGGAACGATAATTTCGCTCCCAATGTGACCAAACATGGCCTTGAATGTCGGGGAGCGCGCTGCCGAACTGCTTTCATATGCAACGCATAGGCCCCTTAGAGCACACGTTGGTGACTCTCATATGCTAAATAATAGCTTCAAACCATGGAAACCTTTGCTTGATGAAAGTCTTGCTTGATTTGTCTTGTTTCTTGTCTTAGGGTATGTAGCAAGCCCCGAAATAATAGGGAATGATAGACCCTTGATCATTGGTCTTGGAGATGCCTAGTTAACGGTCATTGGGGGTCATGCCCAAAATTGACCTATAACACTAGGTCTCTCTCTCTCTCTACAGTGGTCCAGTAATTCTTGCCATATACGCACAAAACCATCACTTATTTGTCGGTATACAAATAAGAAAATTTGTATCTCATCATAAACACCCGGTACTCGACCAAAAATGGCAAAAAAACCCCTCCTTGACGGTCGCACTTTTCGAGGGCCCAAACCTGGGACAGTGCGCAATTTTTTGCTCAAAACCTACTACCCGGGTCACACTTTTTGAGTGCGACCCAACCGTGAAGAGGTAGGGGTGCATTTCACGAGCCACGGAGGACCTAATCTAAACTTTCAATCTTACTAAAGAAAGATTAGGGTTAGCCTCTTACATAGCGCGGATCTCGATTCCAACGGTCGGTTTGTCTGCCCCTTGATCACCATAAGATTTAGGGCCTTCTCTCCTCTCTATGTTCACCACGGCTCATGCAAATGAGTGAATTTGGAGGGAAAATTCATATTACTGACCTATTTTTTATTTCTTTTTGCTAGGCAACCCAGTAGCTCCACCGTTTACCAAACGAGTCATACCATTGGAAAGCTCTCCTTTGAGCCTCCAAATGGGTATACTGCTAGTTTTAGTGATTTGATGTACTCTACTAGGACATTTTTTCCAAGTGTCACTTCACCTCTCCTCAAAATCAAATTTCTCCACTTGCAACACTGCGTCTTTGAGGCACCACTTTGCCTCCTTCTTTTCACGCTCATGTCGACATTCATCATGATTTACCATCTTGTACTCATGATTTTATGGTCCCCATTGGACCTTTTACGTAATAGCGACACCATCGGTCACCTTGTTTAGAGCATGCGATTTGAGTCATCATTTCATTCATGGAGTATATCCGAGGTCCCTTTGCATCCCACTATAGTCCTCCATCATTCATTGCTTGGTCCCTCTCTCATGTCACACATTGTGGCCTTCGGTCCCACTGTCCCCTGTCCCTCATGATGTTGCGTCGATCTTTGCCCGGTCATCCATGCCCTTTATGCTCCTATGAGGAAGTGAGTACGTTGCGCTACTCGATGCCTACATTTCATCATCATCATTGGTGTCATTACGTAAATACGCTCTCACCCCATTTTCTCTCATGCCTTAGTTTAGGATCCACTTATTGCCTCACCTATGGCGGACCTCCTTCTATCGACATTAGCTCATTCATTCCGGAAGACGGGTCTAGGCGGTGTGCAACGGCTCCGGCTTCCACTCTTGTTCGGTGCCGAGGATCGAGGCAAAGGGACTCCTTATTTCCCGCGGCGATTTTTCTTAGTTCCGGCTCCTTTCGACTTGATCAAGATCCATATACTTGATGGTTTTAGTGATCTGCGGCCCAGTGCCGATATCGGTGATTCCGAGTGTGTGAGATGTGTGACCCTCATGAGGATGAACCTACAGTAGCCCCACATACCGGATGACTTCTTCACTTTATCCTTAGATGTGGCTCACATAGATTTGATGATGCGGCCTCGGCCCCGCTTGTTGAGATTGCAACAAGATGATGAGCTTAGTGGAAAGGAGTCGCCTTCACTAAGTGGGCCCGCGGGCTATTTTAGCGCAAAGTCTATTTTTAGACTATGTCTATTTTTAGACATATGGATCATGTTCTATGAGTTGCGAGGATGCTATTTGTGGATGGTTGGTCAAGTCGGAAAAAATATATGGACTTATATTTTTAGACATATTGGGCAGAATCTATTTTTAAGATTGCCGGTCTAAAAATAGATATATCGAAATATTATTAGCTCTTAATAATATTTTGGACTCTAAACTTTATTATCTTATTCTCTCTTGGAGCACTTAAGTTAAGTGCACATATGTAGCACGAAGTGACGGAAGGTACGCTATTCGCGAAGGGTTATGTGGAGCTATTGCATGGATACTTCAATTAGAAATCATGTGAGTTTGGTGGAGTTGAAAAGTTAGTGGAGTTGTGCTTCGGTTTAAGTAATCTAAACATAATTGAGCTATTTGTATTACGATTTAACTAGTCCATTACAATTAGTGAAGTGGTTTGAATTAATTATTAATTAATTGTCTAATTATAAACTCATTAATCAATTAAATAATGCATCGATTAACTTCAATGCATGGACGGTTTCGGTGGAGACCGATGCGAGAAATAGGTGAAGAGCCGGGTTAAGCTTATCGGTTGTGACTATCTGTTGTTATTTGCAACACACGGATGGAGGCTAGAAGCCCATGAGGATTGTGCGATGCAATCCAGGTGGTTTATCTATTTAATGAAGCAAAGCCCATAGCATTGAAAATGCAATAGAAATTTGGCTATCAAGTGGCAAAAGATTGGAGCATGTGTTTTGCTGAATCTGACTTGATAGTGTGTAATTTGAGGTAGTGTTGACATTTTTTAAGGGAGCTTTGTCTTATGATTGTTACATGATCTCCATGACATATAATATCTGAGATAGTTGGGGTTTTTAGCTTTAAGCTTTCCCATTAAATATTGTGTTCATATGTGTGATTGTTTTTGTGGTTTTAATGTATGCATGCAATTGATTTTATTTCCATGTGATGATCAATGGTAGAAGAGATTCGATTAGGAGAATCTCGGTGAATAATATATCAATTATTCAAATTTATACATGGTATTAGAGCGATATTGATCATTGGAGAAATTGCAAAACATTGAAGCGGTTGAGTTTGTCTTGAGTGGAATTCGAATTTGCAGCAGATATTTTCTTGAGTGTCAAAGTTGAGATGTCTTTCAACGGATTGCGGTGGGTAACGCCCGAGAGGCGATTGAATTATATTTCATGGAACGGAGATGGAGGTGAGTGTTTGGATGACAATGGGTTGAAGGAGTTCATAGATGCAGAAATTCCAAAGCCTACTTCTAGTGATGTTGTCGTACTTGACACATGGCAAAAGACAATGTCGAAGGATACATTGGAGGGCATGAAGAAGGATCACATCCGACCTTCATGGTAAGGCTTCTCCATTCTTGATGTGGAAAGCTTTTGTGATTTATTTCAAAGCAAGAGCGTTCGAGAGGAAGTTGGCGCTCAGGACAAACTCGAGCGCAAAATGGAGAAAGGCGACAATATGCCCAAGTACCTCCATAGCAAGTTCATCCAATGCGAGGGGATGAGCACGGAAGTGTGGGGGTTACTATTGATGATGAGGACTTGGTAAAGGCTTGGCTCTCCTTGGGCTTCGAAGAGTTGGCATTCCTATCGAGAATACGTCGATGAGTCGGAGAAATTGCCGGATAGCGGCCCGAGTTTCGAGTCGAATCTTGTGGAAGAGGAGATAAGGCGGAGTACCCAGGGGTGGATCTTCATCAAAGAACTTTGATGAAGAGAATTGTGCTTTGGCTGCCAAAGCGAAAGAAGGGGGAAAGAGCGAAGAAATATTCTCAATGCGGGTGCGAAGACGAAGCGAGGACATGTCCAAGGTGAAGTGCTTTCCACTTGTCACCAACACGGACATTACGCCACTAGTTGTCCACGAAGAAGAAGAAAAATGGCAGTGCTACTTGGATCTAAATGAGGCTGTAACCTGTAGTTTGTTGTATTTTTGCTAATCGCATGCTTGGTTTCAAGCGTGATGGGTTTAGTGTGGTTTCTTGACGGTGGTGCGTCTTTTTTCACATGACGGGAAGATCGAGATTTGTTTGCGTGCGGATGAGAAAAGATCTTGGAGTGCACATCGAGATGGCCGATGATGGTAGATACGGTGTGACCGGTATCGTGCTGTTTCCCTTTAAAGAGGAGTACGAAGTAAACCTTCGTATTGAAGGAAGTGATACATGTTCACGGATTGAAAGAGAAGAATCTTATCTCTGTGGCGATGTTAGAAGACAAAGGGATATGATGTTGTCTTTAGCGAGGGAAAGGCTTTCTGCGCGGTAAGGCAAGCGGTGAACCGAAGGATAGGGGTTCGAGTTAAGAACCTTTATCGGTGTAGGTAGATAGCTCTTGTAGGTAATGGCGAGCAAGGCGAAGGAGTGGTGAGCCGGGATGATGGCAAGTTGTGGCACGGAGATTGGGCCACCCTTCACCATGGAACTTTGAAGATACTACGGTAGATTTCTCTTTGGGCTTCCTAAGGAGCCACTATGTATGATAGTCAGATCGATTGCAAGGGATGTGCCTTGGGGAAAGTTTGTGAAAGCCACCTTTCATGAGAAGGATAGTCACGCCACGACGATCCTTGAAATTCACACGGATGTGTGTGGACCTTTCTCGGTAGCTTCGACGACTAGAAAACACGAGTATTATGTGATATTTTTTGATGATTTTTTCTCGTAAGCGTTGGATATTATTCATGCGAAGAGCGGAAGACATACTCAAATTTGCAGCGAGTTTAAAAGGCCTTTGGTTGAGAAATAATCGGGGAAAGCGGTGAAGGCTCTAAGGAGCGACAATGGTGGTGAATTCATCTCTGACGAATTCAAAGGAATTTTTGCGGCTGTGAAGGAGTCGAAGAGGAAACTCATAGCACCTCATAACCAATAGCGAGAATGGGGTTGCTAAGCGGAAGAACAAAATGATCGTGGGTGTTTCACGGGCGATGTTGCATGATCGGAGCCTGCCATTCACTTGTGGGCTTAGGCATGCTGTCACTGCACGATATATGTACGGAACCGGCTGTCCTCACGGGATACTTGGCATGAGTACACACGAGGAGGCGTTTCGGTAAGGGCAGGTAACTCCCATTTTGAGGATTTTTGGTTCACTGTTTACATTCATGTGACAAGGATGCCAGAAGAAGCTAGAGTCGGCTTGCGGAGGTTGGGATATTTGTGGGGTACCTTTGATACGCCCCACAACTATCGTGTGTATTTTCAGGATAATTATGGGCTTGTTGTGCGGCAGGATATCCAAATTTCATGAGGAGAAAGCCATGAAGTGTTCGCTTGAGAGGGAGCCACACTTGCATGCGGATAGAGGAGCTATTAGTTCTAAGGATGAGTCTTAGGATGTTGATCAGCCACAGATGAGGTTCATGGAGTGGAAGAGACCACTCGAGCGATGTCAACCATTAGAGGGCGGAGACGCACTACGAAGCTAAGTGAGCGGCTCAAGATGCGAGGAGAAGGTTGGCGGGAGCACCTACATCACGGTATGACGAGCAGGTCACCCTGCCAATATCTTGGACATGGCTCTTATGAGCAAGTGTATCGTGACGGAAACCATCCTCTTTCGAGCGTGGAGGATCTGCATGGGTAGATGCCATGGTGGAAGAGTATGATTCGATTGTCGGGGAAACGAGTGCATGGAGATTGTCCGAGGCCGGAGGAAATCGGTGGTGGGTTCGAGATGGATCTATAAAGTGAATCAGGCGGTGACGGGAGTGTGAAAGTACAAAGGCAGGGTTATTTCCCGAGGCTTTTCCGCAGTTGAGGGGGATCGATTGTAAGGAGACCTTTGCTGTCGCGAGGTATTCTTCCATACGGATGATTCTTGCTCTCTTGGCGCGGAGATGGGGTGTCACATTCATCGGATGGATGTGAAAGGCGCATTCCTCAATGGAGTCATTGAGGAGGAGGAGTGTGCATAGAGCAGCCGAAGGTTCGAGATCTTCAACGGCGAGAGTCTCGCATGTGTGCGGGCTCAAGAGAGCGCTATGGGTTGAAACAAGCACCTCGTGCTTGGTACACATGGTGCAGTTATTTCAGCGGACTTGGATTCTCCGAAGTGAGGGATCCTAATCTATACCCGGTTAATTGGGGGGTAAGTTGTTGATCATTGTGCTTTATGTAGATTATTTGATTTTGACGAGGTGATGAGCGGTGATACACTCATGCAAGGCAGTCTTGCAAGGGTTTGAGATGAAGGACTTGGGCCTCCTTCATTATTTCACGGGATTGGAAATTTGACGACGTGAGCAGACAGGCCCATTTTTGTTTCTCGGGGTAAGTATGCAGGAGATACTAGAGAATTTCAACATGCATGGCTGCGATGCGGTGATACTCCTCTTTCTGGTGGTTGGAGAGGAGATGCTACTTCGACGGAAGTAGTGGATGCCACTATTTATCGACGATTGGTGGGGTCGTATGTATCTGACTAATATATGACACGACATATGCTATGCGGTAGCTTGACTTTCTGGCTTCATGGCTAAGCCAACGAAGCTCTTTTGGAAGGCGGGGGGAAGCATGTATTGAGATATCTTAGAGGCACATCAAGATATGGATTATGGTACGAACGGTCGGATGAGGTAAAGTTGTGTGGCTTCACGGATGCGGATTAGGCGAGGAGCCCAACGGACGAGCACATGCAGGAGGATTTTCGATGTCGGGTCAACGGCGGTTTCTTGGTACGGCGGGAAGCATAGATGCAGCAACTCGGTTTAGCAGAGCCTAGTATGGCGGTGATTTTCGTTTGCATGCGGTATATGGATGAGGAAGATCCCTGGCGGGTTTCGGTTCACACTTAGAGCCTACGCGATTTATTGTGAGTAATCGAGGTTGCATCAAACTCTCGGTTAATCCGGTATTTCATGATAGATCTAAACACATTGACATTCGGTATCATCATATCGGGGAGATTGTGTGCGGCGGAAGGTCATGTTACTTTCATACATTCACGGAGGATCGGGATCTTTGGAAATATGTGGCCAGAAGGCACTCACTAAGAACAGGTCTGAATACCAAAAAGGGTAGGATAGGGGTTACGGATAATCCTTATCTTGTTGAAGTCGGTGTTGAGATCCTGACAAGATGAATTAGCTTAGTGGAAAGGAGTCGCCTTCACTAAGTAGGCCATGAACTATTTTTGGCGCAAAGTCTATTTTTAGACTATGTCTTTGTTTTTGGGCATATGGATCATATTCTATGGGTTGCGGGATGCTATTTGTGGATGATTGGTCAAGTCGGAAAAAATAGATGGACTTATTTTTAGACATATTGGGCGGAATCTATTTTTAGATTGCCAGGTCTAAAAATAGATATGTCGAAATATTATTATCTCTTAATAATATTTGGACTCTAAACATTATCTTATTCTCTTGGAGCACTTCGATTGGGAGTGCACGGAATGTGTACGAGGAGTTGACGAGAAGGAATTACACTATTCACGAGGGTTATGTGGAGCTATTGCATGGATACTTCGGTTAGAACTCATGTGACGAGTTTTGGTGGAGTTGATTGAGGAAGTTAGTGGAGTTGTATTGAGTTTAACTAATCTAAACATATTTGAGCTATTTGTATTCAATTTAGCTAATTAATTACAATTAGTGAAAGTGAGGTAATAATTAATTATTAATTAATTCACTAACTATAAACTCATTAATCAACTAAAGAATGCATCAGTTAACTTTAGTGCATGTGGACGGTTCGGTGGAGACCGGTGCGAGAAATAGGTGAAAAAGCCGGAGGTTAAATACTCAGTTGTGACTATATTGTTGCCTTTGCAACACACGGATAAGTGGAGAAGCCCATGAGTTGCACGGTACAAACCCCGAGGGTGGTTTATCATTTTAATGAAGCCATCCCATAGCATTTAAAACGCAATAGTGGCTGCTCAGTGGCAAAATTGGAGCATGTGTTTTGCTAGATCTAGATTGATAGTGTGTAGAAATTTGGGGTAAGTCTTTGAGAGCTTGTGAGGAGCTTTGTACTATGATTGTTACATGATCTCCATGACATATAATATCTGGAATAGTTGGGGTTTTCAGCTTTAAGATTTCATTAATCTTTGTGTTCATATGTGTGATTGTTTGTGGTTTAATGTATGCATACAGTGAAAGTTTTTATTTCTACATGTGATTATCGATGGTAGAAGAGATTTTGTATTATGCATGAAGCTAAAAATAGTGTGTGATCGGGAGAATCTGGTGAATAATATATCGATTATTCAAATTTCTACACCTCTTGCCGCGCCTTCTTGATTGCATATATCGATCAGATTTTAGACCCTTTCTGTTACGAGCATCTCGATTAGTTGTATCTCATGTACTCGAGATATTATTATACAAGTCTGCATTTTTATTATCCAAGGCACAATATGTATGTGGGATTCATTATCATGTTATTTATACGCTCATTTTTATGCCGAAAGCATATACTATAGTGTTCATTCCCATGGTTTTCCGGATACCTCATTATTTATACTTTGCCTCGGTGAGCATAGGTATACCTCCCGCCGCATATAGCATAGGTGCTCACTCATCGAAGACTTTTCGCACTGTAAGTCTCCCCTCCTCGGGATCTAGTTCTTCCCGGCACTTTGGTCTACCTTATGCTTCTTTCTCTTTGACTTCCCCTTGACATCTAGTGATTGAGTTCTTACAACGTACTTTGGTCGTACGATTAGTTCCTAACACTTTCATGTTGGGGGGCAATGTTACACCATTTTTGGTCATCTAACACATTGTTATAAGATGGACCCAAGTACACCATGTAAGACCAATTTTACCCTAAATAAAATTGCATTCACTATGAAACAATAACTTAGTAAACCACCTTTATTAAGTTGTTTATGGTCTAAATAGGAAACCCATGAGGAAATATTAAATAAATCTATATTTGTTTGATTTTCCCTCGAGAATAACTAGTTAAAGCGAGCGGTTTAATTAATATTCCTATTTATATTTAACCCAAAACAAGGAAATTAATTAGATAAATCATTAAGTATTTATCTTATTATTTTTAAGAATAATTATTTAAAGCTTATTTAAATAATATTCTTTGTTAAATATGACTAAATCACCATAAATAATTAAATAAATCATTATTTATTTGATTATTACTTGACCACATCCTTAAAATGATAAATAAATCATTTTATTATTTATTATTTGAAAATAAGGGATTTGACCCAAGCAGAATTCCTTTTCCTCTATGATTGTAATAAAATATTCCATAAAAAGTTGGATCTTGATTCAGTTAATAATATTTTAACTATGCACCAATATCTAGACTAACTCAATATTTGGTTATAAATAGAAGGGTTTTCCATTCATTTATCAGCTTTTGTTGCCTAAAGATCACTACTGGATCTATAATTTTGGCACGACTATTGATCGCCATCATAGTCATATTTTGCTACCATTTTGTCTGGGTTCTTTATGACATCAAAGAGAGGAATTTTAGATGCGAAGTGTTGAGGGACTCAAATGAACCCATCCCATTGAGGAGAGCTGGGAACACACTCTTGTGTTTTCCTCCCGAAGTTCCACATTAATACAAAATTCATTCAACATATTCTTATCTTGTCTATTGGATGCATGGAGTAAATCTTGTTTTCTGCTTTACTAAATATCTTTTGATGCATGGAATCTAGATTTTTACTGACATTTATCTTGAATACTGCTTGTAAATATGAGGATATTGATGGCTTTTTTTTTTTTTTTTTTAACTGTTATTAAGGTTGTTTTCTATGCACGGCTAAAGTGGTATTTTTTTGTACGCTTGGGAATTAAGATTCATACTAACAATGTTGGCGACCACCTTACCGTAAAGAATTTTGCTCACTTTTCCCAAATTTTCCTCGATCATTTGTCGACCAATACCTCTTTATTTTTTTATTAAGCTTGAGGAGGATAAAATTTTCTTGATATATAATTCAACGCTTCGGGCGAATAATGTATCGCTATTTAATAATTTAACGAGTTTAGCGGAATGAAACTACGATTCTTCCCATGATCGACAAGCCCGTCACTATTTTATGTTTTAATGAGCTTAACGATAGTGATAGCCGGTCCTTTTTCATATTTAGAGTTAAAAAAGAGGATGAAAAGCTCCCATAAGTACTTTTTCATAAATTTGTCACTCGGTCCAGAAAAAGTGTAAAATAATATCTGAAGAACCTCTTTAGTCATGTTCGACCAAGGTATTCCTTTTTAAGTAAATAATCTATCTCGATGCGGAAAGGGTTAAACTTATATTTAGGTAGATATCAATTCATTTACTTTAACAAGCTCTAAAATACAAATTCTCGACGATATTTTCACATTATCGGAGTTTGAAAAGAGCTAAAAGAAAACTCTAGGGGTTCCTTTTTCATTGTTATCGAAGCTGAAAAAGAGATAAAAGTGCGCTTCAAATCCTTTTCATTTTTAACAAAGCTTGAAAAATAAGGAGAAAAAGTATGCTTTGTGGTCGAATCATTCTTGAAATAAATACGCATGACTAATTTGTTCATCGGTTGTAAGACTGTTAAGAACAACATAAAATGTATTAAAAATACTGTTTCATGATAAAAATATGTAAAACCATAGTCATAGCAATAAATATTCATTGAAAACAAGGTAAATGACTATTAAAAGTAGTTTTACTATTCATTTTTACCATTCCATAGTTACCATATGCATTTTTGGAGCTGCAGACTTTGATTTTCCCACAGACAGTGGCGGTGTAGTCATTTACGGCAAATATTTATTTTCCATTTGATCTAGGTTAGTGATATGAACCTCCTCTTACCTTGATGATCATTTGATTTCCAATTTTTGTAATTTTGGGGTTTTAAGGTCGCTAGGGTAAGTGCTGCCCAGATGGCAACGCACCCTTGGATGTCGAAACCTACGTTGCATGAAAAGTAATTTGAAGGCTACTTGCATACACAATGCCTTGTCTCTTGTTAGGGAGGCTAGCATTGGGCATAATCTGAATTTTTGCTTTTTTCATTGTCTTGTCACCTAATTTTTTACCATTGAATGGAATCTAATGGTTCTTATGGTTGTATTTCGAGGTTTCCATGTGGATTACAATGAAGATTACATGGAGGAAAGGAACATGAAGAATATGATATGATTTCCCTAAATATTACCGGGTACGATAAGAGCCCTAAGTTACCGGACTACTTAAGTACTTCGAGGTTTTATGGACGAGGCAACAAATATAACTCTTGGAGTTCTTGGTTAGAGCATGGGATCTGGTATCGAGGCATTTCATATTAGAAACCAGTGGTTCGCATAACATTCGAGGATGTATACTTTCTTACGAGTTTTTCAAGGGAAGGCTTGCCTATTTCACTCTCGGGGTCTATTGTTGGAGTGAGAGATTATGTTTTACAACATTGTTGTCAGGCGGTAGCAAAGATGGAAAGATAAACATCCAAGATGTTAGATATTTTCCTTTGAGAACTATCCTTTTCACAGTCGCAAAACTTCTGGCTTTCATTACACTACATGTAGTGAATAGATCATATATGCAATATGCGCTAGAGTGCTTGGAGCCAACGAGTCTTCAAGGCGATGCCGAAGTTGTACTTTCTCGAGATGAAGGAACAAGTGAACAAAGCAAAGGGAGGAAGGAAGAAGAATTTCAGTTATGGTTCAATCCTTATATCCTTCGCTTTAGAACGGATTCAACGATGCGACCACAACATGTGACCTTGGATATATGTCTAATCCTGAATATCCATGGATGTAGAAGATGAGTAGGAGCAGCAGGTAGGCATGCGAGGCCAATCTACCATTGTGTTCTCGAATGTGTTCTTTGCATGTGGTTCCCGACGAAAAATTTCGCCATCGGTAATTATGCATACGCGAGCGTTGATTTCCGAGAGATCAGTTGCTGTTACCGAGCGCTCGGTGGGGTGCATTGGGTAAGAATGTTTTTACCATGTTTTGATTTTCCTAAGGTTTACAATTTTTGTATTTTGATGTCTTCCCGAAGACTAAACTAAATATTTGATGTAATGCGAGATGTTGGTCATGTTCAACCGGTAGAGAGCCGGAGCATGAAGCAAATGTGCCACGGAGAGGTTTTTGGAGAGGCAGTCCTTCAAGGTCTTGATATGGGCGAGACTACGTGAACTCGGTAGCACATAGAGGGTTTAGCCTTTGGGATTCCGGATTTCCGGATCGAAGAGTTACCTATGCGGCTGATGACACACCATATGGTTCCTAGCAAGCTGGATGTAGTTCTACCGTGAGATGGCTAGATCTATAGCATGTTACCACGAAGTGCCACTAGTTTACTTTCAAACCCTATAACTATCTATCTATATGAAGTTTCAACGTTTTCCTAAGTTTATTTTACCAATCCTATTCAATGATGTGAATTTTTTTCTTCACATATATTTACTGTAATTACCTTCTGGCTTGATTGGTAAAGAATCGATTAATGTGTTCAAATTTAAAACCTTGTTGATATTGAATAAAATCAGTGTCTTTGAAGTCGAAAGACACTTTTGGATTTCTAACAGTATAAACATAATTGAAAGTTGTAATACCACAAGTTGTGACTCTAACCTTATGATGATACGGTTAATACACCAAATGAAATGGCCTCGAAGAGAAGTTCGGTGACGCGCTATACTCAACGATATTTTCATCGATCTACAGTACAAATCCTTGAAAACTCACTTAACTCATCGTTTGAAGCGAAAATGGGCCCGCAGCACGCCGGAGAATGGGTGCACGCCACTAGAACTAGCACCATCGACATATCCAACGAAAGGGTTACGAGATTCGAGACATCTACGATGAAATGTAAAGCATATTACACGTCGAGAAAACTCTAAAAACAAATTAAGATAGTGAATGCAAATCAACATCATATATATACAATATAATACAAAAAAATACTACGCTCATGATTAAGCATAGTAACGTTTCAAATACAACCCATTTCTGGGCTGCACCAACGAGAATTCCATCGTAATCAACCAACTCATGACACCCTTAGCAAGAACTCTTTTGAAAATATAAGGGCCATGCCATAATGGCTCAAACTTTCTATACCTATTACATCGGCTTCTTGATCGTAAATAAGGACCAAGTCGCCCTACGAGAAAATGCGAGGCTAGAAATTTTTCGTATTACACCTTTATACGTCTCTTATGCGCTTCGTTGGCAGTGGGTTTTCACGACACGTTTCATCGAGATGGATGAGGTTAAGGAGACGTTATTCTTCTTCTAAGGTGTCGAAGTAACGAGTCGATTGCGAGTTTTAACGATGGTATTTCACATTAGATTGGTAAGATAACTTCAAAACCATACACCAATTGAAAAGGAGTAAATCTAGTTCTTAGCGATTTTCGCACGAGGTTCGATGTGACAAAGTATAGGATAAAATGCAAATTTCTCTTATGAACTCCTATAATTCATTGAAGCATATGTTTAAGAATCTTGTTGATAGCCTCAGGTGTCCATTTGATTGTGGATAATAAGGAGTAGAATTATCATGTGACAATCCTAATTTGGCGATCCAATTCAGTCATCATGTGATTGCGAAATGATTACATGATCGTAACTATCAACTTTATGGGACTCCAAACCATACGATAACATGATTAAAGAAAACAATGCGGTTTTTGTCTGTGTTGTTGAATGTAGGCATTGCTTCGGCCCATTTGGTAAAATAGTCAACTGCGACAATCCTTATAACCATGCCCTCGGACAAACAAGGGTTACGGGTCATGAAGTCAATGCCCCGATTTGAAAATGGTCCCCCACACCAGGACAACGGAAGTTCATTGATGTTCGAAATTTTGCAAATTTCACGATCAAAAATACGGCACGCATGAAAACTTCGACTATGAGGATGCGAGTCTCGAAAAATGGTAGGACAAAGTAACCGGCACGGAGTATCTTGTGCGGTAGTGTATCCGGATAAGTGTCTGAAGCCCCCGGCATGAAAATCATTTAAAACATTGTTGGCCTCCTCATGAGTGAGGCACCTCCTTAAAATGGTATCAACACCATGATGATCAAGTGTATGTTGATGATCGAGATAATCTTTGGCTTGGTATCGAATACGTCATTGTTCGGAGGCGAGAGGTATCGAGGTAGAAAAAATTAATTTTGGAGATAAATGATGGAAATCCCAGCACCAAGGATCGAGATGATCCGATCGAAATATAGAGACTCATTAGGAATTGATGGTTAAGACGTAGTTGCGGTACTATCGGAGGGAAGGGTCATAGAAGCTCGGCCAAAACCCAAAGACTTCTTTGACATGGTTGATGAATTCCAAATCAAATTCCTGCAAAATGAAAATCCATTTTGAATATTTTCCCCCGAAATTGACGTGATAAGATATAAGTCATGGGGTTTCAATGCGAAACAATAGTGGTTTTCGGAGCAAGATATAATGGCGAAATCTTTGAATGACTTGAATAGGCGCAATGAAAGCTTTTATGTATGAATACTTAACTTTCGTACATCATTAAGATTACGACTCCAAATAATAGATTGGATGTTCGATTCCATCTTCTACTTGGACCAATACCATGGGAATGGTCATTTCGGCCATGACGATATATAGGGAAATAATCATTTTCATAGTAGGGAGGTACATTAATGACGCTCGGATAAGGGTATCCTTGACAACATCAAAATAATCTTGCACAACTTGGTCCCAATGGAAGGGAACCCCCTTTTTCAAGAGTTGAGTAAATCCTTTAGCCATTTTTTTGCGTAGTTTGGAATGAACCTTCTTGGGAAGTGTTGTCTTGTACCAAAAACCTCCCCATTTTTAAATTTTAGAATAGAAATCCCATTTAAAAATAGGTCCTTTATATCTTTGTTCTAAATAGAAATAAAGAATTCATTGATAAAAGGATGCATATACATTTTTATTTCACAAAGTGTACAACCTTTAATAACTTTTTGATCCAATGAGTTATAAAGCCTTTTAAACATATCAAGCATATTATAAAGACTTTTTACTTAATAATAATTCAAAATGAATAGTAATCGCAATCGGAAACTCGGAGAGTTCTTTAAAAGATTTGTTTACGCTGTAAACTTCGGATGCGATCGCGCTCGATCGCAATCGCATTTCGGATGAGTTTAAAGTGTTGTGTCTTTGCATATACGTACGATGCGATGCGATTCATCGCAATCGCATTTTCGGAAGAAATTAAAATATTGCATTCTTTAATTTTAAAACTCACGATGCGATGGATCATTTCTCTCGCAATCGCATTCTCGGGGAAAATATTAAATGGTTCACTTCATTTTAAAAGCCACGATCGTTAATACCAATTGGAAATTGGCATGAATTATGTTATATTACTTTGCGCACCTTTGAAGATATGCGATGTGATTGTTACTCCGTTTATATTCTTTATTCATCGCATCGCAAGGAAATTAAAAGGAATTTTAACATTTATTTCGAGGATGTACCGATCTCCCGATTGTACGTGGCCATTAATTGAAAATCGGACAAATGATCATGATTTATTTTGTTTTGAATGCGTGAATGTGACCCCTTAGAGGGCATTTATGTTATAAACGCGGGGAGATTAGATAGTAATTAATAAATAGATCCTTGTATAGTTGTTCTCATTATTATGTTTTATTTGTTCGAAGGTTTTTTCATTCAATTGCGGAAAAAAATAATGTCGGGCATCCCTTTCATTCCTAGGACTAGAGAAAACTTGCCCGACAGCAGAAATGTCGAAACGAAGATTGAGAAAATATAAAGTTGTCGGCTATGCCATTTTGTCATTACAATGTTTGCCTAAAGAGAAACCAACAAAAACTTAAGTTGGTTACGGACACCTCCTGCCCGAGGACTTGGGAAAATGTCGAGGAAAATGTCTAAATCTATTGGAAAAGGAAAACCCTATGGGAAAATGTCTACAATACGACAGAAGGAAAACCTTAGAGTTTTGAAGCTAAGGCCACGATTCTGATGGAAAGTAGGCTAGGACTCGGTTCGAAAGTCCTCTTGGTTCATTGGCAAACTCATTTTTGCACGGATTCTTTGTGGGGCAAATATTTTCCCTATTATGATGTTATTAGATGGGTGGTTGACAATGTAGCTATTAGCTTATAACCTTTTTTTCTTCTTCGGATCGGTGTTTGGGTCATTCAAGCGAGGAAATTAAAACGATGTACCACCTCCACGAACCCACAAAAAGATCTACAAGCAAGGACTTCCTTAAAGAAAATTTCTTTAACGAACATCCAAACTAGTCGAGCCAATTAAATAATGGAGAAATAACCACTGAAAAAACATAAGCATGAGGCATCGGTATGTACTCTTGTGGAGTCTCTCTCACCTCCATATTGTTATGTAAGTAGCAATGATGTGTAGGTTGTTTGGTAATGATAATTCTGACGGGTTTCCATGAAAATGGTTCCATTGATTCATGTTGCTCTTAATTATGAGATAATGGATTGGGCTGTTATGTTGTCGATAAGTTGCTTGATAGAATCCTTGAGTACGGAAAAGACAAAACTGCGAAATTCACTCCTTTTGCTTTTGTTCTTACATCTAGATTCCTTGTGTTTCAATTAAATTTCCCCTATTAGGATGGAAATGGACTACGAAGCAACGTCTGATTCATATATATCATAAGTTCTTATGGAGAATTATTTGATCATGTTTATAAGAGTTTTCCATGGTTTCCTTTGTTCCGATTTACCAAATCATTTTTGAGCGGGATTCCCTCCTGAACTTTTCGATAAAGCTAGAATTGATTTGTCCTCTATTGGAGGCGGTTCGGGGAGGAAAAGATCACTTATGTTAGAATTTTTGGAAGTATTGTAGAGCCACATATCCTTCCTTTATATGTTCCGGACAAGGCTTTGTTAGCACGGAAATTTCTTATCGGTTGACGGTGAAAGGTATATGCAGGACATTAAAAACTGACAAAAACTCATGTGGCCTACTTTTCCTTTCAAATGTGGTGACTATACTCTACGTAGATTTGTCCCATGCGAGGAAAGAATTTGATAAGTTAACTGATCCTAAGCTTTCAAAAATTCACGGAAACGATATGATCCCGGGGAAAGTGGCATGTAATTTTACTACCTCTGTCTCAATTGCTCGATTCGAACATGAACGAGATATCTTTGATGATTTATTTGTTTTTGTGAATAATATGTCTCAAATTTTTGATTTGGCCAAGTCCAAATTTCATCCCGAGGAGATGAATAAATTTTATGATTTAGAAGTCAAGGCTACTCGAGTTCCTCTAGATCAATTGAGGATTTCTACACAGGATGTGAACAAAATAGAAAGATACGGGGAAGTAATTACGGTAAAAGTAACGAAGCTAATCATGTTTGGAGAGAAAAGAACGGTAACGACAAAGGCGACCTTTGGAAAATCGAAATTCTTTCTTCAAATTGTTGTACAACGGAGTCTTTGGCTCAAACGAGGAAAAAACTGACCACAGTGCGATGCCCATGTGCATATTGAAAAAGGAAGCATAGAGAGTAAAGCAACGAACAAGCACTAAAAGATGCTATAAACAATAATGTAGGTTCTGTGGAGGACAAGAAACTAATGAAATTATTGTTTCTCCTCATTTGCTAAGCAATATGAACAATTTTCCAACGACAAATAGGACAACAAAAGCATTTAAGTTGATGATTCAAAAGATCGGGATGTAGAAATCATCACGAAAACGCGGGTGAGAAGTTATCAGCCCAAAGATAGAAGAAATTCCTCCTTTAGATATATTTCACAGGTCCAAACATAGGGTTGTGGTGAAGAAAATAGAGAAAGAAAGAGCGATCAAGATGCATCACGGGGGAATTTATGAATATTGTTTATAAAAATGCTGAGGTGGATCCATCGAGGATCTCACCAAGTGTCTCATTTTGCGAGTGCTTATAGTGTTTCCACTATGTATAAAGCCTAAAATTTTCACAGTTGATGAAACAAAAGGATGTACAAATGGCCATTTTTGAAGAACAAGGTGCGAATACCAACAAAGAGCATTCGGTTGGAACATCGATTACGGGATGAAAGAGCTCAAGACTAAACAATTAGAAGAGTAGGCTAGTTGTTGAAAAGAGAAGATTGATCGTGAGACCCTAGAAAAGCATCGACGACTTAATCGAGGAAATTGCCAAAATTACAAACTCTTCTACAAAATGAGAAGACTGCGAAGATTGAACGAGAAAAAATGTTTTGATCTAAATTGGACAAAGTTCAAGAACTATCCACTGCGGATCAATTTAAAAATGAAGCTTTGGAACAAACAAAGTATTGTCTCAACAATTAAATGAGTTTGTCTAAAGATTACGGAAACGAGTCTCAATGTGAGCTAACATCTTCCACGATAGATGAAGGAATTACTCTTAATATTGAATTTGATGAAGGTTTGAAGAAAAGATCTTCGATTTTCTTTTATGGAAAGAATCGAAGAGAAACGGGGAGAAAAGCATATCTTCCCAAAATTGTGGAGAGACATAAAGATATTGTTTTACTTGAGAATGGGAACATCGCTTGATCAAAGTAGAAAGCGCCCGTCGAGCTAAGGGAATAATGAACGATTATTAACACGGATGGTAAATGATAATTTATATGCAATCAATTTAATTACTGATTGTAGTCTCGACCAGTACCGGAGTAAAACTGATCTTAGATGGAAACAAGAGATTAGCCAATAAAACCGGCAAATTGGCCAATTACACGGAATATCATGGGATTGATATGGACTAATCTCATCAAGCCACATAGTCAACAAATAGAAATTAAGAATTTCTCTCAAGTTCCATTGATTACATCATTCCCAAGTTCTGCGATGCCACATATATAGGGCGGTTGCATTGAAAGCCTAGTCATCACGAAGAAGTAAAGAAGATGCTCAAAATTTGCACCTTTGTGCATCCACCTCAACTAATGATCAATGTGTCGATTTTTCATCAAGCTCGCATTTTTGTTTAGGATGTTTTTTAATTTAGATAGATTGTAGGAATAGTTTTAGCTATTTTTGTTGTTAAGTATCTATTTAAACCCCTTTCATGCATTTAGAAAGAGGTCTTTGAATTTTTAATATTTTAACTTGGAGATTACATTTAAGCCTCCCATTGACTCCTATATTTTTATAAAGGATCACATACGGTGATTCTGTGAAAGTATCTTTAAAAAAATTGCATTACCGTATCTTGGAGTTGATTTTACATTGAAGTTGTTGGATTTGAATATCGGATTACATTAGGAAATATCTAAATAAATAATAATTTCTATCTATTCATTGTTAGTTTCTTTTGTCATGTGATATTCTCTTTTAAATTGCTATCATTTATGTATTACTTGTTTCACAATATTTTTCTACATATCATTTAAGTGTGTTAGAAATATTTATCTTTTATAGTGTATGCAAGTGATATGTAATATGATGAATGCAATATGTTATTGTAACTCTTTTTAACTTCTTAAACAGAGTTATCTTTATTTGTTGCTGCACATTCCAATTAAGTTTTAATACATTTTCATGGTTATTGATTAGTGAAACAATTTAAAAAGTTGTATTCACATTTGATGTCCGGGTTAGTTTTAGAGTTATTCCATATTTAAGTTAGATTAGATAGTTTTATTTAGGTCATTTAGTCCCATTTTCCCCGTCCGATCATTCCATTACCAACCCATTTACATTATTAGGAAAGCGGGGTCCTATAACTCCGATTCGGAAGCCACCACACCAAACGGAAAAGGAGTTGTCCCAAGGTCCCGACCGGGTGGTTATCCCCACGATGTTTGAAGCAATGATTTTCGAGGCTTCAACATTTTGGCGTTAGAAGGAGGGCCATAAGCTATGAATGGCGAGATAAATCTAAATGCGAAACCCATTCTAGAGCACATCACCCTCATCACCCTCAATTTCTTCCACATCTCAAATCACAAGAGAGGAAATTAAGAAAAGTATTCAAACACCCACTACAAAGAGTTTCAAATCAATCGAATAATCCGGCCACTGAATCCCCCAAAGTCGAAGCCTTAGTTCTTAAACTTCAAGGATTCTCATTATCCACATTAGAAGAATCGGAATTATCTGAAGGGTAGTGTCACCTCTCATTTTGTTTCTTCAGAGACCTCTTACTAGGTCTGAAGTGAAAAACTTAAATTTCCCCAAAATAATTTCCTATACCTAGTAAGGTGAAAGCAGAAAAACTCCATCGGAAACGGAAAGTGGTACAAGTTCTTCATCGCATATTAAATCAGTTGTTTCCCAGCTCAAATCGGGGAAAGTACGGTAGTCTCATCTACATACGCTCCAATCTTCCTGTATCGCTACATCTACTAAAACATTAATTGTCATGGGTACTTCAGAGTTACTACTCATATACCGGTTATCCATTCCTAGTTATCTACTATCATCACAAGAATGGCACAACCAACACAAAGACCATGGACCAGACCAAGAGTTGTGAACATGGTTTCTGCTCTGCATGATCTGCACGATCATCATGAAGAATAGCTCCGTTTAGTCTGAATATTTTGGGTATAAGAGTAGAGAACATATCGATAACTTTAAGCTTGCTATAAATTTAAATCAAGTAGTGCATGAAGATGTTGTAGTTCGATTATTTCCCTATACTTTGCAAGGAACAGTAGGATCTGGTACTTTTCCTTACCTTCTAATTCTATCCGCAGTTGGGATATGTACGAAAAAGCAATTTTTAACTAAATATGGAGATGATAGATGCAGTTTCTACCCTAATTAACAATCTCTCCAATTTAAATACTCGGCCAAAGGAACCCATTAAATATTTTAATTCTCAGTTCAATAAACTCTTGAATGATCCCTACAACATCTAAGCCTAGTGAACAAGTTAGAAGTGAATGGTACATTAATGATTTTCCCTCAAACATAGCAATTTTTGTAGATGAAATTTTTATGAAAACCGACTTTAGAGGCGAGAATATAAAAGAAGCTATTTCGATTGAAAAAACGAATGATTGCTCTAGATAAGAAAAATGCTATTGAGGAAAGGAAATCAAAAGTCACTAAAGACGAATCCAGAAAAAGACACCAAGAGATCCATATGACATGGAAGGTTTAAATTCCTTAAAACCATGTCTAATGAAATGGATTGAAATCAAAAAGCAAGTAAACGGGGAACTTCTACAAAAATACCATTTAGAAATTTCAAGAGAAATCAAACCGAATCAAAACCTCCCAATGCAATTTCTAATGCAGAATCGAGAAGATGAAGAAGAAGAATAAATCCCTCTAATGTTAGATGAAGAAGATGAAAGGAAAGAGGTAGTTGAACTAAATGGAATGTGGGATTTCATTCTCCCTAATTTAGATAGTGAGATGGAACAAGAAGCCCCAACCACCCATTGGTACGAGGAGAAAATCTACATTGGAACACCATTCAAGCATTTGTTCCGAAGAAGAAAATACAACTGCGAATACTAAGGAACAAAATTCCTACAAGAAACCTCCCCCTACCCTCGGAAATCCCAGCCATCATCTCCCAATCCCCACATCATCATCAAGAAACTCTTGTGGTATCAGATACGATGGATTATAATATCATTGAGGACATGAAAAATACTAGAGCGAACATCTCATTACATGAACTCGGCAAACTTAAACATCAACAAAGTTGTTATTAAAAGAGTTAAATGCTACACCTATTGCTCCTCTGCCAAGTGGTGTAGTAGCTAAAGCGACTAAGGGGAATTTGGTAAGCCACCGGACAAAGTAGATACGGATAATCACATTCTTATTGGAGAAAGATCAAATTCTCGAACACCTCCATTACAGTGACTTATGAAATCTACAATAAGAATTTTCACAATTGTTTAATTGATTCTAGAGCACATCATAATATAATGCCTTCTTGATCTGTACTAAATTGAATATTGAACCACGAAGTATGTTGTTCATATTGTACAATTGGATCGCTCTAAAGTTCAAGTTGTTGGAGAAATAAATTTAGTTACTATCATACGCTTCCGATCCTAGGATTGTCCAAAGAATTGATATTTTAATTGTTGATATTCGAATTCTATGGGTTGGTCTTAAGCGGTAATTAACGAAGAACGATGTTATATCTCCAACTTGAGTTATTCACATATGTAGCTTCCCCTACAAAGGGAAACCCAATCAAATCAAAGTCGACGAGAAAAACGTATGACGCACCTTGTAGCCCAGATTTGAACAACCTAATGAACACGTAGCTTTCAATAATAATATTTTGGAGGTTATTACGCCCAGGTCTTTTCTTGGAGATTTTACTACCACAATCACCATTCTCTTGTAAATACTTTTTTTCTCAAATTGAAAATTTTTCGCAATCTAATTCTTAGAATTGTAAATATTTCTCATTCTTTTGTAGATAAACCTATAGATAGAACTTTATTTTGGTCATTATATTTGATGGATCAAATCTATTGATGGAAGCCGAGACGAGGATGCATCCTAATTGGTCCGGAAAGGAAAACCTATATTTATCATGTAGATTATAATTTGAGTGCACTAATAATGCTATTTCGAATATGAAGCCTTGATTCAAGGGCTTTATAAAGCCATAGAGCTAGATGTAAAATACTTGAAAGTATGTGGAGATTCTGAAATTGTCATAAGACAAGTAGGGAATACCATCCATTGTCTTCAGGGACATCTGAAACATTATCAAACCCTAGTACAAGACCTTACCACTCAATTTCTAGCATTTAATATCTCTTATATTCCTAGAAATCAAAACACATCATTGACTTGTTAGCTAATGTGTTGCATCAAACTTCTTTCACCGAATATTGTAGTCATTAGATTTTCGGTAGAGTTGATTTTTAGCCCATCTATCCCAGGACAATATTACTAAGCTGGGAGAGTATTCTATCATGATCAAGATATTTTGAATTTCTTAACTTCTTCCCAGGAAATCATATGATGAACAAATTATTGATGAAGATGATCATGATGTACCAAATTACTTCAGAAATAATGAAAATCGATTCCTAAATGTTATTTGTTAAACTTGAGGATCTTTATGATATTAAAGATAGATTCAAGAAATTTACTAATGCTAAACTTCAAATTTCAACTTTGAAGTTGGAATTTAGTACGTCTTGGCTCGATTCTAAACCTCAAAATGTTAATACATGTCTTAATTTGCTCCCGGAAGAAAGATCTGCTTTCATTAAAATTACAGGTAAATATAAAAATGTTTTCACTTGGAGTTATGAGGATTTAAAGACTTGTGATGCATACAGCAATTCAACAACAATTCCAATGTTATCTGATGCTAAGCGTACGACATAAGTTAAGAAATATTCGTCCAAATATTGAGATCGGAAATCAAAAACGAGAACTCAACAAACTTCTAAAGCCAAATCATTTTTTCCTAGAGCATTCCAATTGGGTTTCTAATATGGTACATTGGAAGAAAAATGGCGATATTATTAGAATCGTATTGATTTCGGGAATTTAAACAAGGGCATGTCAAAAGACAATTTCCCACTTCCAACTATGGAGCAAATTCTCCAAAAGGTCGCTAGTTACGAACTCATGTCCTTCCTTGATGGATTTTCGGGGGTATAATCAAATTCTAGTACATCCGGATGATAGGTTTTGATAACCACTTTCGAGAACCAAATGG
Organism: Pinus albicaulis; assembly: GCA_034641835.2. Lineage (NCBI taxonomy): Eukaryota > Viridiplantae > Streptophyta > Pinopsida > Pinales > Pinaceae > Pinus > Pinus albicaulis. The sequence goes on from JAXQQM020071997.1 coordinate 116,933, forward strand.
GGAACTTATGCTTATCGAGGAAAATGACTTTTGGTTTAGTAAATGCGGGAGCTACTTTCCGGAGAGCCATGGACATAGCATTTAAAGTCGATTAATAGATCGGTTGTTATTTATCTTGATGACATAACGAGTTTATTCAAAGAAGAAGATCCAATCATCTACAAGATGCGAAACAAATATTTGAAATATGTAGAAGATTTGGTATTTCACTAAACAGAAATCCTTCTTTTCTCTTGATCGAGGAAAACTCTTAGGGTTTGTTGTGTCAAAAGATGGTATATATATTGATCTAAGTTCAAGAATTTGGTGATATTTCTTTACCTCCACAATAAAAAGTCCATGCAATCATTTCTAGGTCGATTAATTTTGTAAAAAGATTCATTCGATTTTCTCAAGTTGCTTTTTTATCACCGAGAATGTGATTATGAAAAAATTCGGTATTCAAATGGGGTTATAAAGAAAAAAAGAAGCCTTTGATGCAATCAAGGAAACCAATCATTAGTCTACTGCATTAAATATACGATTTTTCAAAGATTTTATTATGTATACTTTGGCAAATTTGAAACTTGTCTTATCTTGTTGTTTTAACACAACTCAATGATCAACAAATCGAAGCACCCATTTCTTTCTTTACCTCAAATGTTAACGAGGAGGCCGAGATAAATTATTCGATGTTGAAAAACAACTTTTCTATATTTAAGTCAATCAAAAATTTTAGTGACTTTTCTCTTAAAAACACACACAAAGGTTATTGTTCCTTTCTAACGTTAAGACAATTACTAATTCAAAGTAGGAGAAAAAAAAGAGCTAATTTGGTGATAGTCTTGCAAGAATATGATGTTGACACATTAAACCGGTAAAGATTGTTAGAGGACAAGGTTTTGCGAGATTATTAGCGGGGAGAAACTCTCTTAATTTACGAAAAAAATCAAGATCCATAAAATGTTGTTCAAGTAAGTCGGATAAGCACATTACGGATTCTGAATCTCGGTTTGTTGATCGATATTTTACTTGAAAAATGGGTATGTACCTAATCTCAGCTATAAGAATAAACGTGCTTTAGATTGAAAGCTACTAAATATGAAATCATTGATGATGTGTTATTCAGAAATAATTATGATTCAATCTTATTAAGATGTCTTGAAAAGAATGAAGCCAAAAAGGCATTGCCAGAATTACATGATGGACCAATGGGAGGCCATTTTGGAGGGTTGTTGGGGTTCCCATGTTTTGGCCAGATTGGCAAGACAAAAAGATGAGACAACATCAAACCACTTTCGGACCTTAGGATCTAGCCCTCCTAGGTCTAGAGAGGGATCTCTCTATATTAGTCAAAGTATATGTCTTTGAGGCTCAAATGTTAAGATGTTAGGCTAGTTATAGGCACGAGGTTTGTTTGTTTGGTTCTAGCTGGTTATCGGGGAAGAAGGTGTTAGTATGAATCCTTTGTCGAAGTGTACGAAAAAGGACCACTTTAGCTACGCATAACTATGCCGCCCTAACAACAAAAGTGTTGCCAATATCTTCGGATACGCGGTTAGTTGAACAAAGAGGTACACGAAGACCGGTCCCCATGTGGAAAGGTGATACTTCGAGAAAAAACAAGGTTTTGCTCCATATGCAATAAACCAGAAGACAAGAAAAAAATTTTGAAAGAATTTTTATATTAATTGAGCACACAGGAGAAATGAAAGGCGTATCCGATTCTCCTGGAGTGGGATGGGTTCTTGGAAGTCCTCGACACTTCGGAATCAAAGATTTCTCTCTCTTGTTGGTGTGAAAACCCACACAAGAATAGAACTCAAAGGGAGCTCACACGACGAATGAGTAAAAAGAGTGACCAAGTGTATAGATCGAGTGATCTAATAGGCAACAAAAAGGTGAAGAATGGTAGGAAAAACCCTCCTATTTATAACAAAATATTGGGTCATTCTAGATCTTGGTGCATGGGTTAACAGTCTGAATCCACTTTTTATGGAATATTTTTATTATATTTGTTGGAGGGAAAAAGGTATTGACTTGGGTCAAATCCCTTAATTTGTCAAAAATAAATAAATAAATGATTTATTTATCTTTTTAAGGGAGCGGTTGAAATAATCAAATAAATAATGATTTATTTGATTATTTAAGGAAGTAGTTTGGAAGATAATTAAATAAATAGTGATTTATTTAATTATTTATTAATTGATTTGGTCATATTATGAGGAATATTACCTAAATAAGGTTTAAATAATTATTCCTAGAAAATAATAAGATAAATAAAGGTTTATCTAATTAATTTCTTTGATTTTAAGGTTAAACATATTTGAGAATAATAATTAAATTATGGTTTAATTAATTATTCCATGAGGAAAATCAAACAAATATGGGTTTGTTTAATATTTCCTTTTGGGGTTTCTGTTTAACATAGTGAAAGCGATTTTACTTAGGAATGCATGTTGGTCTTACATGGTGTACTTGGGTCCATCTAATGATAATAGGTTAGATGACCAAAAAATGAGTGTAACGAAGGGTTCGATGTAAGACAAGATGAGCAAAAAAAGGAAAAAAGGCGAGAAGTGAAGTATTCGAGGAGAATTGAGGAACCATTGGGAAATGGAGTCGGGGAAAGGATTTTCTTGCTAATCGATAAGCGAGGCTTTCAATTAGGCTAGTCATCTAAAACATAGGATCTCAAATATGCTAGTGTATGGAAAGGTAGGAGAGGAGGAGACAACACGATTCGGGAGCTGAAGTTAAAAACCGGTGGTCGCACGAGGATCCTAATGGACGGGGCTAACTCTAATCCCAGTGTTCCCAAATCTTCCAACTAAATCCTTAACGAGAAACATCTGAACGTATTCATTTAACTCATACATCGGCGAGGAAATAACATCCACTACATTGGTTAAATTGTCTAAAATCAATCCTTAGATAACACATTCGGAAAAAAACATTAATAGCGAGGAGAGAAGCGGAAACATAGGGTACCTAACAAGGGTAAATCCTATGCCAATATTTTGATGCGAAGACGGTAGAAACGAAATGAAATGAATATAAACATGGAATGAGAAGAAACATCACCATTTGCTTTAGATCGGGGATCGAAAGAAATGTGTTTGTCATATTAAATAGCAATACCCGATCAGGTACAACATTACCAATAAGTGAATACTCGACTGAAATCATAATCCCCTCGGCCTATCTTACAACTTTACGGAAATTTGTGTCTCGAAAACTTCTTGCGGTTCTGCGATAATACAGTCAATAACCATTACAATATTTTCTCATGAGTTTATAGCTCTAGTGGAGAAGAGAGTGGGTGGCTTAAATGCGACGTTAAAAACTCGAAAAGGGAAGACGGCCAAGCCCAATTTTGTGCCGTCACAATGCATTGATACGGTGTTCTTTGGATGAAGATGTGGGTTTCGTCCGAACTTCCATTTACTCTGGTATGTCTCTTTGATGTACTAGGTACCAACAGTGCTACGTAGTACTTACGGTGAATAAACAAGGTAAATGAATGATTAAGAAGTACTTGCCATACTTGTAAACAGATATGGTAGCTTGAGACTATTGTCGGGGTGAAATTTCTTTAGGAACACGGCGTATAATAAAATCTACATGGGTGCTCTTGTCCCTTTTTAGGAAAAAACATTTTTGCTGATGTAGAAACACGCTTTGCTGATTTTCATGTTGTACCTTAAGTCCATGGGTCTTCAATCGATTCTTTACCTTTCAATCTACGAACATAGAGGCTTATATATCTTCATTTGCGTGCCTTAAGCTCTCTGTTGCTTCATTTATATACGTACGGAACCCACATTTAAGTAGCTCAAAGACCGAGTTTACAGAATCAAACCCTATTCTTTTAATGAAGTTGTGTCGGTACTATCTCGGGCTTTTCTCCCATGATACCATCTCTGTGCCTCTTCCTATGTTTTACCATCGTACATGACGAAACCACCGAATCATAGCGACCATTTACTATTGTAGCGCTTTGCAAAACACGAAAACTTGTTATGAAAAACATGTATGGGGGTGGGATGATGTGGATGACTACGGGGATGACAATGGGACTACGAAGAGAAATGGCGAAAAAATGCATAGGAATGGTGGAGAAATGCTATGGTGAAGGTTGGCGAAAAACGGTGGAAGGTGTTGATGCGAGATGTTTAATGTAAAAAGCATTAAAATTTAATCTTTGAATGGATTATAAAGAGGACGAGGGCGAAAAACGATGAAGATACGTGGAAAAATGACGTGGCGGGCCGAGGTCAAAACGGCGGCGCGATGTGATTGAATGCGGGCCGTCCCCGGTCTCGGTGAGATCAACGGTGAAAAAATGCATCGAGGCGATGGACGATGGTCGAGTACGGTTTCCTGGGTTAAACCTTGCGCAACTTCATCGACGATAGTAGTTGGATGGGCCACCTCATATTGGACAGCTCCGGCGAGTATCGCTATGCATCCGCGGACGAATGTTAATGCGCGATGGGGTAGTGGTTTTGAAATAGTGTCGGAGCCACATGTCAAATGCGGTGGAATCGTGAGCGATGGGAAAATACCTCCTCTTAGCCCAAGGTGGTGCGATAGATACTGCCGGGTTTGTGAAAAGTGTTTGCGGCGGGGACCACGGGGACGGATGTGCTACGGATCGTCATATACAGGTAAATAGACGGCAATGGTGTGATCGGGCGATGACAGGGGGTGGACCACAGTGACTGTGAGAGTTAGCACGGACGCGTCAGGTTGTGCCGTCGGCTTGTTGATATTGCCTCGATACCAATTGAGATAAACACTTTTGTTCGCCGTACGGTTTGACCTTGGTCACGAGGTGGAGAAAAGCGAAGTGGCCGAAAGGTGATAGCCCTATTATAATGTTAAAAGTGGTTTTTAGCCCATTTCGGTGCATTTTTAAGCCAAAGGAGGGTAGTGATAGGGAACAAAGGTAGGAATTTGGCTAGACAAAGGTTAAAGGTGGGTTTTCAAGGGGATTTGGGGAGATTAAGGGGACCATAAAGAGGGTACAGGAGAGGTTTAGAAGGATTAGGGGGAGGTGAGATTTTGGGGTAAAGAAAAGGGGTTTTGACAAATGAAGAAAGAGGTGAAAAGGGACATGCAGAGGATATAAGGGTTAATGCTAGGCCTTTTGGAGCGAAATTTATGTAATAAATGAGACCTTATAGAAGTCGGCGAGGAGAATTTATCGAAAGGCAAAGGCACGGGAGACATCGGGATGATGTGTCTTCGGGGGAAGATGCATTCCTTGAAGGCTCAAAAAAATTTAGCCCCCTACTTTGCTTTGTCGGGAATTTATAGGGGCTAACGATCAACTCCACACATGGGGATGGCTTCTTCTTGGAAAGGAGTCGAATTCAGAAGAAAATGATCTTTGGTGTAGGCCGGATACTGCTACTTAAGCCACCTTCTTCTTTGATTTCGAAAATTTGCTACGATTGTGAAGACATCAGTTAAGCGGAAAAACTTCCCAATCAATCTACACACTATAGTCCTAGCATTTTTCTTCTTCTAAGGTGCATTTGGACTTATAGGACCTTTACATGTTTATTTTTTACAAATAGGAAAATAAACCTATTTTTATTTCTACCCTTATTACTCCATGAGACTAGATGTTGTTGGTCTCATGACTCCTCTGCTAATCTAATATACTGTGGGATTAAAGCTTGTCTAGCGATTTCTTCTCTATATTCTACGACGGTGAAAAAAAAGTCAGCGAGGATTAGGTTTGTCGACTTGTTGTGGGTCAGGCATAAAGACGGTTGCACATGGAAAAAATTTGCGAGAAAAGCTGAAACAAAACTTTGAAGGCTTGAAATCTGAAATCTTGAAGCACATCCTTCTTTCTTTTTTGTGACTCAAGTTTTGGGCTTGTTAGAGTCACTTTCTTTCTTCATTTTAGAGGCTATGGTTTAAACTTATTGGAAAGTGATTCTTCTTCTTCTTTGCTGGTCAGTTTTTGGGCATGTTTGGGCCATTATCTTCCTTTCCTTGGCTCGAGGTTTTGATCATATTAGAGCCAATATTTTGCACATCGAGTTCATGTTTTAGGCTTGTTTGAACCTCTCTTTCCCTCTGTTTTTGAAACATTTTCTCTTTTCTTGAAAACAAAAAATTGCAATGGTATGTACAATGGAAATGACGGAAATTGAAAATCAGCGAAGTAGTGTTTGAGCATCCCATGTTAATGAGGACCCCCAAAAAGCTGTACCATATAATTCTGTAGGAAGAAGGCATTTGGGCCCACGATGCTTTGGATGATGTATGGACCTTGCCTGGAGACTATCAAAATTAGCTGTGCTTTCCCTTTATCCTCTCTTCTTTGAGTCCCGCCAGAACTTTATCCCCAATTTTGAAATCGGCTGACTTTGGTTCTTTTGTCAAAAAAATTTCTTTATATTTTCTTGAACCTTCACTACTCTATTATAAACCTCTTCCCTTGTTTGTTGGAATGAATTTTCTAGTTTATCCTTCTCCCTTATCTTTGTCTTCATACCCATTTGAATCTCTGGACAGTTTAATCCTTTGGTACCCCAAGGCCAGTAGGAAACAACGCACGTGTCCCATAGACAAGTTGATATGGTGACATGCCGATGGATTTCTTTGTTGCTAACATCGTACAAAGCATGTACCGAGCTTGTTATGCCATGATTTTTTTCTCTTCCGGCTGACTTTTTTGATGATGATCACCGGGATCTTGTTTGATGATTCGGCTAATCCATTACCTTGAGGTAATAGGCGGTTAGATGACAAAGCGCTATTTGATACCTATGACGAAATCAACCATTTTCTGGATCCCGATAGCGACGGCATTATCGGTGATTATTTTCCTTGGGCAGCCAAACGAGAGAGGATATGGCCTTAGAAACTAATGATGAGCGAATCCTATGGCATTCTAGTAGGTGTGGCCTCTATCCACTTAGTGGTAATGCTGACAGCTGTTAGCATCCATTTGTGTTGTGCGAGAAGAAACGGAGGTGAATTTCACCCTGTAATCTAGGCCCCATTGCAAAAAGGGACCTTCAGCAATGATGGGTTGTAGAGGTAAGGAAGGAGCTTTCTTTTGCCTTCAAAAATCGGCATTGTCATTGACAATTATCATATTATGAACATCATTGAAGAGTGTGGGCCAATAGTAGCCATCTCACAGTGTTTTGTTTGCGGTAGCCTTCCGGCTCATGTGGCCTCCACCACTCTCACATGGAATTCTTGTTTAATCCTCTTAACTTGATTTCTAGCAAACATTGTGTTAAGCAAATAAATAGACGGATTTTTCAATATAAGTTTCATTCGACGTCTGCAATAGCTTACAGCTTTAGTTTGAAATCTAACCTTGGTCTTTGATAGTTCGGTGGAGCATTGAGGTTGGTGGCTGTTTCCAAGAGGTCTTTAGTTGGTTGGGATAGCCTCCCACAGAAGCAGAGGCATGCTACTTAATGAAGACTCACACAGCCATGCAGTCAGGAAGAAAACTAAATAGAAGCGGAGATAGAGAGATTTACCCGTTGGTCTACGTTTGAAGTAGATCCGTGGGGTCAAACCCCGACAACAATCCTTCCTTCTTAACTTTGAAATACAAGCAAAATGAAGGAGACCAAGTTGTGACATATCTTACTCTAAATGTCCGGTGTGAGATTCATATAAAACATTAAATAAATCATAATGAATGCTTGTATAACAAATATTCTCTTGCATAAAAGCATACACTAACACGTTTATTTAGGAGCCTTGATATACATTATAAATAGCACGTACAAAATTAATCGAGTGGAGAGATCTTTTGATCCTTCAGGCCTTGTGGTCGCTCGTCTGGGATCGAGTCCGGCCACTGCCTCGCCTAGACTCCTTCAAGGCGGGTACATACGGAATAACATATAAAGGATGTGTATCTCAAGGAAGCTCGGGTTTCCTACAATAGGCTTCAGGAAAGTGCGGGAGGCACGGGAATCGGAGACTTGGATAGGGAATACCAGCAGTATAATATCAATAATTCTCTCTCTCCCTTAGGCCATACACATAAGGGCTTTTTATAGTCCACTGAATGATTTAGACGGTTGGAAACGATTGGCCACGGGGCGGGGTGGTTGAACTACACGAGTAACCATCGACCCGGCGAAGTAAAGTTTTTATATATTTTTAATCATTTTTAATGGCATACGCGGAAAAGTCTAGATGTACTCATATACACGCGGAAAAACAGGCTTTCAGTGTGTTGGAAGTTTTACAACATTTTTAAGTTAATTGTTAAATTACGTAGATGATTTGAAAAGCCATGACGATCATGAATGTGTCAAAGGGGAAGTGAGAAATGATGCTATAACGGATACTAATATATTGGTGGAAAGGGTACATGATGGCCGAAATATATTATGCATAGAAAGAACCTTGGAGACAAGAGGACTTCACCCCGATTTCAGCTTTGCCAAAAACCAATGAAAGAAGCAGTCAACTCATGTTTAGGCGACATGCAATACTCGACAAAAATACATCATATGAGAAAATCTTGAAATAGATCCAACATGTATACAAGTATATTTGGAGGCGAAAGTACACAATGAATCATACGAGCATGGCCGGAAATACAAGTCTGAATCAATGTCCAAGTATCCTTGTAATTGATCAAAGATGGTGCAACGGATGCAAATCAAATAAATAGCTGAATCTCCAAGTGCCGGATCATAAGAGGGTGGATCAAACGGTACAATCCATATGGGGACTGACATATAAGATGTTGTTGTCTTTAATTGCAACATATAAGGGTGGAACGGCATCTGGAAGATCTGAAAAAACTGTCAAAGTGAGCAGAAACATCTTTGATGCAACAGAGATTCACCCAGGTATGGCACAATTCTACACAATGGAATCAATATTTGAAGTCGACCATCATCAATGATTGAATTACGAACATTGGTGTATCCCGGTAACCAACGTGAGACAACCACGATAGCCAGTAATGAGTGTCGAGGTGCCCACGGTACCAATCGACAGTACGAATGAATGAGTTGAAGTACGACACGCCGAAAGAATCTACCGATCGGGAGGCAATGATGAATCCCCATTGTCGATAGCGAAAGAAGTCATACTATTGTTGCAAACCCTAAAGTGCAGCAGACTCTAGACCTTATTCCCGAACGTGAGTTTGGGTCGATGGGAAAATATACGCTGGAAGGAAAACTGGAGCATCACATGGATCAGTAGCGAGTGTAACCCGCGAGGCAGAATTTGGAAGGAATCGGACAGTAGAGTGATGGAACCAAAACCGAAGTACGTTCCAGCTGATGCAGAGATAGAAAACTATGGCACTTGGAAGAAACCCTACGAACTAACCAGCAGAAAATTTGCAATGTACAGTAATCCACCGATAGGGTCAAATGGAAATCAAAGTCTTGCCCGAATCCCAAGTGTGGTATGTGTGCGGCGTCGAACACGAGAAGCCACTCGGTGAGCCATGATGATGATCAAATGCGAGCACGAGGTCACTATCAATGATGGAAATAGGCCCAGAGGTGCGGCTCTAGGTTACTCTTAGGCAATGTCATGCGTGGTAGATAAGAGACAAACCCGCCCCGGCAAGAAGTCGGCCAGGACCTTCTCAAATGACACGGCGGAGAAGACCAAAACATCCCCGATGTGATAGAACATGATGCGGCCAAGGCGGGAAGGCCACATTGAATGACCAACGGGTCAAGAGACAACGAGAATGGTAAGGCTCGGAGTTAAACTTCCCTTGAACAAAAGCACGACTTCTGTGATGACCATGGCGATGGGCGACAGCACATGTAAGTACGTCATGCGGAGGCAAAACAAACTCTCCATATGATTGGAAGAGATAACCAACGAGGAGAAATGACAAGTGAAACATGGTAAAGGCTGAACCTAGATTCAAACTAGAACCATCCCAAAATGAAGGAAATATATATAAGTATATGTGCTTTGTTCGAGCGACAAGCGGCTACATGCGCCATCAAAACAACGAAGATACATCCCGTTCCGCTCTTTTGTTATATTTAATTTTTTGTCTTTTCATATGACAGCACGAAAAAGGAATAATGCTATGGTACAATGGATAGAACGAGTATCGAAAGCGAATGCACTAGTTCTGAAGTTGGAACAATCCTATGCTCAATGCAAGGTGGCGAGCGAGTCGATGATACTCGGAGAACGTTCCATCCATGAGTCTCCTGAGAGTGTCAAGTCGTATTAACTAGTGCATCTTGATAGTTGTATACGGAAAGTCAAGGTGAAAAGTTAGTAAACATCGAGTCCAAATGAAATGGCTAAAGGCCGGGATAAACAAGTAGCCAATATGCAATGCGGTAATACAACTTAACAACACCGGAGGCTTATCCGAGGGTATAAGCCGGAAAAGATGATAAGTGATGAAGAAGAAAGAATGAAGCATGACACATGAACATCGACGGGACAAAGAGGACTCCCAAGCCTACCACATAAAAAGCAGCATGGGCAACAAGTGATGACGAACTGCTAGGAAGCCCATGTAAAGGAGAAACTCTACCAGCCAGTCATGATTAACAAATCGTGATGAAATGGGTGTAATACTCTCATGACACAGTGGATAAACCCTAAGGCAAGTGATCGATGTAAGAGCTAGTATGCAAGATGCAACGGAAAGTGATTCCTAACCTATGCCGGTGAAGATCATATACCTGTAAAAATGAAAAGTCGGAAATGATGGATCAAAAAACGGGAAAAATCTCAAAATCGTCGAAAACGTGCACGAAAACATATGACGGGCACTTCCAAGCAATCGAGTTATCTGACATAAGATAGATCGAAAAAATAAGCATAAGGAATTTTTGCAAAAATTTCAACTTTTTAGCCATAAATAGACAAATTACCTCTCGATTGGTTCATTATTGCATGTTGATTTGGAAAAAGTGCTTTCTGGAGCTAAAAACTTGTTTCGTCAAATCGGGAACAACCGACCATCGGAATTCGAGGCGAAACTTCGAGGTAGGCTCCTTAATCATCACATTCATTTTTTAGTTTGGAAATTAAAATTAAGTGATTTTTGCTTTAAAACCCTTGCTAAAAAGTGTGTATACGCATACGCGGGTTTAATAAAGAGGCAAGTCACGTATACACGCGTGTGCACGGGGGAAAGTCGCGTATGCGCGGTCAGTCTGCAAAAAGTGTTTTAATACAGAATTTTATGAAATTTCTTGGGATGACCATCTCATGGAGGGAACGTGAGCATAGCGCAATAGACGAAGGTCGTGCGGGATCGCGCGGCACAAAATATCCTCCGGGCTGCGGATTGTTCAAATTCTTTAAAATGCCCAATATGAAAAGTAATGTGCGATTGTTAGAAATGCTCGTGATGCGGGAACCGGATCGAGTTGCTTCATAATTGATCGAATGCCACTACGCGTAGAAGTGGAGGATATATATTTCATCCTTTGGACTCTCCCGGGGGAGGAGAACCCGGTAGACACACGGAAAGCCCACAGGAGGAGTTGGCTTAGTGAAGATTATGTCCACCTATATTGCGTAGATAATTCCAAAAAGGTTGGAACACGGTGCAATTAGAGATATCGGGGATTTGCACATGAAAATCCTCCCACCATTTCTTTTTCCACATCGAGCGAGTGGCGGGGATGCAACACTCACTACATCGAGGGCGTCCGAGACGCAAATGAGCATCGCGATGGGGGTGTTTAGTTCATGTGTACGATTGGTGCATAGCCACACTGCGAACATGAAACAACGGTGACCTCCATTCGCCCAGCAAAAAACAAAACATTACTTTTGGCTATGGGACCATTTTGACAACATTCTTCTTTGAGAGGATTCCGGCTTTGAGACCCGAGTCATCTCGACTATCGAGCGGCCGCAGGACCCGAAATCGCCGTTGGGTAGACATGATGAAGAAGGGCGGGAAGCGACGGTACCACAGGAGCTCCACATGGGACGATGAGTTCTTCTGTGGTGGGGAGAAACAGAATCATCGCCGGTGGACGACCATCCCTATGCGAGGATGGATTTACGAAGTCCGGATCTGGTACTTCCTGACATGACATGGGGAGCGATCGGTAAGTTTTGCCAAAAATTCTTGACATACTGATTTTTTTTTTTTGGATTTTTTTCAAATATGTATGAAAAAATATGAAAACAAACATGTTTTTGATTGGATTCATAATGATCGACAATTAAAAATGATCATGTTTCGGATGTTGGACCGATTCGTCACAAGAGACGCCAGCGCCGCAAGCGCGCGGTGAGGCGGAACGGTGGATTCGCGGGACTCTCCGAGCCGTGCGAGAGAAACTTGGAGGGGCGCCCGCCAAATCCCTATGGCTGCGTGGAGGACTTGCCGGAAGCGCGTCCCGGAGAACCGGAGTTGTAGGAGTACCCCGGGGCCCAGGTTGGGTATTCCGCCATGTGGCAGCCACTGAGTTATGTTCTATGGGAACACGACACGAGCGGGGTCCTCGGGGAGTAGGCAGTTTATATGTTAGATGGCCATGTATTCTTTTTTGAGGCGAACATGATGGGGCATAAGCCCAAATTTTGTACGAGATTATGGATCCAAATTTTGTAAAGTTTTTGACACTGAGTAGTATATATACGGCGATATTTGATGTGATGTGATAAATGTATCAAATGTATGATGTTTTGATGATTAGAAATTTATTGTATTGAATGATTAATATGCCAATCTAAAGCTTGATTAGCTAATGAGTCGACAAACCAATTGTTAGCTCGAGGAATATGAATGAACGTTAAAAATTGAAATGACCTTTGTAGCAAACGTACCCTCAAGAACAATCGTAATAAAAAATGGATGCGGTACGATAAGTGTTGTTCCGGCTAACGACACCACAGTGCAGGTCAAAGAAAACTACCAACGAATCAACACCCAAAGGTATTGCCTCCGAGTAGATGAATGGTAGGTGTATTACGCTGCATTATTAGACGAGGACCAATGCGGACCTCTTGATACCAACGGTGGGAAGGATAATGAAGCATAGCGGAAGCTAAGTTACGGTGTGTCTACTAACACCATCGGCGAAACCAAAATGACTCATGACATCTGTACAACCTTTGCCATGAGATCAAAACATCACCACCTCGTGAAAAATCGAAAATCAATGGGATATGTACAAAAACGAAAAAAACTACTATATACAAAGAAAAATGCCGAGGCCAAAAGCCTATGAGCATAATACTTCTTCAAATAGAGCCCATTTCGGAGCAAACTACGTTCCCTTCGAAGTCAACCAAGGTATACGCTCCTTTCTTAAGGACCTTTTTAACGATATGAGGGCCATACCACATCCAAGCAAACACGCCCCCCGAAGGCATCTTTTTCTTGGGCATAGACCAAAACAAGGTCACCTTCGGAGAAAAAAGATCCACAGAAGCAGCAACCTTATCGTCTTTGAACTTTGACTCGGTTTTTATGCACTTCATCGTGACATCTCGACGGCTGCTCATCGGATGTTCCGGATGAAGAAGCCGCTGCGCCGGACTAGAGTGTCGGAAGAAGCTCAACAACTAATTTAAGGAAGGAATCTGCATTCAATAGAAATCTGATTCCACCGCCGGACTAATAAAACGGAGTAAAGCCGGTTGCGGTTTTAGCGACGTCTGTGCCGGAGATAAGATATAGCATAATATGCCGATTGGATACCTATGTTTATCAATTGTCGTTGAAGAATTGTCCTTGAGGTTATTCACGGCTTCCACTTTCCCATTGGCACGAGGATAATATGGAGATGAATACTCCTGAAGCCAATTTGAAGGCAACTCGGCCATCATACTATTAAAAGTAGCGCAACGGTGATGACAATCTCTCTAGGTATACCAAAAACGAGCGATAACTTGGTTGAAGAAGAAAAGTTGCTGATCTCACCATCGTTCCCAAAAGTAGGCATAGCCTCGACCCACTTTGTAAAGTGATCTCTTTTGCTACGATAATTTACTTGTGACACTGTGAAGGTGGGTTACAAGTAGTATAATCCATACCCCACTTTGTAAAAGGGTCGACGATATGACGCGGAAAAAGCGGAGGTTTGGATGAGCGCGCATTTTCGGTATACACTGACAAGGGATGACACTTCTTGGCCAGGTTCAATACAATCTTTGAAAATCGAGGGCAGTATCCGACACGCAAAATATTTTGGGCTGTAGCAAGCCCGGATAAATGACTTCCACAAGCTCCTTGTGAGAATCATTGAGCACAGCCTCGACTGTCGAAAGTTAGCGACGTCTTAGGATTCGAATCAATCCTCGATGATGCAAAGCATCACCAATAATCGAGATAATTCTTGGCTAAGTGGCCAGCATTACGACGCTCATCTTTCGAAAAAGAAAGAGGAAACTTCGCGGTCACGGAGATACACAATGATATCCCCATACCAAGGATCTTGTGGAGAGATCAGAAACAAGTGTTCGTCGGAAAGGACTCGTCATAGATCATCTCCTCTCCACGAGGCAACTCGAGATCAATTCTAGGAACTAATGACTTCTTGGATTTGGCAGACATGAACTCGAGATCAAATTCTGTAATATCACAATCCATCTATTATACTTGCCCCCGATCACTCGCTGCGGACAAACTGGGAAATGGTTGTGTTTGTAGGAGCATAAGTTTGCGAAGAACAATGTAATGGGAGTCGGTACACTTGCAATATGACGCTGCTAAGGCTAACTTTTCTATCGGGGTGTATCGAAGTTCCAAGTCCTACCGTCTCGAATAAGGTAGTAAATAACATGCTCAACAAGAGCATCATCCTCTTGAACGAGAACCATACCAATGGTAGATTCTAACAACCGGATACCAAAAGAAAATCTCTTGCTATAATCGGGTGGACTCGGTAGAGGAGCGAGAGGGTCAATGCCTTTTTCAAGGCATCGAATGAGCGTTGAGCGTAGTCGTCCCAAAGAAAAGACTCCTTTCTTGACGAGTCTCATATATCCCTTTGTAATCTCGGCATAGTTGACGATAAACCTCAGAAGAAATTAGACTTCCCTTGGAGACTTTGAGCGACGAATTGAGAGAGGAGCGGGGAGAAGCTGCGTGTGCCTCAACCTTGAAGGGATCTACCCTTATCCTTCCCTAGACACGATAAATCCCAACAGCCAATGGGATGCTTAGCGAAAACGCGCTTGTTCGAGGTTCAATCGAATTTTATAAAACGACATCTTTCAAATATTTTCGAAGGTGACAGGATGATCGCATCCTCTTTCGAATAATGACTGAATCATCTGCACGTCGCCTACGATAATCTTCTTGATGTCGTGGAAGGCACGTAAAAGACACTTCGACGAAAAGGTAGCTCGACATTTTTTAAGACCAAAAGGCATTTTCTTATATGCAAACGTACCCCGGGGACAAATAAATGCGGTCTTATGTTGATCTTACGGACGGATAGTAATTTGATTGTAACAGGCAATCCGCGAAGGATAAAATCTCGTTACGGCACACTCGTCAATAATCTAATCGATGAAAGGTGTGGAGTATTATCTTTAGGACACGCCTTATTCGGTGCGAAATCGTGCACACTCGAATCGTTCCTTGCTTTTTATCTCTTGGGAACGGGTTTGAAACCCGATAGGTTAGAGGGGCGGGAAAATGAATCCCGCCTTAAACGACTTTCTTCAACGATAGGCTGGCACCTTTAAAGTTAGCAGGACAGTTTTTACGACTTGACTTAGAGTTTTCATACGTCTTGATCTCATGTTTGGACGATAGATGGTCTATGCCGAGACATTTCCTCGTAAGACCAAGCAAAAACATCCCTATACTCTTTGAAGAGCTGGGGTATAGATTTGAACCTCTTCACGGGAGCATTCGGCTCCCATTGAAGACGTTCTCGACAATAATGAAGTTCTGGAGATGTTCAAGGATAGTAGGAGAGATCACGGCCATGTTCCCTTGGCCTCCGCTTTGTCTTTGGTGCTAAAAGACTCGAAACAGGTGAACGAGGTCCGAGCCCAAGGGACTTGGAAAACTTGTTTGACTTCGCTCAAATTGGGTAGGAAGTAAGACCGATGATGCAAATCATCCCACGGTCTATCTATACACATCATCGCTTCCGGGGATGGCCTCTTCGGATGGAAGAGTGGTATCTGAACAATCTGACGGAAAAGTAAGCGTCAATGGGAGCCACATCACCATCCAACTCTTCCGGTGAAAGAGTGGATCGGATGCACAACGATGTCAACAATATGTTGATATGCAATCTCGGTACACGAGAAATCGGAAATGCCATACCACCCACTTGACCTTCCTCCAATGTGGCGGTAGGGGAAGGTAAGGTCAGAATTAAGAAAATAATGAGTTCGAAAGGAACTCTCTTCGAAGAGGGAACCTTGGAGGATGAAATAACATTAATAGACACCTTAGGAGGAGGAAGATCGAAAGAACCCATCGGGGAAGAATACATTCCAACTCCTAGATTCTCTAACGAACACCTTAGTATTATCCAACTTAGGAACGGATAGGTGAGGAAGGGCGCGCCAGGGTGCACGGAGGGCAGGTCCGGTTGATCCTTTGTAACGATCACTCCTTCGTGGGGAAAACACTCTGATTCGAAATAGTGAGGATGCAATGGCATCCATCTCATAAACCGAGTTCCTCCCCAACGAGAGGTTGTAGTCCAAGGCTACATCACTACCTCAACCTCTATGGTAACGGTTTTCCCCCAACACGGATGGGCAAAGCGGGACAATACCATGAGGTCTGTGAGAATGACCATCGAATGCGGTAAGAACGATGCTAGATGGAACATCTTTGGGAGATCCAAGTGTCTTCCGGCATGCGAGAGACATCACGCATGTAGAAGCACCCTCATCGACCACCAGATTCGAAAGATATTGGTCTTTCGATACGATGATTTAATGTGAAAAGCCATGTGATGAGAAGTCTCTTCTTAAAATTATTCATATCAAAAGTAATCGAGAAGAAAATTTTCGGATCAATAGCCCCAATGGTAGTGAGCAAAGCACGGCTGAGACAAAGCTGGAGTACCTCTAAAGGCGACACTTATGAGGACTACTGTGCCGGATGTCTACCAATCGAGTAGTTGCGGGCAGCATTCGCGTTCGAGTTAATCGTTGACCGCTTAGAAGATGGCACCGGCCTTAGGGGCATAGACTCAACAATTGGCTTCGTTGTGAAGCGGCTCGGTGGCATCGGGGAACTTCTTTAGCTTTCGAAGTTCCTCTCCGCCATAATCACGCGGGATCTCGTGGCGACATCCACGTGAGCACTCATCATAAAGATGTTCGATGGAATTTCCTGCAGGCACCTCCCAGGTAAGCCACGGGATTTTGGTTCGCGCCAACTAATTGTTGCCCTTGGGGAAAAGGGTTTGTTAGCACGACACAGGAACTAGAAGAACCTATTTGAGATAACGAGTGGCCGAGCATCCCACGAATTTTAGGGCAAAGGTGCGTGAGATGGTCTCCGAAGCACAAAGCTTGCATGGAAACTTCACTTTCTTTTTTCTCCTTTTGACCCTCACCAACACGCTCGTTGGTTTATTTGCGTACCCTTCCCGTTCTTGCCCTTCTTCTTGTTATTAAATCCCTTCTTCTTCCCATCGGATTGTTGATTTCCTTTGGGATCGGGAAGCTTGGACAGCATTTATGGACAAGGAGCCGGAAGAGTGATGAATCCGGCGAGCACGAGCGACCGGAAAAACGGTGTAAAGACAAGCTAACGCAATTGGCTTGGTGGGTACACGCACTATTGACCGATCCGACAAGTCGAGTCACCATGCGGACCGAGTTTGGGTTTCGATAAATCCAATTTGGAGCGAGGAGCATTAGGCGAATGCTTACATAAAGCATCCCAGGCCGAGAATGATCAATTCTAGCTGCTGGGCCCTAAAGATAGCTGCTCCTCGAAGAAAACACGGACAGGGACCATCTTTTGAAATATCTGTGCAAAGATTTCCAAAAACCACTCGAAGAACTCACGGAATATGAGCTTTGATAAGCCTCTACCTTCTCCTCCATTCACGAATGTGATCGAAATGTGATTGCCTCATCACAGCAAATTAGCCGAGTTCGGTCCGGAACCTCATATCGACGAACAGCGAAAATGGTTTAAAAATGTGACAGCCAGAGTTCTCCAAATGTGGTAGCGCGGTGAGCTCTATATACACCATTGTGACATTTCCGGTTAGAGTGCGTTGAAATAATCTCAACCTATTCGAGGGTCATCGATCGGGGGTTCGAAGCACCATAAGTGGAAAGTGGTGATGTGGTCACACTGATCCTCTCCATTCTTACCTTAAAACTTTGGAATGTACGAGAGAGTTTGGTCGGGACCGGAGGCCATCTGGGGCTTATAACGAATCGGGTCATTAGTTAACTTCGATAGAGGTACGGCAAGTTTAACGTTGCCGAAACGGTAACGAGGGCGGAGCACCGAGGATTCCATCCTTGATGGGATGGATTCCCAACATTACGAAAAGAATGGCACGGATTTGATGAGGCACCGAGGCTGCTAGAAACGACTCGTAGAAAATGGAGAAGAACCTCCTCCCCACGGCAGGAGTTACCAAAACCTAGACCAGTTCCCATTTTGAAGTATTCGAAGAGAAGCCCACTGACCAGGGGTTCACACGGTAGACGAGAGGAGAAAAAGAGCCGGTAAACGCACTCGATGAAGGGAAAGAAACATTCATGTGGCTTTGCGGCCGAGATTCCACTGCCCCGGCCGTTGTAGGAAGCAAGGATTCCATCCCGTAAAAGTGGTAGACTTTGCCCCCGGACGAGGGTTGAAACTGCAGGTCACCGGGACGTAAATGGAAACGACCCTAAGAAGGATTGGGCCGGGAATATGCCCGATCCCAAAGGAAACACGAAGGAAGAGTGATCCACTAGCCATGTTAGACATGGGCGTAGATCCGGTGCCACAGTCGAAAAGGAAAAGAGGGATTTCTACTAATGGACATCCTGAATAGAAGGACGAGAATGGAAGCATATGCTTGGGTGAATCCGAGCCAAACATAGCGACACTAGAAGCGACGAAGATGAAGCAATAGTGCCCCACTGCCTCGACGACGGTGCAGATACCTGTGACACTCACGGTGAAGCCGGTTCCCGGTCGTAGCCATCGAAGAATGGGCGATACGGAAGGTCCGGCGGTCTCTCGGACTAGGTGGGTGTCTTGAACAACAAATGGATAATCGGGAGGAAGAGGTGGACTGTGGCGGGAGGCTCGGTATGTCTTCTATGCGAAAATCTTCTTCTTTGAGAAACAACACTCGCGAGGTGAGGCGGAACGCTCCTCTCGGAGGCCGACCGAGGAATCGGCTAAAACGGACCTTGGTGGAGGATCTCTCCTGTTGTCCGGACTCCATGGGGTGGTAACCACACCTTTCGTCGGCCTCCTCACTTCTCGAAGAAGGCTGCGCACTCTCGGGAGATAACCCCCGGATTCTCCTCGAACGATCGACGCTTGATCGTACTTTTATAGATTTGTTAAATTAGACTCAAAAAGTGAAAAGCTAGGCGGTAGGAGCAAGAGCACTCACTAAAATAAAAATCCACGACGACAAGCGAGAACAACCTCAGTATTTGAAAGCTCGGAGTGATGAGGACGAGACACCAAAATACGAGAAGCGAAGTATAGGGCCTTCGACGATCGGGATGATTAGGGCCCCGAACAACCATGAAGGTATCGAGAAGCTTGATTCACCGTCGACCTCTGTGACGGCCTTTGCCGGCTCGAAGCACCCAAGCTTCGCAAGGGCACCCCCGAAATGCGCTGAAATTGATGTGACGTGCGCCTCGGTACCCACGGTTCCCCCGTAGTCACAGCCTTGGAACCTAGGAGTGGCAACTATGGACACCAATCCGTATCGAAGCTGGGCGGAATGGTCTTGAGGAGTCGGTCGGCTAATCGGAGGGGGGTATCCCTCTTCTCAACCTTCACTTCCCCTCGCGCTTGACTCTCGGATGAGAGCTTTCCCGATCCACCTCACGGAGTTGGTTCGCTCAATTAATCAACCTGTACGTTTGTTTGAGCGGCCTTGGAGGGATAACTCTCCACTCACCTATTCCAAAGGCCTACGGCCTAGCTAGTTGGTGATTGACACTTAGTAAAACTTGCTTTGGTTGGTATTTTTAGATTAAATCGCTTATTTTGGGGTTGTTATATTAAGTCACAAGGATATGGAGATGAAACCAATGGTGTTTGTATGAAATAAATTAATAAAAACTTAACTTTATGCACATGCAGTTCTTTGTCTTTTACGATGAAAAGTAATCTCTATACGGGTTCTACGAGACTAAGAATTGTATTTTCTTTTCGAATTGCAAACTCACACTCACAAAAACTAAGAAGCTAAGCTGAATGGCAGAAATGCACCTAATGCAAATCACTACAAGCATGTAAATCCTAAGATGCAAAAAATCTCTTAAAACGAGTGAAATTTCCCGAAAAGCTCCTTGAGTTTTAACTCATCTTTTGTTGTTGTCGAGGAAAAGGCTAATTCTTGAAAACAAGAACTCTTAATATAAGACACCAAAAACACTTAAAAACAAGAAGAAGAAATCAAATGACAACTCCTCCTCAAGAAATCAAGCTGAAAACTAGAAACAGAAACTTCCTACAGCTCCAAAGTGCGGCCAAGCAGAAATGAAAATGCAACAACAAAAACAAAACAAGACAAAATGTTTTTTGAGTTTTTGAAATGCAAAAACAAAAATCAAAACAAAATGTTTTTTGGGCTTTTAGTTTTATAAAACAAGAGCTCGAAAAGACCAAGCACAACTATCGAAATCCAAACCAAAACGAGACCGAATTTCAAGCACAAACTTCAACAACGCTCCCAAACCTTATAAAGCTAACGGTAGCAAAGATCAATAAGAGCAAGAGAAGACCAAAAACTCGACGATCGACCTAGACAAATAGTGCCAAACTCGTTGCAACAAAAAACTCCAAAACGAAGAAAATTTCTTCGAAAATTGCCAACAACCTAGCCTATGGAACTCAAGAAAACCAATCGAAAACGAAGCAAAAATCGCAATGTGAAGCACAACACAAAAGATAGGAGCGAGGATTGGTATTGAGAAGCTCTACGGTACGATAAAAACGGGGAACAGCCAGATGCTCGAAGCGATCTTGGAACTCAATCCGAAGTGCCGGCCACCGGAAACAAAACTTTTGCCAAAAGACCGTTTCCACTCAAGCAAAAAGAAAGGAAAAAGACATGAAACCGCCTTCACACTCCGATGGTACGGAGACAACGTAGACACGAGCCTCCACGACGGAAAAGGACCAAAAAACTCAAGAATCCTAAAAATTCAAAAAATGCCTAGGTATACGCGGCTTCACGGTTGTACGACCGGCGTGCATGCGCGCGTACGTTCTAAGGAAACTCGCGTATACGCGGTTTCCTTCGGACAAACTTGCGTGTATACGCGAGCGTAAAGAAGGCGCGTATGCAAAAGGTAAATAATGAAAAAAAACAAAGAACAAGCCTAGAAAAGACACAGAGACTTCGGGCCGAGCGCAAGAAAATAAAGGCGAAATGCAAATGATAGATCGGCGGTGGCAACCTACCAGCAATTTGAAACAACCTGATAGGAGAATCACAAGAATGTGATCCCAGTGAGTACGCGATTAACATTTTGAGAATTAACACCCTAGAGTTTGGTTGGGATACAACCTCCACGGAAAACGAGGGCATGCTACTTCGCAGAACTCACTGTATTTGCGTTAGAAAAAAACTAAATAGAGAAGCGAATGAAATTTACCCCGTTGGTCCTACGTTTGAAGTAGATCACGTGGGGTCCAAACCCCGGCAATCGCTACGCTAGCAACTTTTGAAATACGAAGAAACTGGCACAAAGGAAAAGTTGTGCCGGCATATATCTACTCTAAATGTAGGTGAGATTCATACAAAACATTAAATAAATCATAATGAATGCTTGTATAACAAATATTCTCATACATAAAAGCATACACTAACACGTTTATTTCGGGAAACGACATGATACTTACGTATTATAAATGTACGTACGAAAAGTAATCGAGTGGAGAGATCACTGATCCTTCGAGGCAGCCAGGGCAGATACATCGGATCCGTCCGGCCCTTGCCTCGCTAAGACTCCTTCCAAGCGGGTGCATACGAATAACATATAAAGGTGTGCTGTCTCAAGGAAACAAGGGTTTCTGACCAACGAAGCTGAGGAAAGTGCGGGAGGCACGCGGAATCGGACTTGGATGGGGAATACCCGGCGAGTATAATATCAATAATTCTCTCTCTCCTTAGGCCATACACATGAGGGCTTTTTATAGTCCTCCAAGTAGTTTAAGCCAGTTGAAGCAGTTGGCCACGAAGTGAGGTGGTTGAACTTCTGGAAATGCTTCATACGACCAGTAGCGAAATTAGGAGACCACATATATTTTTTAATCATTTTTAATGGCATAGCGGAAAAGTCTAGATGTGCTCGTATGCCTTCGGAAAAAACACGGCATAGTCGCGTGAGGATTTCTTTGTTTTTAAGTGAATTTGTCAGTACATGGAATGGGTGCCCAAAATCCATGAAGCAATCATGAATCATGTCAAAGTGATAAATGATGCTATAACATGAGCACATAAAGGATATCGAGTACGAGGAGAGTTTTGGAATTTCTCCTCAACGGTGGGATAAATGAGTCCTTCTTGCTCATCCAAGGCATTTACCATGTTAATTTCAAGGGCTTGCATATTTGATTCGACCATTAATTTAGCTAAGCCACGACCTTTGATTAGTTTGGTGGGTTTTATCTCGAGATCATATTCTAAAATCACGGCAATCCATTTTCCTTTCTTCCCATCGGGTCTTGGGGATAGAATATCTTTGACTACTATGTTAGGCACATAAGCTATGGTGTGGGAATGCAATATGTACACCTAAAATCTTTCAGGAAGCCTTAATCGGAGCATGGGCCTATTTTTCCATAATGTTGTATTTTAAGGGTGCATCCTTTGAGTGCTTTCTTGAAGAAAGAAATGGGTTGTTTCATTCCCTCGTTTCTTGGGTAGAGCGCGGCTATTGTATGCTTGGAGCGGAATGAGAAAATCGGGGAAATCTTTTGAGAAATGCGAAATTTGAATAGAACGAGAACTTCCCAGGTGAGTGCAAATTTCTTGGATTCAAAGATTTCTTAGCTTCAACGGTCATTTAACTCCTACACCTTTCTTGACATGTTGAGTCATGTTCTAAGGTGTTCAACTAGATTGGGAATAAACCTCCTAAGGAAGTTAATCTTCCCCGATGAAGAATTGTATGTAATTCCTTGATGTTTCTTGGGTCTGTGATTGTAGTATTCTCGGCTCTTTGTGGGTCTATCTAATTCCTTTTAGATATAATGTGGCCAAAAAGCTTTCCTTATTATGACCCAAATACGATCTTTTGGGATTCAATGATGAATAGGCTTATTCTACATTTTTTCAATACTTTTCTTAGATGTTTGGGTGTTCTTCTTCGGTCTTAGATAGGCTGATAGCATTCATCTAAGTAAATATTTCAATGAAGTGTCCTATCTCATCAAGCCATATCCATTGCTCTTTGGAGGATTTCACCGAGCGTTCATCGATGCGAAAGGCATTTTTACATACATAAAGGTGCCTTGGAGTGGTAAAAGCTGTTTGAGTTGGTCTTAAAGTTACTAGGAACTTGATTGTAACACGAGAAATAGTCTGGCAGGATATCTTTTAGAGCCTACACCCTACGAAGAATATGTTCCTTTTTTGGCAAAGGGTAGTTGTCTTTGAGTGAGGCTACATTAAGATTTACAGAAGTCAATACATAGCTATGTCTCCTAGTTTTCTTTCTCACGACCACTAAATTCGAAACCCACTCGAGGGAGAACCTTACGGGAACTGTATGCCTACCTCATACATCTTTTTAATCTCTTTTTCAACTACATTGTTTTGGTTTATCCTACGAAGTTTACGCACGAAGGGTTTTGATTTATTTTCTTTACCCAAAAGGTATTTTTGTGTTGTATAATGTTTGTGTCATAAGCCTTTAAGTCTTCATAACTCCACGCAAACACGTCAATAAATTTTCTTAAAAAAGATTAATGTATTTCTTTTTCATGTTCGGGGAAGAACTTAGCCAATTTAATTATTTTGGGATTATCTTTTGTGCCTATGTTGCATTCTTCAACGTCGAGTACGTATTGCAATGGTGGGCCTTTTTGCCACATCATCGAAGTCAAAGGTCTTCTAACGATGCCGAGACCTCGAGGTATGTTCTTATCTTTGGCTGCAACACCTGCTTCTTCTTGTCTTGCATTTCACACTCACAGTAGTTGAATTTCGATTTCTTCATTTAAAGCATTTATTTCTCGCCGTGGGTGTAGTTTTCTTCCTCATCGAGGTTCCTCATAGCGGCTATCACTGAACGTAAGTCGAATCGGAAACCTCAAACTCGTTCTTGCCCATCAAAAAATCTTCAATTTGTTTATCTCCCTCGAAAACACTGCCGGTATTTTTTCGTTTATGACCTTTATGATGCAGATACGGTTTGTATTATGATTTTTGGTCGCTTGAAGTCTTAGGGTATGGGCAGCTAGGCAAGCCTAATCCATTTGCAATGGTGTTCTGATTTCTAGGAACAAACACTAGGTCGTATTCTAACATATGTTTTCAATATGTCCTGACATCATTCCTATATGCTCTCCTTTAGGAGTGTTTGTTTGTGTATTCATCGTTCACATAATTTGATAACCAATTGATCTCCACCCACGGCTATTGCGGAGCTCTTATTTTCTTCAACGATTTAAACCGAGCCAGGGCCTTATACTCTGCAATATTATTGGTACATTTGAAATGGAATTCCAGGCATAACTTTCCGCTTAGTTGATCTACTGTGTTACGTGGCAAACCCCGGCTCAACGATTCTTCTTGTGCGGGATTATCGAAACTCATTTCCCACGAGGGGTTGCTCTCGTTTTGTTATCATTTCTTTCCCTGCAGCTAGGTTCACCATTATTTTCATTATGGGAGTGCACTAGGTGTAGGCTATTTGGATTTTCGTTATGGGTGTGGAAGTCGGAGAGAGGTGACTAGTTGGTTGATCGCATTTTTTGAATGAAGGTCTACACTTTGTTGTTGTTTCGGTGCAACATTCGAGATTTTCTACGTCTTCCCCTCCCTGCGAAATTTGAGAGTAGCCATTATGTTAAAATCCATTAGCTCTTGTTTCATCATGTGTACCTTTGCTTGTATCTACGTTTTAGGATTCTAGTCCCCCCAAAGATTCATCATTGCGAGAAGATAAAGGAATCCGGGTACGTATGTACGAGTATAGAGGAGAATTTTGAGGAGCTTTTCGGGGCTACTAGCCGGGAATTTCATTTGTGCTTCCTTGTACGAGTATTCTAAGTTGGCCAAGAATTTGGATTGTGGCATAAGCCCCATCCATATGCATTGTTCCTTGCGAGCGTGGCTCCCCATGATCTTGATAATAACATGCCATACTTGGTGGCACATACGCCACAACGACATCACATGACCATACACTTGGCAAGAATACAGATGGGGCTCACACATAAATCTTTGATTAGGCAAAGACACTTTGCTCTACTAGAGTCAAACAAATATAATTGTTATAGGAATGAGTTTATCTCTGAGCTAATCTTTCATCACTACTTTGGGCAATAGGTTTATTGTGATGCCCCAGAATCATGCATTGCATTGTGGAGAAATCTTATCATGGACATTTAAAATTTGATACTAAAAAGGGGGCACTACCCCTTCACTGAAACTCGCTTCTATCTTTGGACAAATAGAGAAGCAGGGTTGATCATCACTCGGTTACAGTCATCGTATTCTCACCTAAGTTTAATTCTTTCAAAATTTGGCCTTTATTACCACTTGTAGTGGCCGGCTCGGTGGGACAGATTTTAATTTTTGCAATCCTCATACACAAATTGAAAGTGGGCCGACTCTTTGAACGTTCGACTCACATTTGCAATATTCACCACCTTGGTGGCTTCTGAATTAGTGTGTTGATTCTCACTATGTACGGTGTTAGAAACTGTTTTGCTCAGGGTATGCTTCTTGATGTCGGTCTGTGATTGACAATATGTGATGTTTTTAGTTGTCTTTTTCTTTGTTCTTCCCGAACTCTCGATTCTTGATTGTTACTTTCGGCGGAGTTGCTTTAAATTTTTCCTCGGAGTCTTTCTTGATGGTGACCTCGAAGCCTTTGTTTGGGAGTTTCTTGGCTCTTTGCTTCTAAGTTCATGTTTGTTCTGCGACTGCTGTCATAGCATTTCCAAATCCTAACTTTTTGTAGTCTTGATTTCTAACCATTCCTCATCCCAATAAGAGGGTGAGGGTTGATCTTCTTTTGAATAATAGTTATGGATTGGTATTTTGTTTCAAACATGTTTATTGTGTTCCCCTCGGACTCTTCTATGATTCCCTCATCTTCATCGAAAAGTTCTTGGAGATGAGAGAATAACTTGTTGATACGATTCTCTTTATCTGTTGGGAGTGGCATTGTTTCTTCCTGAAGTTAAGTTAAGTTATGGTTTGATTTTGTTTTGGTTACTAGCTGTGACAACCATTTTTTACCATTTTGTTGTAGCTCTTCCATGTTTTCAGATAGACGGTCATAATTGGGGTCGAGAGGAGTGGGCTACATTGTCATCTATGTATGTTACCCTCCTCTCGTGACTCTCGGTCTTGCCCTTTTCTCAATCAAGTTGGCTTCTATATTCAACGCTCCTTTCTGCATGTCTTCTGATGTGTTGTACTCTTTATCCTAAGTGAAAGGCCATGTCGGCATCAAAGCCTTCGGGGTAAAACTTAGGGCCATACCTTGGGGAGGTTTCATGTGTGGAGGAAGGCGTTGTAAATGTTGTTAAATCTCGTTGTGTAATCATGGACACTCTCTCCTACGTTTCTCTTAAGGCTCATATGTTACTGGGAAGTGGTGAGGATTAGCCTTAACCTCCCATTTGTTTGTGAAAGTCTAATATAGAGATGGAAGATCATTAATGCTACCTGGAGGTAAGCCTTTAAACCATTTCTTCACATCACCCCCTAAGCTACGAAAAAGATTCTCATTTTGACTATATCATCATCTATTTCCATGTAGTCAAAGGAATCTTCCATCCTATCTACATGATATTGTGCTGTGGTAGACTCTTTTGCAATGAAGTGTGGAATCTTTAATTGATAGTCATTGGGTAAGGGTACTAGAGGTACAGTGGAGCAAAGGTGCATGCCGAAATTTTATGCATGATGATGTTTTGATGAGGTAAAGGGTTGACTTGGGCGAGCGGGTATATGGATGACGAGGATGCGTGACCGGCGAGAGAACGATGAGTAGATCTGGGGTGATTGAGCCCCAAGTTTTAGGAATGAGGTATATCGGGAGGTGTAGATGGAGAAATTCTGTCTAATCCCAGTCCTTACCACTTTGAGGTGGTGAACCGGGGAGCTCGAGTCGGTGATGCTGAGACCTTTGAATGACCTGCAGTTCTGAGTAATCTGTTTGGCAGGTCTGGGTCAAGTTGAAAGTGTGATAGAGCTATAAGATATTTTGGTGGCGAGTTAGCTCTATTGATGTAGGCTGGAAATAGTTGTGGTCTTTTAGGTGTGGAGCTCCTTGAGGATGATCTCGGGGTTTCAACTATTTCGGTGGGTTTGGGTTAGGATAAGCTCTTGTGTGAATGTTTCTTGAAGCAGAATGTTGTTTTCTAACCAAGCAGCTTAACCCTACTTGTTACTTCTACGTAGTTTGATGTTGTTATGGAGGCTGTGGTCTCCCGGTGGAGTGTTAATGTGAACCCGAAAATCAACGGGGCCCTCTTTTGATCACCGATTAGGTCTTTAAAACGTTTGGGGAATATGGAGTCGCCGAGGTGGAAAGGTTTAGGATATTTTTGGAGGGTACACTATCCACCACAGTGCTTATGAGATGTCCCCTTTCGGGGATATCTTCCAAACACAGCAAACTCTAACCGGAGAGATTGGCCAGGAGGGCATTGCAGTTATCGGCTCTAAAGGTGTGAGATGCGGAGGCTACCAGCCCTTTCAGGGCTGCATCCCGAAGTATGGGAGAACACAACAAATGGTATAAGGTTGATGTGTGAATGGGAGTGTTTAGTCTACCAACTTAACGAGATATTGTAGGTTTTCTAAGGCTTATGATATAGTAAGGTGAGGGAAAACTCGAAATCCGGTGGAGTCGCCAACATGTTGGGGTTCCCATGTTTTGGCAGTTGGCAAGACCAAAATATGAGACAACATCAAACCACTTTAGGACCTTAGATCTAGCCTCCTGGGGTCTAGAGAGGGATATCTCTATGTGAGCAAAGGTTTAATGTCTTTGAAGCTCAAAGCTTAAGGTGTTAGGCTAGTTATAGGCACAAGGTTTGTTTGGTTGCTGGTTATTAGGAAATAAGGGTTCAATGTAAGACAAGGATGAGCAAAGAGGAAAAAGGCAGAGGTGAAGTATTCTAGGGAGCAGTCAAAACCATTGGGCAATGGAGTCAGGAAAGGATTTGCTTACTATCTAATGTGCAAGCTTTCAATTGGGCTAGTCATCTAAAAAATTGGATCTTAAAGATGACAATGTGATATGGAATGGTAGGAGAGGAGAGACAGTAAAGGTTTAGAACACATAGTTAAAGACCAGCTGGTCGCACAAGGATCCTAGTGGACAAGGCTAACTCTAATCCCCAGTGTTCCCAAATCTTCCAACTAAATCCTTAACAAGAAACATCTAAGAACATAATTAATTTAATTCATACATCAGAGAGCAGGCAATAACATCCACTACATTGGTTAAATCAACTGAAATCAATTCTTATATAACACATTCAGAAGAAAACATAAATGGCAAGGAGAGCAGAAACATAGGGTACCTAACAAGGGTAAATCCTATGCCAATATTTTGATGCAAGCCAGTAGAAACGAAATGAAATGAATTAAAACACAGAGATAGGAAAAAATCACCGCTGCTTTAGATCAGGATCCAAAGAAATGTGCTTGTCATATTGAATAGCAATACCAGTCAAGTACAACAATGCGAATAGCCGAATACTCAGTCTGAAATCATATTCCTCAGCCTATCTTACAACTTTACATAGAGACTATGTCTCAAAAGAAACTACTTGCAATTCTTCTGATAACTGATCAACAACCTTTATAACGAGTTTATTCATGAATTTATAGCTCCACTGGAGCAGAGGAGGTAGGTGAAAAACTAAATGCAGCATTAACACTCAGATAAGGTAGAAGGCCAAAGCCCACTCTGTATAAATCTTGTGCATTTATCTCTGGCACTCTTTTGGGTGAACGAATGATCTTATTCAGGATTCCAATTACTATGATATTGACCCTGATGTACACTGGCCTGCAGGACTATGTGATACTTCTGGTGACTTAAACAAAGGTCAAACAACGATGCTAGGGTCTCCATACTGTGAAACAAATTCTTCTGATAATATCTGGACTGTTGTCAGGGCAGCAAATCTTCTAGGACACGACATAGAATAAAGAATGCATGGGTGCTTCGTCCTTTCTTAGGTAAAAACATTCTGCTGATGTAGAAACCATGATACACTGATTTCTTCGTGTTGTACCTTCTGTGTGATCCATGGGTCTTCAATCTGATGCTTTACCTTTAAAACTCTGAACATAAGGCTTAAATATCTTCATTTGTGTGCCTTAAGCTCTCTTCTGCTTAATTTAAATCTATGTCTATAGAATCTATGCTTTAATGGCTCCGGGATAGTTTTACAGGGTCAAACCCTGTTCTTTTAATGGAATTCGTGTGAGAGCATTATCCCGGGCTTTTCTCCATGATACGATCTTCGTGCACGTTCTTCCCTATGTTCTCTGTCGCTGTGACAGAAACCATGAATCATGGCGGCCATTTATTGTTGGTAACCCTGCAAAACATGAAAACCTGTTACGAAAAACATGTACGGGGGTGGGATGATGTGGATGACTGCGAGGATGATAGTGGGACTACGGAGAAATGGCGAAAAAATGTAGAGGAATGGTGGAGAAATGCTCTGGTGAAGGTTGGCGAAAAAACAGTGGAAGGTGTCGAGGCAGACGTTTAATGTAAAAAACATTAAAATTTAATATTTGAATGGATTATAAAGGGGGACGGGCAAGAAAAACGATGAAGATACGTGGACGAATGATGTGGCAGGCTCGGGTCAACGGCGGGCGTGTGATTGAATCTGGACCGTCTGATCTTGGCGGAGATCAACGGTGAAAAATGCATCGGAGGGCGATGGACAGTGGGCCAGGGGTACGGTTTCCTCGGGTTAAACCTCGCGCAACTTCGTTGAGCGATGACCGTTGGATGGGCTACCTCAAATCGGACAGCTCACAGCGATATCGCTATGCATCCACGGACAAACGTTAATGCGCGATGGGGTAGTGGTTTTGAAATAGTGTCGGAGCCACGTGTCGAATGCTGAGTGGAATCGCTGGGCAATGGGAAAATACCGCCTACTGCCCAAAGGCAGTGCGATAGATACCACCGGGTTTGTGAACAGTGTTGGCGGCGGGGACCACCGGGACGGATGTACTGTGGACCGTCGGATCTACGGGTAAATAGACGACGATGGCGCGATCGGGGTGATGAACGGGGTAGACCACGAGCGCTGCAGAGTTAACATGGACCATCCGATCTACGCCGATCGACGATTGATATTGCCTCTGATACCAATTGAGATAAGCACTTTTTTGGTTAGCGTCTGGTTTCGGCACCCAGGTCACAAGGTGGAAGAAGAGCCGAGGGGCTGGCCGAAAGGTGCTAGCCCTATTATAATGTTAAAAGTGGGTTTTTAACCCATTTCGGTGCATTTAAAGCCAAAGGAGGGTAGCGATAGGGAACAAAGGTGAGAATTTGGCTAGACAAAGGGTAAAGGTGGGTTTTCAAGGGGATTTGGGGAGATTAAGGGGACCATAAAGGGGGAATTTTTGGAGAGGTTTAGAAGGATTAGGGGGGTGATTTTTTGGTAAAGAAAAGGGGTTTTGACAAATGAAGAAGAGGTGAAAAGGGACATTCTGCAGGGATATAAGGGTTAATGTAGGCCTTTTGGAGCAGAATTTATGTAATCAATGAGACCTTATAAAGGGAGGTAGGCGGTATCAAAGGAAAAGGCAGGGGCTGGGATGATGTGTTTTCGGGGGAAGATGGTATGGGAAGCAAAATAATTTAACCTATTTTACTTTGTCAAAAATTTATGGGGCTCTTATGGAAGGCAGCCTACATTTTAAAATTATCCATGTTGGATATTATTGGCCTACCCTTTTTAAATATACACATGATTATGTGAGAAAATGAAAAATTTTCCAAACTGCTAGTGGAAGACAGAGGAAGCCAGCTTTTCCTTTGCTGCCAGTAAGTATTGAACAACCATTTGAGCAATGGGGGCTTGATATTATTGGTGATATAGTTCCTCATTCTTCCAAACAGCACAAGTACATTCTCACAGCAACAGATTACTTCACAAAGTGGGTAGAAGAAATTCCTCTAAAGGTAGCCAACTCTGATGCAATTATTGATTTCATCGATCAATTCATCATTACCAGGTTTGGTGTACCTAATGCTCTAGTATTTGACAATGCATCTTATTTTTCTAGTAATAGTATAGTGGAATTTGCAATTAAGAGAGGTTTTAAATTGAAATATTCAACAAACTATTATCCACAAGGTAATGGTTTAGCTGAATCCACTAACAAAAATCTCATCAAAATCATTAAAAGGACTATTGATCAAAACCAAAAGAATTGGCACAAGTCTTTAATCTTTGCATTATGGGCTAATCGTATTACTCTTAAAGCTTCTATTGGAACTTCACCTTTCAATTTAGTTTATGGTAAAGAAGTTGTGATACCATCAAATCTAGCTCTTCCATCATTAGCCCTGGTGCAATTCATTGAAGAAAATCCTTCCTCATCCATTCAGTTGATATTTGATCAAATCCTTAAATTAGAAGAAGATAGAGAAAAGGCAAAAGATATTCATGAAAAACATCAACAACTTGTTAAATCTTCTTTTGATTCAAATTCCACCATCTCAAAAAAATTGTCAATTGGTGATCTTGTTCAGAAATGGGATAAAGCACATGAAGAAAAAGGTAAGCATACCAAATTTCAGAAGATGTGGCTTGGACCATTTCAGATTGCTGAAAATATAGGCTCATATACATTCATACTTCAAAATTTAACAGGAAAGAGAGAATCTCTTCCTGTAAATGGGCTTGTCTTAAATAAATTATTTTCATAAGGAGGTAACCCCTTCTTACTTGTATATATTCTTTTCTGCAAATTTTTATTTATTTTTGTAAATAAAGGTTGTTAAAAGTATTTGATTTAATTTTTATTATTAGAAAGTTGTCTTGGAAAGGATGTTATAAATACTTATTTTAAGTAAATAAGAATTTTTAGGGAATTGATTACAATTTTAGATAGTTTAAAATAAAATGTTAAACTTTGAAAATTTGTTCAAAACATTTGCATGATCTTTTGAAACTTTGACGAAAATTTAAATCATTATAAATTTATTAAGCAGAGAAAGGTTATATTTAAAAAAGTAAAGACTTTCTCAATCTTTAGCAAACAAAAAACTCTGAGAATTGTCATCCATTTATTCTTAAGGATACAACTATTTCACCCCATCCATTTCGATTGTGATTTTTTAGAATGTAATTCTAAAGAAATTATATGACCAAATTTAGGAGATAAGAGGTCTCATCAGGAGCCTGCTTACCATGATCATAGGAAGTAATAAAACCGATATTACCAATACTGCCTACCAAAACAGGGTAATGGCTTATAAAATAAGACAAGGGGTCTCATCACGAGCCAGCTTGTTCAATTTTATTACAACTAGTGAATGGCATTGTTACTAATTGTCTACCAAACCATAACAATGGCTCTTAAATTAAGAAAAATAAATAAAAAGACAAAAAAATATGAAAAAATATGTCTTATGAATTTATTTTTAAAGATTCATAATCTTTGTTGGATGGGATAATGAATGGTTGATGGTTAAAAGGTAACCCTGTCGAGACTATGAACGTTTGCTGGCAGCATAGGCAATACCTATGATAATGGAGTATATTACATAAGGTAAACTTGAGAAAATCAACTTAATTTATTATTATCAACCAATCAAAGCTTGAGATAACCCAAAAAAAATTCTTTTATCCTTGAGGAATTAGAAAGAAATTGTAAGTAATTTTTATTCTTTTCACAGTTAGATTTTATTTGAATTATCTTAAGTAAAGTTTTCATTATCTTTAGAAATTTTTACTTACTAAAAATATAGTGTTCATTTCATTTTTTCAGAGATAATTGTTTCTTCCAATGAATCGTCAATTGTTGTACTGTACAACAACCCTCCCCATTTTTAAATTATAGAATAAATCCCATTTAAAAATAGGTCCCCTTTTTATATCTTTATTCCTAAATAGAAATAAAATAATCATTGATAAAATGATGCATATCACATTTTTATTTCAAAAAGTGTACAACCTTTAATAATTTTCCGATTCGATGAGTTATAAAGCCTTTTAAACATATCAAGAATATTATAAAGACTTTTTACTTAATAATAATTCAAAATGAATAGTAATCGCAATCGGAAACTCGGAGAGTTCTTTAAAAGATTTGTTTCTGCTTTGTAAAGTTCCGATGCGATCGTGCTCAATCGCAATCGCATTTCGGATGATTTTAAAGTGTTGTGTTTTTGTATATATGTTCGATGCGATGCGATTCATTGCAATCACATTTCGGACGAAATTAAAATATTGCATTCTTTCATTTTAAAACTCTGATGCGACGGATCATTTCTCATCGCAATCGCATTTTCGGAGAAAATATTAAATGGTTCACTTCATTTTAAAAGCCCCGATGTGATTATCGCAATCGGAAATCGGCATGAATTATGTTATATTACTTTGTGCACCTTCGAGGATCTACGATGCAATTGTTACTTCACGTTTATATTCTTTATTCATCGCATCGCAAGGAATTAAAAGGGAATTTTAACATTTATTTCAAGGATGTGCCGATCTCCGATTGTACGTGGCCATTAATTGAAAATCAGACAAATGATCACGATTTATTTTGTTTTGAATGCGTGAATGTGACCCATTAGAGGGCATTTATGTTATAAATGTGGGGACATTAGATAGTAATTGATAAATATATCCTTGTATAGTTGTTCTCATTATTATGTTTTATTTCGACTGAAGGTTTTCATTCAATTACAGAACAAAAGAACGTCGAATCCTTTCATTCGCATGACCAGAGAAAACTTGCCCAACACTAAAATGTCGAAGCGATTTAGAAAATATAAAGCTATCGTTGCTGCAAAATCCCCTATCATTACAATGCCGCCTAAAGAGAAACCATCAAAACTTAAGCTGGTTACAGACACCTCCTGCCAGGGACTTGGGAAAATGTCATGGGAAAATGTCTACAATCTATTGGAAAAGGAAAACCCTAGAGTTGTGGAAGCTAAGGCCACATTTCCTGATGAAGCCAACTCAGACTCGGATTCTGAAAGTCCTCTTGGTTCATTGGAAAACTCATTTCTGCACAAAGTTGCTGCTCGGGCAAATATTTTTCCCTATTATGATGTTATTAGATGGGTGGTTGACAATGTGGCTATTCAAAACTGAACCTTTGTTTCTCCTTCTGGATCAGTGTTCAGGTCATTCAAATCAGAGGATATTAAAGCAATGTACCACCTTCCGAACCCATAAAATATCTACAACAAGGACTTCCTTAAAGAATTTGCTGCGGAACATCCAAACTAGTCAGAGCCGATTAAAGAATGGAGAAATAACCCTGAAAAACATAAGCATGAGGCATCAGGTATGTAATCTGTGGAGTCTCTCTCACTTCCATATTGTTATGCCGCAGCAATGATGTGTAGGTTGTTTGGTAATGATAATTCAGCCAGGTTTTCCATTTAAATGGTTCTTTTGATTCATGCTGCTCTTAATTATGAGATAATGGATTGGGCTGTTATCTTGTCTGATAAGATATCCAATAGAATCCTTGAGTACAGGAAAGACAAAAACTCTGGAAATTCCACTCCTTTTTACTTTTGTGCTTACATCCTAGATGCCTTGTGTTTCAATTCAGAATTTCCCCTATTAGGATGGAAATGGACTCCTAAATAACCTGTCCCAATTCATATATATCATAAGTTCTTATGGAAGGGGTATTTCAGAATTCATGTTTATAGAGTTTGCCATGGTTTCCTTGTTCCGATTTACCAAATCATTTTTGGCCGATTCCCTCCTAGACTTTCCGATAAAGTTAGAATTGATTTGTCCTCTATTGGAGATTGGTTTGGGGAGGAAAAGTTCACTTATGTTAGAATTTTTGGAATTATTGTAGATGTTACACCATTTTTTGGTCATCTAACCTATTATCACTAGATGAACCCAAGTACACCATGTAAGACCAATTTTACCCTAAGTAAAATTGCTTTCGGTATGTGAAATAACTTAGTAAAACACCTTTATTAAGTTGTTTATGGTCTAAACAGGAAACCCCAAAAGGAAATAATAAACAAATCTATATTTGTTTATATTTCCTGGTCATATTTAACCCAAAACAAGGAAATCAATTAAATAAATCTTTATTTATTTGATTATTTCCTAGGAATAAGTTATTTAAATCCCTATTTAAATAATATTCCTAGTTAAATTTGACTAAATCATTTATAAATAGTTAAATAAATCATTATTTATTCAATTATATTCCCACCATTTCCTTAAAATAATAAATAAATCATTTATTTATTTATTATTTATAAATAAAGGAATTGACCCAAGTCAAAAATCCTTTTCCCTCCAACAAATATAATAAAATATTCCTAAAGGATGGTTCTAGAATTTGATTAATAATATTTTATTCATGCACCAAGTTCTAGACCACCCTAATATTTTGTTATAAATAGAAGGGTTTTCCCATTCATTAGTCACCTTTTATTGCATTAGATCACTCTAGATCTATACTCTTGGTCACATTCTCCATTTTTGCCTTGTGAGCTCCCTTTGAGTTCTATGTTTGTCTGGGTTTTCTACACCAACAAGAGAGAGAAATTTTAGATCTGAAATGTTGAGGACTTTCAAGAACCCATCCCATTGAGGAGAATTGGAAACACCTTTCTTGTTTTCCTCTCAGGTGCCCCTTTTTAATATAAAAATTCTTTCAAATATATTGTTCTTGTCTTGTCTATTGGATGCATGGAGAAACATTTTATTCTCATTGCTTAATGTCTTTTCTGCTTAGATCTGGATTTGTGCAGCTTTATTTGGATCACCTAACTGCAGATTTAAAGATATTGACAGCCATAATTGATGTTAGGGCTATTTTTTATGCGTAGCTAAAGTGTTCTTTTTAAAACAGAATTCATACTAACGGTAGAACCTTTTATATCCTTCCTTTGTATGTTCCCGGACAAAGGTTGTGCCTGGTGCCTCAACAGGAACCACCTCATGTTGCGACCACTTCGGGTAAGAAGGGCAAAGCTCGCAAGGGGGCATCAAAGGACAAGGCTGCCCCGACAAACCTTGCCCCTCCTCGGCCCTCAAAGCATACCATCCAGTGTGCTTTGTGTGATGTTGTCGGTCACACTACCCCTTGTCTGGTGCCTCATCTCGGCCATGGACTAATGGCGTTCCCCAGGTCACGGTCCGAAAGCCTCTATTCCTTCGCCGATCGTGGCTGAGAACCAAGACTATTCACACCAACCACC
Organism: Pinus albicaulis; assembly: GCA_034641835.2. NCBI lineage: Eukaryota > Viridiplantae > Streptophyta > Pinopsida > Pinales > Pinaceae > Pinus > Pinus albicaulis. Next base: position 153,677 of record JAXQQM020071997.1, read on the forward strand.
CCTGTGCTTTGTGTGATCTCCATGGCCATTACCCCACCTTTTCCCCTGCCTCGGGACCACCGCACCTCTCTACATTGCGCCAGTAGCCAATTCGAGGAATGACGCAACGGGGTCCACCTCTCCCCTGTTTGCCGCGTTTGCTTCGACGAGAACTACTAGACATGACGGCTCCCATTGACATTCCCCCTCCCCGGTGTCGAGATGACGAGGCAACCCAAGCCCACCATCAGCCCCCACTATCATCATGTGAGACCCTCGGGTAAAATTCCTACGAATCCTCCCTGTTGTTTTGTGACCTTCCTTGACAATCACCCTGGGCTCAACATCGATGGATGCTTATCTACTTCCTCTTATGTCACCCACGCGACGATGCGCATGTGAACCTCTCTTCTCATGATGATGAGTCGGGTAGCTTCGGCGCATCGGGTAGTCTTTCTTCCACCATTCACCCCATCTTCTATCACGATGATGACATTATGGAAAAAATCCCCACCCCCGACATCTGTTCCCCCTTATATCAAACCCATGTGTTCGCACATATATACCTCGTGGCCATTCCATTGAAACCCCATGTTTGGTTAAGGGGGCACCCATATTTGAGAGACTAGGAGAAAACGATTCTCCACACCTCTCCCTAGTGTATCTGGTCATGTCGACTTTAGTACCATTGTTATTCTTTACATTTAGACGAATCTCTAGCGTCCCCTATCATAGAATCACTCTAGGGATACCAAATCGCCTTATCGTTCCTTCATCTTACACTCCCAATGACCTTCCTAGTCTCTTAGACATTATTTGTTGACGACTATGAGTTTTATAGCGAGCATCAATTCATTATCTCCAAATCACTCTCTTTGGGATAGTGACACCGAGTGTCTCAACCCGAAAACTTAAAGTCCATTTTATTCCTATATATGCGGTACTAAAAGAGATTGGTAATCCTCCATTTCCTTTCTCATGCGCAACCATATAGTAACAAAATGGTGCACCACATCATTAAAATGTGTTTAGATTCCCTTTATACATTTTGGCATGACCACGACATGCTTGGGGGCACCTATGCCCTCAACCATAACCCTCCTCCAAAATTGGATTTTCTCAAATTTACAACACTTTTCCTTGGGGCATCGCTTTGCCTCCATATTCATTCTTGTTCGTGTCGATTTCCGTCATGAGATACCATTTTGTACTCATGTTTTTATAGTCCCCTTTGGATCTTCCCCCATTTCATCATCATCATTAGTGTACGTATTTAGTCGCTCTACCAACTTTTTCTCTAGTGCCTTAGTTGAGGATCCCTTATTGCCTCACCTATAGCGAGACCTCCTTACATCGACATATTTATAAGTCGGTCAAGGGTGGTGTACCTTGGTTCGAGCTCCTTTCATAATGATCGTGATCCGTATACTTGATGGTCCGGTGATGCAACACAACATCTGTTGGTGATTCTAAATGCTTTGAATGTCTGTGCTCCCTCATGAGGGCTGGCCTTGCGGGTAGCCCCCACATGCCCGGATGACTTCTTCATTTCCAGCCTTTGATGCGGCTACTTACATTTGATGATGTCGGCCTGGTAACTTGCGGTATATACCGATTTGCATGTATCACTCCAGATTTCTGAGAGCCCTTCCCCTTGTATGAGGGCATTTGGGTTGTATTTGTATCTCATGTACTAAAATATTATTGTATAAGTTCGGGTTGTTATTCCGGGCACAACATGTATATGGGATTCATCATTTTATTTTTCTAGCTTCATTATTTATGCCGGCATGTACTTTATAGTTCGGTTCCTTGTTTACGGACATACTATTCTTTTGTATTTTGTCTCGGTGGGCATGAAATTGTGCCTCCCCATACCTTTAGCAAAGGTACACTTTATAAACTAAAGACTTGTTGCCTGTAAGTGCGTCTCTGAGTCCTAGTCCTTTGCTTTGCATTGAACTGCATACATTTCTCTCTTTGACTTCCTCTTGGGAGTCTAGTGATTGATTTCTTGTGCTTGGTCCTTACAATTTGCTCTAACACTCGTACGTTGGGGGCAATCACATTGCACCATTTTTTGGTCATCTAACTAGTATCATTAGATGAACCCAAGTACACCATGTAAGACCAATTTTACCCTAAGTAAAATTGCTTTCTTATGTGAAATAGCTTAGTAAAAACACCTTTATTAAGTTGTTTATGGTCTAAATAGGAAACCCCAGAAAATAATAAACAAATCTATGTTTGTTTATATTTCTAGTCATGTTAACTTAAAACAGAAATCAATTATAAATAAATATTTATATATTTGATTATTTCCTAAAGGAATAATTATTTAAATCCCTATTTAAATGTATTCACAATTAAATTTGACTAAATCATTTATAAATAATTAAATAAATCATTATTTATTCAATTATATTCCCACCTTTTTCCTTAAAATAATCATTTATTTATTTATTATTTATAAATAAAGGAATCGACCCGTCAAAAATCCTTTTCCTCCAACAAATATAATAAAATATTCCTAAAGAATTAGTTACAGAATTTGATTAATAATATTTTATTCATGCACGGGATTCTAGACCGCCTAATATTTTGTTATAAATAGAAGGGGTTTCCCATTCATTAGTCACCTTTTCATGGTATTAGAACCTCTTGGATCTATACTCTTGGTCGACTTTACAGGCCATTATCATTTTCACATTCTTCATCACTTGCTTTTAGCGGCTCCCCTTTGAGTTCTATGTTTGGCAGGGTTTTCTACACCGAAGCAAGAGAGAAATTTTTAGTACGGAAAATCTTTGAGGACTTTCGAGAACCCATCCCATTGAGAGGTGGAAACACCTTTCTTGTTTTCCTCGGGTGCCCCTTTTTAATATAAAATTCTTTCAAATATATTGTTCTTGTCTTGTCTATTGGATGCATGGAGCAACATTTTATTTCTCCTTTGCTTAATGTCTTTTTATGGTTAGATCTAGATTTGTGCGGCTTTATTTGGATCACTAGCGTAGATTTAAAGATATTGGCGGCCATAATTAATGTTAGGGCTATTTGTTGCTCTGCATTAGCTAAAGTGGTCTTTTTCAGCCTGAAGATTCATACTAACGGGTAGAACCACATATCCTTCCTTTATATGTTCCGGACAAGGCTGGTAGCACGGAAATTTCTTATCGGCTAACAATAGGGTATGTCTAGGACATTAAGGGGGAAGCGATAAAAAACTCATGTGGCCTACTTTTCCTTTCAAATGTGGTGACTATACTCTCGGAAATTTGTCCATCTTTGAGAAAGAATTTGTTAAGTTAAACGTCTTAAGCTTTCAACAATTCTGGAAGGCAATATGATCCCGAAAGTGGCGTATGATTTTACTACCTCTATCTAAATTGCTCGGTTCGAAAATAGGAACGAGATATCTTTGATGATTTGTTTGTTTCTATAGATAATATGTCTCAAATTTTTGATTTGGCCAAGTCTAAATTTCAGCCCGAAAGGAGATGAATAAGTTTTTATTATTTATAAATTAAGGCTACTCAAAGTTCCTACGGATCAATTGAGGATTTCTACACAGGATGTGAACCAAAACGAAAGATACGGGGAAGTACTTTTGGTAAAGTAACGAGGAGATAATCATTTTGGAGAAGGAAGACAATAGCGGCAAAGCTCACCTTTGGAAAATCAAGCGCAACTAAAATTGGTGTCTGACGGTCTTCGGCTCAAAAAGGAAAAGAGAGCACGGGTATTGATTCCATGTGCATATTCTGAAAAAGGAAGCACAAAGAGTAAAAACAGACAAGCACTTAAAGATGATATAAAAAATAATCGGGTTATAACTTGGAGGACAAGAAACTACCGAACTTATTGTTTCTCCTCATTTTAGCCAATATGAACAATTTTCCAAGCAAATAGGACAACAAAACATTTCCCAAGTTGATGATTCAAAAGATCGGGATGTGAAAATCATCACGAAAGCCCCCCATTGGTGAGACTATGTTAAAGATAGAAGAAATTCCCTCCTTTATATATATTTCACAGAGTACCAAACATAAGTTGTGGTGAGAGAAAACGAGAGAAAAATAAGAAGAAGGCAGTCAAGATGCATCACGAGGGGAATTTATGAATATTGTTTATAAAAATGCGGTGGATCCATTTCGAGGATCTCACCAAATTGTCTCGATTTAGAAGTGCTTATAGTCTTTATACACTATTGATAAAACATCCAGAAGTTACATAGTTGATGAAACAAAAGGTCGCCTGAAGTAACCATTTGAAGAACAAGTTGCGAGAATACCAACGAAAAGATCATTCGATTGGAACGTGATTACGAGATGAAGAGCTCAAGACTAAGCAAATTAGAAGAGCGGTAGTTGTTGAAAAAGAGAAGATTGATCGAATGAGACCCTGAAAAGCATCGGCGGCTTAATGGAGATTTCAAAATTACAAACTCTTCTACAAAATGGTGAGACTGCGAAGATTGAACAAAAAAATGTTTCAATCTAAATTGGACAAGTTCAAGAACTATCCCACTACGGATCAATTTAAAAATGAAGCTTTGGGAGACAAACAGGCTATTGTCCTAGAGCAATTAAATGAGTTTTGTCTAAAGATTACGAAGCCCGAGTCTCAATGTGAGCTAACATCTTCTTTGATAGATGAAGGAATTACTCTTAAGATTGAATTTGATGGTGAAGAAAAGATCTTCGATTTTCTTTTATGGCAAGAATGACAGAGAAAAGAAAGGTCTTCCCAAAATTATGGAGAGACATAAAAAGAGATTTTTTTTTGCGAGAATGGGAACATCGCTTGATCAAAGAAGAAAGGGCCATGTCCGAGTAACGGAATAATGAATAGTGTAACACGGATGGTAAATGATAATTTATATGCAATCAATTTAATTGCGAGATTGTAGTCCCGGCCAATTACCCGAGTAAAAGGAAAGCTGATCTTAGATGGAAACAAGAGATCATTAATAAAAACCGACAGTGTTAATTACGGGGAATATCATGGGATTCAATGTGGACTTATCTCCTTGAGCATGGTCAACAAATAACGATTACGATTTCTCTCAGGGTACATTGATTACATCGCTACGAGTTCTGCGATGCCACATATACGGGGCGGTTGCATTCGAAGCCTAGTCATCTGAAAGTAAAGGAGATGCTCAAAGTTTTCCACCTTAGGTACTCCACCTCAGCGGTCAATGAGTCGGTTTTCATCGAGCTCGCATTCTGTTTCAAATATTTTTTAATTTATATAGATTGTAGGAATAGTTTTAGTCATTTTTTTGTTAACTATTTAAACCCCTTTCATGCATTTAGAAGGAGTCCTGAATTTGTAATATTTTGACTTGGAGATTACATTTTTGTACTCATTAAGCTCCTATATTTTTATAAAGGATCACATCTAGTGATTCTCTTGCAAATTATCTTTAAGAATTGCATTTACGTATCTTGGAGTTGATTTTACATTGAAGTTGCTGGTTGAATATCGGATTACATTGGGAAATATCGAGATGGATATGGTATTTATATCTATTCACTATTAGTTTCTTTTGTCATGTGATATTCTCTTTTAAATTGCTATTGTTTATGTGTACTTGTTTCACAATATTTCTTTATACATATCATTTCTAAGTGTGTTCAAAGTATTTATATTTTATAGTATATTCAAGCGATATATTATGATGAATGCAATATGTTATTATAATAAATTTAATTTTATATGATTATCTTTATTTGTTGTTGCACATTTCAATTAAGCTATAATACATTTTCATGGTTATTGATTGGTGAAACAATTTAAGTTGTATTCACATTTGATGCACGGGTTAGTTTTAGAGTTATTCCGTATGTTATAAGTTAGATTAGATAGTTTTATTTGAGTCATTTAGTCCATTTTCCCCCATCCAATCACTCCATTACCAACCCATTTACATTGTTATGAAGCTGATTACTATAAATCCAATCGAGGCCCACCACCAAACGGAAAGGTTGTCCTAAGGTCCCGTGAAGATTGGTTATCCCAAATGTTTGAAGCGATGATTTTGAGGCTTCAACGGGGAAATTAGCCTTTCCTTGAAGTTTTGTATTTGAATTAAATTTGATGGCGCAAGAAAATCAGGAGTAACTGAACCTTCAAGCTAGGTCAGGTCGAATTCCTTATTTTGAGACTACGAATCTAAGTAAACGACCGAACCAACACAAAACACACATTTATGTGGATTGAGGCATATTTTGTAGTGTCGACGACGCAGAAAATGGCTGCGAAATGCATCGGGTGATCATTCCAACTTCGTGAATGCTGTGGTAAATCATCTAGATACGGTTGAACAATATTGCTTGATCACCATTGAAAGCATAGTCCCAATTTCTCTGCGAAAAGTTTCCTGACATTCTTTCGGCAAGACTTGATCATTTCCTATAAGAAGAAAATGTGCCCCGAAGGGGATAGATGAACGATGTCTTATGTTGATCTCTGAGCAGATATTGATTGATTGTGGCCAGGAAAATCCATCCATGAACGAAAAGATTTAATCGACAACATCGTCAATAATGCGGTTAATAAAGGGAGAAGGATAGTTGTCTTTTGGACAAGCAAGATTGACATCCCTATAATTGATGCACACTCTAATAGTTCCTTGCTTTTTCATGACGAGAATGGTATTGGAAACCCACTCGGTCGGTGGAACGAGGGTATGTGACTTGACACGCAAGAACAGCCTTACTTTGATGACAATGGCTTTCTTTGGATGAACGAAATTAAGCGTTGATGCACCGATTTGACATCGGTATACATATTAATAGTGTGTTCAACAATACTGTATCTATGGTAGCATTTTCCTACGTAAGACCAAGAAAATACATCACGGAATCCATGAAATAAAGAGCGATATGGTTCGAGGAGTTCGATGGAAAACAAGATACACCAACATGAATAGTTTCTACAACGTCGGGTTTGGTCGAAATATTGATAGAAAGTGGTTTCTTCAATATTTCACAGTTTTTCTCGGAATCAATTGCATTAATAGGTAAATAATTTAAAAAGAAATTTTTGATTAACGAGTGATATAGTTCACTAAGATAGTTTTCTTCATAATTAAGGAAGATGGGAACGATGATGATAATATTCCCATGGTTCTCCTTCGACATCATGGCTTCCAAAATATTCTCATTCGAGAACATTGAGGAAAAAGGATTCGGCGGGAGTACCAAAATCTAAGGAATGATCGGCCTAAACACCGGCGGCGACGTTGATTTTGGTTCCTTCTTAAACCGGATAGATTGATTTACATGCCATATCAATAGGGTTGGGCGCGAGAAACTCCAACATAGTAATTTCATAATCACTCATACTCTCCTTAAGCCAAATAGAGTGGAAGAGATCATGTAGCGAGTCTCTATGCCACTTGCAATTTTCTGTCGACATCGCGGAGTGGCGGTAATGCGAAGGTTCCCATGAGGGTGGAATAATTTAAAGTCCTACACCAATTTTTTGAAGTTCTAGTTGGAGTATGTGAACAAGTGGAACGCTTCCCGATTCTGAGCGAAGGCAAAGAAGGATAGTTGATTAATAGCGCTGATACTTGCCTTTATATGGAAGGAAATCATTCCAAAATATGTAGAAACAATTGCAGTCATTACATATACCCATGGCCTTCAGTAGAATGTTATAGTCGAAATCACATCGACAACCTCAACATTAACATTCTTTGTTTTTTCTCCCCATAGTTAAACATGTAAGGTTATTAATAATACCACAAGGTTTATATGTACGTCCATCAAGAGAAGCCTTCAACGTCGTGATGATTGTGATAGCGGCAAGCGAGTGAATTCCAACAATTTTGGATACATAATCCATGTGAATGCTCCCTCATCGATAATAATGTGATGAAAAGGTGATTGAGAACATTGCCTTGTGGAGAATTTCAATTCTATTGGTAGTTCATGACACATGGCAGGTAGCAATTAAAGATGACAAGATTAGAATCAATCAAATCAATTCCACCCGATAGCCAACAATAAAGCTTTGTTTTCAGATGAAAAAATTGTATTACCTCGAGCGAGACATAGTTAAGGGGGATTGAGCCAAATCTTCAACTATATTATAATTTTGTACAACTCTCGCTCGAGGATTATATGTCGATTTGTGAATTAATCCCTTTGGTGGCTTGATTGTCGAACAAGGGAATGGCGGTAGGCGATGCGATTTCGTGTGGTTGTTGTATCGAGGTAGTAGGTTGATCGGTGGCCTAAATACCATAATATTTATTACACGTTGACACCAAAATATCTATTGAAGGTTTTGTAATGAGATAACATTAACACTTGGGAACTAGGAGTTGGATCCATAGCAATATGTTTGTGTCCGGATTTGGAAATGGAGTGCATCGACGGATGACGCATGGGAAGTCTTGATGATTTTTAGACTTCGACACGGTGAGGAAGAATACCAAACACATAGTGTTCCTCATTATATATTATGCATGGATAATGAGGTTTCCCTTGGTCCGGACGACTGATCGGATGATCTTTCCTCGCGGGTTAGAGGTTGCTTTCTTAGATTTCCCTTTTTCTTACTTAGAGTTGCTTGTCTTTTGCCTTTGTCGAAAGACCTTTATAAATTTTGGAAGAAGGTGCGAGATCATATCACCGGTAGTATGATGTGTGCTTGCATTACCACTGGAGTTCGTCTCCAACATGAGAGTCTTTTTTTTAATTGAGAAGGAGCAGTAAAATTAGATCTCGGCGCGTTAGGAATTTTTTTCATAGAGCGTGCCGGAACGGAAGTGTAAATAAAGTTTAAATATTGGGCACGAGCGATAAATTTCTCTTACGCGCGTGCCACCCACTAGCCACATCCTCAATTATAGATGGCAACGGGGACTTAATGAACCATTCGGCAAGGAGTTGATCTAGAGCAAGAATGTCTTAACCATTCTACAACGACGATGCCACTCGCGAATATGATCGAAATGTGAGTAGCATTAGTCTATTTAAAATTGATGCAAAGTTCCATTCCAATTTCATATTTGATGGGTAACTGAAATAGTCAAAACGTTAGCTAGGGCGTTAAGAAATTATCAAAGAAGATCTAGGTAACTCAATATGCCATTTTCAACATTTGGACCCTGTAGTGTACGAAAAGAACATAGTTGAATAGAATCATCATTTGGGAGTTTGATGAACACCATATATGATAATTCATGACGCCAGATACGTGAGATATTCTCCAGGTTTCCATTAAACTTAAAAAATATTCAAGGGTAATTTGTGAGGTATCACCCGTACACAGGATCATAGTTAATTGGATCATTAGTTAGCCGATTTAAATGCGAGTAACTCTAAAGTTTCAACAAAGGGCAAGTTTGTCTAACAAAAAGATTCGGAGTTGAGCATAGCTAGGGTAGATGGAATTTCTTGAGAAATAGGCCTTGATGCCGACATAAGGAATCTCTGCTAACGGTAACCCGAGATAGGGGTTGTTTTGAAAAGCAAACGCTTGAGGATTACGGTGACTAAAACTTGGCTATGATACTTGTTGAAGGATGAAGTTTGAGGCATTTTCATGCTTTACTGAGGTCTATAAATTTTGCTTAAATTAGGATAACTTGGATTCGGTTGATAAGTATAACCAAGTTGCGGTTGTGACATCCCATAAAATGGTAAACCATCTTGTGAATAAATGATTCCGGGATACAAGTTGTTGTAAATTAACCAAAGGATTTGGAGTATGTGGACCCAACATTTGAGAGTATTGAGTTGAAGGACTTCCACTTGATAAGGTTTTTGTACAAAATTTTGATTCTATAATGGATTTAAACATGTATTAACAAGTGGAAATGATGTGGGTGTAACGGTGGGCGGTTGATACGAGAGTGTACAATCGTTTGTGGTTGGATAGCGAGTGGGCTTCCATTGACAAATGTTCATTTCAACATTAGGTTGACCAAAAAGTGATGTAGATATTGTCATATTGGGTGGCCAAGGTTGCCCCCAGCATGAGGAGGATAATAAGACGAAAAATGTTGCTCTCCAAATGCGGGGTCGATTTGATATGGTACTTCCAAGGAATATACCCGGAGAGGACCGGCTTGATATTTCCCTTTGATGATGTGTATAAAGAATCAAGTCATTCGGTACTCACTATAGGGTTATCGATTCAGAATATTTTGGACAATGGCATTGGTAAAGTCCATGGATTTGAAGATGCACCAAAGAAAATTCTAGATATTGATTTTTAACGATGGAACCATAGGGCCACCATGAAAATGTGACTATGGTAAAGTTGTAAACATCAGCAGGTGACGAAGAGCCGGAGGCGATGTAATTGGAACGGATGGCCCAACCGAAGATGTTGGTTCGAGCATGGTTACTTGACCAAATATATGCCTTTTATATCGATGGGAGTTTGAATGGCAACGGTATCAGCAAAATCAAATGGTAACGATTGAGAAAATACTTTACCGTACGAGGAAAGGTCCTCCCCAAAATGGGTTGAGTTAAATGTGTCTCATCTTGTGGGATTTCTTCAATCGCAATTAAGCGGAGTGGAAATGACTACGCAATCAAACCTAAGTAAATTTCATGTGGTTGACTATGTGATATGGGAGACTCGATAGCTACAGAAATTTGGGGAATGACCAAGGCGAGAACAGCTTCCGATTGTTCAGCTTCGAAGTTCATATGTTACGGGAAAATAAGAAACCGAGGATACGGATCAATTTTGGTTGAACTTTCTTGTCAGTCCGGTATGGTCTCAACGATTGGATGGATTGTGACCATGAGTGTTTGTGAAGACTCCCATTTCGACAACGATAGATGAGCGGGATGTGTAGAAACAACTTGAGCTAACTCTAGTTTATGGGAAGATGATGTTTCACAGTGTAAGATTGTAACGATTAGAAGCTGAGACGTGATCACCTTCACCTACTAGAAGTAACCACGGTGGTAAAGGTAGTTTAAAGCTAGTCATGAACGTGAGGAAAAGTTTTGTTCTTCCATGATTGCGGTTATTTTAACCAAAAAAAAATAAACAAAATAAAGATAATGTTAGGCACAAGGGTTTACCAGAGGCGTAGTATTTAACGAGAATACCTCTGGCGAACAAGAAGAAGAAGTACAAGAAAGAAATCTCCCACGAATGTTGTGTTCGGTGTATCACAATTTACAAGACGATCGACTCGGTTTACTATGGATGGATAGCACACAAATTTTTCCTCCCAAATATGCCAGGAAAGGTACGTGGAGCCTAAGTCTTGTATCAATGTTTGTCTTATGCCCGAAACCACACGTTGAGAGCACCCCTCTATATTTTTTTCATACGCAACACGCGTGTAAGTACGTGGACGAGCTATGATATACTTACGTACGTGGAGTGGTGTCACACTCAGAATGTATCATAGAAGAAGTTAATAACTGCTACGTTTTACGACGCCATAACATGTCTCTAGTCTAGACCTTCTAAATGTTATCATTATGGTTCCAATGCTTTGTTGAGTAAATTGAGATAAATTTTAAGTTGGTCTTGGTTCTCAATTTTCCTTTCAAGGTTCTTTCGATGATGTATTGAAATTCCTAAAAATGCAAACTAAGAGCAATAAGCAATCTTTCACTTTTAGTTTTACAATGAAAATCATAGCTACTAGAGGAAAGAGAAATCAATTTGAGAGCAAACAAATCAAGAGCACAAACTAAATGCGAGGATTCCTAATTGTTCCTTTGAAAAACACACAAACCACTACATGCAAATGCGAGTTTTTCTTTTTGATTCCTTTAATGTTATGAATGCAAAAAGAAACTAAGTGCACTAAATCAATAAAAAAAAATGCCTTTTACTTTTGAGAAATGAGGAATATAAACAACAATTTCTCCTATCGGAAACAAAATTTACGACCATTTATTTTTCAAAATGAAATGGATCTAATGCAACAATAAAAATACTTTGAAATAAATTCCATAATGATAAAGAAAAACGCTTTAAACAAACATTGAACAAATTTTTCTTTCAAGGGGAAGAAATGAATAAAGTTCCATTGGTTAATATGAGGCTCAGCTTTTCAAAACACAACGGAGAAAAAATGGCCAAAAGAGCAATTCTAATAGTAAACTCAAAGGAATTTGGATGGTTTTAGGAGGCAACATAGTCTAAAGAGCCGATTAGCTGATACAGGTCTAAAGGAAACATTCTTAATCCATATGTCATGTCAGATGTGTTAGATGCAGTGTACAATGAAAAACACGATTGTCCCAACACACTTCTAATGAAAATTTGGATTTCAAAAATCCTAATCTTTATGAGTAACAAGCTATTTGGGTGAATGAAAAAGAGAAAATCGGAGGCTAAAACACCTAGGATAAAGAGTTTTGATCCCCAAAGAGTGTGGAAAATTTGTTATGCGGAATTATGAATTACGGATAAATCATTCTTCCCTAGATAGGTGCTTATCTGAAAAAACGGTTCAGAACTTTCAGCTATCTTTCTAAAAATCAAGCAGGACACACATAATGAAATAAGAAGCTTGCCAGGTCCAAGTCTCAACCAAGGCTATACAGCAAACTTTTGTAGTAACTTCATTCCAGTAGAAGGCATGAAAAAATATTTCCTGTGAGAATGAACATAAATAGCAAGAGATAGCACGTGTACATATGTCTGTTCAAGTTATTTAGCTAAATCAATAAAGCATAAACCATATACATCAAACAAGAATCATGATATGGAAAATCAAAAGCTTATACGGATACATACAGAAAAACTAAAAAAATGTGTTCGCTAGTGAAAGGGGAGGTTACAACCTGATGATTGATTTAGTGTCACCATCTCAATGACATCCAGCCTCTTAATTTACAAATATCCAAATAATATATTCTCAAATCAATTCCTCAATTAAAATTCCACCATCATTCTCTACTCAAATTCTTCCTTCTCAAACACTAAGATCTGTGCTCAATTTATAGGACAGAAGACGTTTCTAATCAATGACTTTCCAATAATAGGTAATACATGTTTGTGTTACAGATGTCAAATGGACACATGGATTCGAGAAGTTTGACACATGTGAACTCTTCTAGAAGGCCTTTGGCCAGTGGAGATTCTAGAACAATGATAATTTCGCTCTAATGTGACCAAACGCACCTATGAGTGTTGGGAAGTGGCACATAAACGGAGACTTGCACAACAGGGTTATGTGAAACACACTTATTCCCTTTAGAGGAAGCATTGATGAGCTCATATGATATATTATAAACTTCAAATCTTGGAAACCTTTGCGGATGAAAGTCTTGAATGGTTGTCTTTTTCTTTGTCTTAGGGCATATAACAACTGAAATGATTGAGGATGATAGACCTATTCATTGGTCCCTGAAGATGATGCCCAATTAAACGGGTCATTGAGGTGAATTTAAATGTTACCTATAACAACTACATTGTATGATTGGTGCAGCCTTACTAACAAAATTGAAGAAACAAGCTGAATTAATTCCAAAAGAATAATACAAATCATTTTCATTATGGTACCATCATATGTACATTATTCTTTGAGAGGATTCTAGGGAATTTCCCCAAGATCATCTCTACCATCGGCTGACCCTCGTGATCCACGGACAGCTCTATGGGCGGATCGATGAAGGGGCGACGCAGGGGTGGAGATGGGACTAATTGGGATGATGAGTTCTTCAGCCTTTGGTGGGGAGGATAGGTCATCACAATGAGGGACTATCCTTATGTTGGCATGGATTTCGGGGGAGATCCATGTTGACCCTTGCCCAATGCAACATGGGGTATGATTGTTAAGATCGCTGTGTTTTTTATTATGTAATGATTTTTATTTTTATTTTCAAATTATATGAAAATGGAAAATATTTTTAGTAAGGACAATATGACTTACAAATTTTATGTATCATGATGCATACATGGGACTAGTGAGACCTAAGGAAACTTTAAGGTACGGAGCACCACGGAAGAGAAGTTTAGGATGCCTTGAGAAGACCGGGGGAGGACCCTCCATGTATACGAGAGAAACTTGGATAGTTTGACTCACCGGTCCCTATGGCTACCATAGAGGACCTCTCGGAGGTATACGAGACATGTGGTTGAGTACCATGTGATTGGGTGCGGATGTTCTAGCGTGTGGTGACACCTATCTTGGGCAAGGCCAATGAGGATATATTTTATTGATCGGATGAGCGTAATATGTTTACAGTAAATGCATTATGATTAAGGCATAAGCCTTAATTTTGTAGGAAATGATTGTGCGATTTTTGTATATTTTAGACACAACTCTGGTATTATCTATATACAATGATTTTATATGATGTGATTGTCCCAAATGTCTGATGATGAATGATGTTTTTGATATTTATGTGTTGAATGATTAATATGCCAATAAATTGCTTGATTAGCTAATGAGTCCACAAACCAATTTTTTTAACGAGAATGTGAATGAATTTAACATATTGAAATGAATGTTACAACAAATTCACTCTTAGAAATAATCGATGTAAAAATGGGTCATTTCGATAGGTGTTATTTAATTGTGAAACCACCGGTTACGGGCTCAAGTATACTACTAACAAATCAAAACCAAGAGATATTGCCTCAGAGTAGGTTGACCAGCACATAAATGTACTTTCTGTCACATCATTCGAAGCGGGACCAATGCATACACCCCTTGAGGCCCAGAAAGTAGGCAGGATGGATAGTGAATTACCTAAGCCGCAGAAGCAAAGATTCCGGTATGTGTCTACTAGCACCATCATCAAAGCAAAAATGACTCATTTCATCCAAAAACACACTTAAAGTAGATCAAAATCATCAAAGTCACACCAAAAATCGATAGATAGAAATGTACAAAAAATACAATATACGAAACAAGCAAATGCTAGGCGGAAATCCTAGGCATAATACTTCTTCGAGATAGAGCCCATTTTTAGGCTCAGCCAACTACGTGTCCATCGAAATCAACCGAGCATAAGCTCCCCTTTCATGACATTTTTAACAATAAAATGGCCATACCACATGGACTTGAACTTTCCTACCCCAGAGGCATCCTTGTCTTGAGCATAAACCAAAACAAGGTCACCTTCAAAAGAAAACCCCTAGGTTTGACCACCTTATTGTACTAAACCTTCACTCATTTCTTATGAGCCTCGTTCATCGTAGTTGCATCTCGGCACTTCTCCCTTCGAGATGTTTTATATGAACAAGGCATTCTTCGAATTTGAAGTGTCAGAAGAAGCTCAACTCCCAGTTAAGGGAAGAATATCGCATTCAGCAAAGGAAAGATTGATTCTAGCCATAAAATATTTGGAACGGAGTGAATACGGTTGCAATCTTGGTCATCATTGTGCAAAGTGCAAGATACAACATGACATTCCAATTGGACCTATATTTATCAATTTTAGGCGAAGGATAACCTTTAAGGACTTGTTCTGACTTCAACCTACCCATTGTTACGAGGATAATACGGAGATGAGTGCTCTTGTGTCGAAAACCCGATTTGAGACGATTCATCCATCGTGGTGTTCTGAAAATGACTTTCATGAGTCGGTGAAAATATCTTTGGGAATTACAAAGTGAGAAAAGACTTAGTTGAATAGAAACAAGGTTGTTGTTTCACCATTGTTCGCAAAGTAGGCATAGCCTCAACCCACTTCATAGTGGCCTACGCCTACGATAATGTACATATACCCTTTGTCGAAGGCAAGTTACAAGTAGTATAATAAATACCCCATTTTTTGAATGGACCGATAGTGACAAAAGGAAAGAGCGGAGGCTGGATGACGCATCTTGGGGGTATAGACTTGACAAGGATGACATTTTTGTGACCTCAACACAATCTTTGAAAATCAAGGTCCAAAAATATCACACTTACGAAAAATATTATGGGTTATAGCAAGCCCGGATAAATTGCCACCATAAGCTCCATTGTGGCAATCATTCAAAACAACCTACGACTTCTTCAATAGTCGAAGCAACGTCTAAGGATTGAATCAACCTCGTGACAATATGGGGTGTCATCGATAATAAGATATTTTTTTGCTAAGTGACACAACTTTCGACGCTCGTATTTCGAAGATTCTAGAAACTTGAGTACGGGAGATACTTGATGAGATCTCCATACATGGGATCACGTGAAGAAATGAGGAAAATATGTTCATCGAGGAATGAATCTTCATAAACAATCTCATCTCCCGCACGGAAACTCGGTCAACTCTTGTAAACACTAAATATTTATTGGATTTGGAAGACATGAATTCGAGATTAAAATCTTGCAAAGTTAAATCCGTTGATTGTGTTACCCCCGATCACTCGCCTACCGAACAAATTGAAATAGATGCTTGTTGCCAAAACATAAGTTTCATGAAGAAGGATATAATGCACAGTAGTTGGATAGTATGGACAATTTGCCAAAGATAATTTCTCGGTGGGAGAATACTAGAGTGTAGGACCCACCAAGCCTTGAATAAGGTAGGAAACAACATGCTCACAAAGAGCATCATCCTACGAATGAGAACCATACCGATAGTAGATTAACTGGAGTGAGATATAAAGGAAGTCTATGTTATAATCGCAATTGGACTCAATAATGGAGCATAGGTCAATGCCTTTTTCAAAGCATGTGAAAAATCGTTGAGAAAATTCATCCCAAAATAATGGAACTCCTTTCTTTAACAACCTCATAAATCATTTCGTCACCTTGGCATAATTAACGATAAATATCCTTAAGAAATTGGCCTTGTAGACTTTGGAGTGATGAATAGAGGCAAGGGAGAGCGGTAGTATTGCCTCAACCTTGAAGGATCTACTAGATCCCTTACGTAGACACGATAGATCCCAACAACCGATCGGATGTGATGGCGAAAAGCACTTATTAGGGTTCAACCAAATTTTATAATAACGACACCATTCAAAAAACTTATCGAATGTGTGAAGGATGATCGATTCTCTTTCGAGAATGACGGCTAAATCATCAAAATATGCTTCGATAATATTCTTGATGTCATGGAAGCATAGGACATGGCCCGGCTGGAAAGTAGCTCCGACGTTTTAAGGCTAAAAGGCATCATTTTGTATGAAAATGTACCCAGAGGGAAAATACAAGCGATCTTATCTTTGATCTTCGGGAGAAGATAGTAGTGTGATTGTATCTAGAAAAATTGTCCCATGAAAGAGAAAATCACATTCACCACACACTCATCAATAATCGATCAATAAACGGTGTGAAATTAATTATCTTTTGGACATGCCTTATTCAAATCCATGAAATCAATGCAAACTCGGATCTTTCCTTTTCTCTTTTCCACGTGCCGCTGGATTTTAAACCCACTCGATTCGCAAGCCAAGGGGTATATGAAACCTACCTTTATTAGCTTCTCAACCTTGGCCTTAATAGTTTTCACCTTCCTAGGGGTGGCCCGTGAAACACGCCCATATAGGCTTAGAATTTTTGTAAGCCTTGATCTCATCTTCAGACCCGATAGATGGATCCTTCAGGCATTTCCTCATAAGACCAAGCAAACATCCTAAAATTCTCTAAACGGATCGGTGTAAGTACGAGTCTCTTGGGGGAACATTCGGCTCAATGAAGACGTACGAATAACATTGGGATCTATGGAGATGTTCGTGGGGTAGTATCGAAGTGGAAACCATGTTCCTTCGGAAAAGAGCTTGTGTTGGAGCTAAGGGGTTCAGACCAAGTGAGCAGGACTGAAAGGCGGGGCTAGACAATATTGTTTCAACTTCTCGGCGAGTCTAGTAGAAAATAGGATTGATGATGAAAATCATCCCTCGGTCTTTCCATGTAATCATTGCTTCAGGATAGCACGTTCGGATGGAAGAGTGGTATCGAGCAATCCTAGCGAAGATGAACTAAGGTCAAGCTAGGCGACCACATCTCCGTCCAAATCCTCTTTTGAAGAAAACTAGAACGGAGTCTCACAGTCGATATAGATTGATAGAAAATTTGTGTTGTAGACATAGGAATTCCATTCCACCCACTTGAAATTTCTCTAATGTGGGGGTAGGAGAATGCAAGGTCGAGGATCATATTAGAGTCGTTATCTTCATCCCTCTAGTCGAGGAGATCAAATTTCTCTTGTTGCATTTCATTTTAGGTGTCTCATTCGGTTCGGTCGGTACACCGCATTCCATTAGGAGCATGGATCATTTGATGGAAGAGGTCTTGTCACTCATATCCTCTGTCATGTACTGTTTGGTCGTCATTCATGAAATCATTTACGGTCATTTTTGGTCTCTTTTGGTTAGCGAAGTCATTTTAGGTTTTTTTAGTCTCATTAGGTCTAGGGTTTTGTTAATTTAGTCTTCAAAATGAATAATAATGTCGGCGAGCACATGAGGGAGGTTTCAAATAAGGTTTCAACATAAAATTTTATCATCGAGAATGCTTGATGATGATTTCCTTTCAAAACTCTGTTTTGAAGAAAAATGCGTCTATTTCATCTTTTGTAATAAATATAATTTAATTTTCAAAGTTTCTTCGATTTGTAAAGTACTCCATGTAACCTGGTCACCTTTTAAGGCTTCATTCCCGACTATCCTATAAAGATAGACAAGAAAGCAAGCTCATCATTAGTCCAAAAATCAAAAGAAACAAAGCAGAGTTCATTTAAAAGTGTCGAAGTACGCAACATTAGAAAGTGGGTTTGCCCAATTGAAAATTCAAATTCTTTGATATATATAATATATTTTCATATTCAAACCCCATTTACATGCCAAGAAACAGTGAAGCCAAGAAAAATCGTGGAGGAGCGACGTAGTGTTTGGAGGAAAATTGTTTGTCATTTGCGGGGCGCGGCGCCGGACAGGCGATCGCGGCGCATAGAGACGCTCACCTCTATGTATTTTTGAGCTGTCGCGGTGCATATAAAGGGTGCGGTGCACTGAGCCTTGTCCACGGCGCACGGAAGACAACCAAATTTTGCTGGCTGCTTCCCAAAATTTAAATCATTTCGGTCCTTCTCGCTCGAGTAAGTTCAAGTGATCTTGTAATTGCCATTAAACATGTTTGGTGTTTTTTGAGTTTGAAAATGGATTATGAGAATTTGAATGTCAAAGCTCAAACCCTAATCATCTTGTTGAAGTGCCTCCTTAGGGTTTGAAATTGGAGTTGTAAAATTGATTTTGGTGCCAAATTTACTCAATTCCCCACCTTGTTTTTCACATCTCTATCAGCATTATACTATCATTACGGTCCACCCCCTATTCCCTTATATCCCGAGTCACTCATTCCTAAGCCCCATTTCCATATCCCATGTCATTTCATTTTCACTCTCATTCTCCCTTTCCCATTTCACTTGTAAAAATTTAAAACCCCAACTTTCCCAAATAGTTAATTGGTTGTCCCTACACTTGATTTATCACTTGATTGAGGTCCATTGTTCTTGCCTTATTTCCCCTACGATTCCACTCCTTTACGTGACCATATATTTGGCAATTGAAACAAAGCACCAAATTCTCATTTCATCTCCTCTGAGTCAACATACCTTGCATGGACATCATGGAGATAGATGCGACACATCCTTATGACCGAGATAGTGATTCTACTGCGAGCTACATGCACACAGAAACCTCGTAAAGGTGGCACACATGTGAAGAAGAGCATACTCATTGACTCAATTGCGGGCTTGCCCACTTGCCATGGCATGTTTTGAGAACGATCATGCTATCGGTATTGCGAAATGATTGCTAGGATCCATCATCATCGAGGAGTTGGCTCAGTTTGTTTTTGTATTGCATTTACATGATGGTCAAGTAACTCACTAGCGGTGTAAATTTCACTTTGACACCCGAGAGGAAATCATTTCTCAATGTCGGGATACCGAATGTGGGTGAACGGTGGAACAAAATACGGCGAGGTGGACGGAAGTCATTATGAACCATATATGAGGCCTAGCTTTGTGAGGCAACTCGGCGGGGGTGTTCCCATTACGGTTCCTAAAGGAATCCTATGCGCCTGCGGTGAAACTCATTATCTGAGATATTTCGAGTTGTGGTGATTTCACACCTCTATGCCTACACATTAGGTTTGTTGTACATTTTTCCTCCATTTCGGATTTAGCCGCCGATTCCTTCCAAAACTGTTTCCATTATATTCTGTAGCTAAAAAACCCTCATATAGCTCTAAAAATACGTTGTTTAAATGTTCAAATTACACATATTTATATGTCGGTAGAAGCCCCCTTGAGCTAGCCCCCCCGCCTTTCCGTTTTCATAAGACACAGTCCGGACCACGGGCCCGGGAAGAAAAAGGGGGTTGTCGTTTAAGTCCGGGCGGCAGATTATAACCGTCGAATCCAACTAAATCAACGAGGCGCGGTGATCGTTCGGGAACGAGGACCCCACATATGGCCCACCGCACCATGACAAAACGGCGATTTTCCCCGCACCACTCTTGTCGGTTGGCGGTATTTGCCCGCGGGGTCGGCGATTCCCACGGTGGTGCCGCGTGTCCTCGGTGCGGCGGGGAAACCACTTTCCTCTGCCAGCGATAAAGATCATACCGTGGCGGAGTAGCGAAATTTGTGGGGGCGTTGGATCTGTCAACCGTCTGACGGTGGATTTCTTCTTAAGTTGCTCGCTTACTATTTTGTCCCAGGTATTGCATGGCCCCATGCCGTGTCCCAGCATTGCGTCCCTCCGCCCATTATTCCACTCGCCACGTCGCCTCCCATTACTTTGTTAACCTACGTGTCTCCCCCGTACATCCTCGCGCCGATGTATATATATATATATATATATATATCTTGTGTGTTTATTCGCATTTGCGCTAGTTTTTCACTCTAAGAACCTCATTTGTGTGACTTGTTTCGTTCTTTTTGTGAAAAGTCTCCATTGTTCACTCCCAACACCCCGTATGTCATAGTTGATGGCTCGTAATCCCCATCATCTCCTCCATTCACACCTACGCTCTACACCCTCTGCCCTCGTCGGTGAGTTCTTCTAACAGTTTCGGGGTTTTGCGGTTCTAAATGGTAGAAGAAGGCGTCTAATACATGTATTCCGGAAGAAACGAGAATATATCGAAAGGTGATTTCCTACGACGAAATTTAATGAAGAAGCCGGAAGCGAGATGCATGAAATGACGACCATTAAAGAAAATACGGATACATAAATTCTCGGAACCCTCCGAAAAGTTCACCTAGCATTTGGTCGAGACTCATTCAAAATCAAAAACTGAGCGTACGATCTTGAATAAGTGCTTTCTCGAACTCTCATGGTGGCAATGAGATTGCCTTCGAAGCCGAGGAAGCATCCGTGTATATATTTTATTATTTACATCTTGTACATGAGGAATTTTATCTCCCATTAATTTATGTATATAGGTGGTTAGGTATTCATTATAACTTGTCATTCATGAAAAAAAGGCGAGTGTTTCCGCCATTGGATTGAAATACTAGCCATTAATTGCTCCTTTTCTTTCCCCCTCCTCTAGAAGTTTCGGGTCTTCTCTATAAATACCAAAAAAAGACATTGTTAGGGTTCAGTTGCAGCAAGCAATTTGTGCGGTGAGAAGACTATTGTATTCATCTTGTGACATTTACGCGCGGTTGAGCCCGTTGGGTCTCGGTGGGGAGGAGTTATGAAGTTTGTATTGAGGATGCAGTCTTTGGTATATTACGGTATGTAACCTTTTCTTATGTTAATACATGTTATTTCCCGTATTCCTTCTTGTATCATGTTCTAGAATGCGAGTGGCTCACTAGTTTGCGGTAAGGATTCATCTTAAATGGTGCCAGCACCTGCAGGATTAGTCAAGCGCTTTAAATAGGCCTAAGTGATATCTTGTTCCATGTCCCTCTTTTCATAATTTCTGCTATATTAGTGGCTTGAGATTCGTAAATTGATATAACATACACTTGATAATATCTTATGTTTCTTCACATTTTGCACTTCTTGATATTTGATTTCTATGATATGTACATGGTCAGCCCTCTTTACGGTAAAGCGGTCTCTTAAGCGTAAAGTACTTTCATGCTGAAGTTTTACATTATGCCTTTACATTACTCTATCCTTGTATCGGCCTACGAGAGAAAATTTGGACCCCATTCAATCTAATTCCATTTCCTTGTTTAGAACAAGAAGATAGTGGGTGGAAGTCCTTGGATTGACAACCCAAACTATAAAGGACTCCTTGCTATATTAAGATGTCTGAACGGCAAGACAAAGCAACTCTAGGGCGTCTCTAAGGAGGGGTGACAAAATCATCTGACATCTTTACGGCGTCGTTGCCGGGGGCAATTCAAGGAATATCGGTTTCCTGGGTTTCTGACATCTTATTTCACTCTCTAATCGGGTGAGCATAGAGGTGAAGAGTTGCGAGATTTCTCACCTTGGCGACTCCTTTGGTCTTTATTTGATAAACCTTATCGGTAGTCTTTGTCTCCTCGTAGGCCGCATTTGAGGTCGGATACGGCTCAGCCCCCGAAAACACCCTACGTGTCGACCCGGAGAAAATCATTCATAAAAGAGTTTGGAAGGAGGGAGTCAGCCGTGCTGAAAATCTGAGTGTTACGGTGTTGAAGATTATCCGCCCTCTTCTTCTCAGAAGTTAGAACGGAAAAACCACGAGTTTGTTGAAAACCCCACGTGGGGAAGTGCTTTAATTGGGAAGAATCTTGTCCATTTAGAAGTGAAGAAATTAAAGAGGTCAACGAGGTAACCACGATGACCGAACTTATTCCATCCACACCTCGGAACCTCGGTACAATATATTCCCATTGTTATTCACACTCACTTCCCCTACCCCCTCTCCCTTCTTTTGTTTCTCGATACATTGTGCAACCCCCACCGCCTCCAATGGAAAATGTTCTGCTTTCCTCACGAACAAATATGCTCCTGGCCTTACCCCAAGTGTTGAATGATATGCCACGGGATTATGCGAAGGTCTGCCCGGATTTCGATGGCTGAAAATGATATTGATGCTCGAAACATCTCGGGACATACGCTCTTTTGCAGAAAATTTGAATGTTGAACACCTGGATGTGGTTTTGAGATTGTTTGTGCGGTCTTTGGGAAGGAGAAGCCAGAAAATGGTTCAAGACATTGAAATCGTTATGTGACACGGATCAGATGGAAAACTTTTTTCTCGAGGGAAGTGGGGAGAAAAGAAGGATTATGGAATGTGCCTTGCGAGTTTAATACTATCAGAAACGAATGAAGGGTATCGGGAATTCATCAAAGATTCAACAAGTTATATCTAAGCTTGCCTCCGGAAGTAAAATAAATAAAGCGGTACGCAAGATAGTTTTTCATAGCGACCTTTGATTTTGACTTTGGATTCTCCTTAAGAGAAAAGAAAACGCCAATCTAGATGATGCCACGATCGGATGCTGCGGAACTAGAAGCGAACTTTGCCTCCACGGGAAAGTTAAAGGGAAAATTGAACCGGATGTCGAAGGAAAGGCAAAGAAAGAGGTTTCTACCTCTAATCAAGAAAAAGGATTCGGATAAAATGGATGAAATAAGTAAGATGATAAAAGAAGATGGTCGAAGATGGAGCGGAAGCCAAAAATGCGGCTCCCAAAAGCTGACTGCAATGCTCCAAACGAGGATATAATCCTCGGTATGAAAACACTCCATTGCAAATACTACCAAGAGAGACAAGGGAGCAGCAAGATCGGTACCTCACCCCTTGTGCACGGAAGGACCAGCGATGACTCCTTGGAGAGCGACATGGATTAAAAAGATTCCAATACGGCTTTTTCAGAAGCAATATTGATATGAATTTGTCCCACCGCAAGAAGATGAAAGACGGAGACATTGACCATTATTGCAAGCAATTTGCTGATTTCATGGAAGCCAAATTCAATGTCAAATATGATCTCGGATCCTTGAGGGAGAAGGACCGAACTCGGGAGCAAGAAGATCCACCTCGGAGAAGAAACATATGCTCGAAGGAATCGGTGGCAAAGAAGTGCGTAGAGAAAAGGTAAGAACCTCACAGTTTCCCCCTTTCGGTCAGACGACGGTTTCCTTCCTCCAAAATAGCAGTCCTTCTAATGTTGAGTCGGTGTCAAAGAAGTCAAGCCCCCCGAGTTGAGAATAAGGAGTCGAAAGAAGTAATGATAGAAAAGCCCACATCTTGCTTTTAATTTGCAAAAGAGAGCTTGAAAAGATTAAGATTCTGTTCTACATTTGAATTGTTCGCTTGACACCGCCATATCAGTCTCGGAGTCACCTCTTTCGTGCCTCTTCACAAGACCACAAATTGCACACGATAGTCTAAATCTTCAAGAAGAAAAGACCCATGGTAGTCTTTAGCCCACACGTTGAGAGACAGACTATCACTCCTCATACATGTGTCCCCTAGTCATTCATGACCCTTGCTACTTCACAATTGTATGCTAGATTTTAAGACCTCCCATAATCTTATGCCTCTGTGTCATGGAGCAACTAGGGCTGCAAATTACAAGACCATACGAAGATCTATATTCATTTGATTCTAAAAGGGTTAAATACTTGGGAATGATAAAAGATTTATTAGTCAATTTAGCTCAAAATCCCGAGTAAAAAGTGTGGTCATGGACATTGTGGTCGCTGATATCCCGGCTAAACATCTTTGTTCTCAAGGTCACGGGAACTAAGATTGGAGGATCAATTAAATTGGATTTAACATATGCTATTGTCCCGGAGTCTTTGGTGGTCGGGGAGGGGAGAAGAGGCTGTATGGGGAGACCGATTTGTTAAAATGGTGACCAGCGATTGTTCGGACAACTCTCCAGGTTTATAATAAAGAGGGTGATTTCTCATGTTTTGTGTTAGAAGAAAATCAAAATTATGCACATGAGTCCCTCTGCGGACAGTCCAAGCCGAGCAATCGGGAAGCTCGCGGGAATCGAAATATGGACTTTTTGCATTTTGATGGAGCGAATTCGGGGAAGGTAATGGAGGCTGAAATTGTTAATCTCCCCCACGGGAAAATGGGTACCACTTTGTCTTTCAAATTGGAGTATGAAGCTACAAACAATGTAGGCGAGTATAGAAGCAATATTATTAGACTGCGGACAGGCTAGAAACATGGACATCCAATGTACGAGGTGTTTGGGGACTACGAGCCAATAGTGAGGCAGTTAAGAATGAATGTCAAGCTAAACATCCTCGGCTCAAAGCATATAGAAACGAAGTATGGGACATGATAGAAAATTTCTTCTTAGCATTTAATATACGGTTCATGCCGGGAGGCATAACGAGAATAGCAGACTCTCTTGTTGTGGCTTCCGGTCGTTAAGAGCCTCCTCGAGAACCCATTGTTAAGATATGAAGTGGAGTACGTTACGGACCATCTATCCCAGGGAATGATATAAAGCATTGGCGAGGGTCTTTGAAGATGACGAAATGAGATGAAGAGATTCATGGAGGCAGTGGGAGAATTCACGGTATGGAAATTGATGATGATGAGGAGCGGAAAGTGAAAAATATTGCTGAAGGAAAATGGGAAGAGAGAATATAGCGAGGAATAAAGTCTGCAGTTAAAAGGAAATGTCATACCTAGGGGTTTAGTGCCTCTGAAATATTATTCAATAAGAATGATGTTCTGCGTGCAGCCAAACAAAACGGTAGAGAAGACCAAATGAGAGATTTAAATGCGAGTGCGCTGCGATCCCAAAATTGTTAAATTATCTAAAAGAATCCCAGAGGAATATAAAGAAAAGTACTTGAAGTTATTTCGAGTCTTATAAGGACGTTTTTGCACAGTCTGTGAGGACCTAAACTTTGATGTAAAAATATTATACAACACAGATTCCACTCGGGGGAAGATGCAAAGCCATACAAGCAATCGAGCTGATTAATCCCTTGCTCCTTCCCTCGATTGAGAAAGAAATTAAGTTGTTGTAGGCCAAAATAATTGTGCCTTGAGGTGCTCGAATGGATAGCGAATCTTGTTCATCGGAAAAAAGAATGGAGAAATCGAGTTTGTGTGTGGACTTGAGAAATTTGAATAGAGCATCTCTCAAGGACAACTATCACGCACAAATGGATCATCTGCCGAGAAAGTGGTAGGAGCATCGAATGTCAATGATGGATGGATTTTCAAGCTTCTGATAAATTGTTTGTTTTCCCGAAGGATAGAAGAAGCTGGGTCACCCGCCATGGGGGACCTTTATGTATGCAAGGATGCCGTTCGGATTGATTAATGCGAGTGCTACTTTTCAAAGGGCAATGGACATAGCCTTTGTGGGAGAAGCAGGACAAGTTTCTAGTAGTGTACCTCGATGATATCACAGAGTGTTCTCAAAGAATGATGATGAACATATTGAACATAGAAGAACTTTCGAAAAATGCGGGAAGGTATGGCCTTTCTCTTAATCCCCAAAAATCTCTGTTTGCATTGGACGAAGGTAAACTCTTAGGACATATTGTGACTAAGGATAGTGCAAAAATTGATCCTAAGAGAGTTGAAGTAATAAATAGCATTTCTCTTGAAAATAAGAAAAGTACGGAGTATTTTTGGGCCGAATAAACTTTTTAAGGAGATTCATACCTAACTATGCGAGAGATAGTTAGGCACATAACCAATATGTTGAAGAAGGACGGTGAAGTTAAGTGAATCGGTCACAGGGATGCATTTACAAGAATTAAACAAGCATTTGCCGAAGCTCTAGTGCTAGCGGGGACGATTCACAGGTAAGCCATTCATGGTATTTTCATTGCTTCACCACATACAATTCTTTGGAGTATTCATACATAAAAACGAAGAAGGATATAGTATGACCCATAGCATTCTTCGGTCGAGGTATTATATGATCTTTGAACTGAAATATAATATCTTGCAGAAGCAAGCGTATGCCTGGTAAGTCCCTTAAAGCTTTTTAGAGTTTATATTTTGCAATCCCACATACTCTTGCTTATGTTCCCACGAACGGTGTAAAAAGACATTCTAGTTCGGGGAGACGGTGAGGGCGAAGGGGGAAGATGGATTGCAAAATCCGGGGAAGTATGATCTAGACATAAAGCCCACTAAGTCAGAAGTCAGGGAATGGGGTCTTGCCAAGATGTTATCTGAATCTAATCATCGGGCTTTGGGCATTAATCTATCCATGATGGCAAATGAAGAATCGAGGAAAAAGAAGAGGAGCAACATGGGGCGGAAATGGCCACACAAAAGGTACATGTGAAATATCGACTAGTCCTTGGTATAAGAAAATAGTTGAATGTCATTGTTGACACTTAGTTGTCCTCCTAAATTTGTGACAAAGCAAAGTATAGAGTTTGTAAGGATGAGGGTCTGAGAAGTATGCCATTGCTAATGGACAGCTCTATTGGAGAGACCCTTTGGGTATATTAGCACATTATGTCTCACGAGAAAATGAAGTACGAGGTATAATGACGGGGAATTCCATGAGGATATGTGGAGGACACTACGGTACACCGGAAGGCTACAACCAATAAAATCTTGAAGGCCGGTTTTTACTGGCCAAAATTGTATTCGAGATACCTTTGCTTGGGTCGAGCATGTGACGGGGGTGAAAAGGTTTGCGAGAAGAGCGAGAAGTTAGCATCTTTTCCCTTGAGTTCCCATTCATGTAAATGAACCCTTCCGAGAAATGGGGATTAGATTTTATAGGGAGAAATACACCCCCCATCAAGTGGCCAACATAAATGGATACTCACGACCACGGACTAGCACAGAAATGGGTGGAAGCCATACCTGCAAGAAGGGCTACGATCTTAATCATGAATTTTAGAAGACAATATCATATCTAGGTTTGGGCATCTGCGGATTATGACGATAATGCTCAAGCTTTTAAGTCTGCCAGATTTGTAGGTTTTACGCAAAGGTATAACATTGTATTAACTCATTCCACGGCATATTACCCCCGAACGGTTTAAACGGAAATCATCGTAAAACCTGTTGAGGGCCACTGAAAGAAAATGATAGCTGAAAATCGAAGAAAAATTGGGACTCTCAATTGAAGTTTTCTCTTGTGGGCAAACGGGATAACTTGACAAAAAAGATAAACGAGCGAGGTCTCCATGAAAGGAGTGGTGTATGGGCGAGCACGATGTTTCCGGTACAATTGGCATTGCCGATGCTTCACGTTCTTGCGGAAAACCGGGGATGAACCGGATGAGGATGACTAGGAGAATTAATCGGTGGTAGAGATTGGAGGAAACCGGGAACCGAGGTAGACCGGAGATTGAAAGAATACCGAAGGAGAAAATGAAGAAGGTATTTGGTCGGCATGCAAGGGTAAAAGAAATTTTCAAATTGGAGACCTTTGTGGTTCTTGGAGTGGGATGTTCGTAGAGCGAAGAGCCCAAACACGCTAAATTCGATCCATTATGGTTTGGTCCATTAGAATCATGAGTCGGGGGAATAATACTTTTATGTTGGAGAATCTATAGGGTTACGATTTGTTAGATGCGCCGAAGTGAACGGCCAATTCCTCAAGCCATATTTTCAATTCGGCGGCCCGGAGTGAAGAATGCCGAATGTTTGTATATAATGTATATAAATTGCTTTCATTTTAGTTTACAAAGGAAAAATAATGTTGAGGATTCATAGGAAGGTGAAAGCACGAGAAGAAATTGGTACACGGGGGTGGAGAGTTTTGAATAGTACACGTGTTCTCGACATGCTCTAAATGGGCATGTCGTCCCCGAATGGAGGCGATGTTGTACATCTTTCCCTCATTCAGATTTAGCCGCGATTCCTTCCAAAACCTGTTTCCATTATATTCTGTGGCTAAAAAACCCTCATGCCGCTCTAAAAAATACGTTGTTTAAATGTTCAAATTACATATTTTATATGTCGGGCCGAAGCCTGGAAGCACAGCCCCCCCGCCTTGATTTTCATAAGACCGAGTCCGGGACCCGAGCCGGAGAGAAAAAGGGGGTTATCGTTTAAGTCCGGGGCGCGTTATAGCGGGTGGAGTCAACTAAATCAACGGCGCGGTGATCGTTCGGGGGCAGGGACCCCACATATGGCCCCACACACAACAAAACGGCCGGTTCCCCCCGCACCACTCTTGTCGGTTGGCGGTATTCTGCCGCCCGGGGCCACGCGATTCCCACGGGGTGGTGCGCGTGTCTCGGTGCGGTGGAAACCACTTTCCTCCGCCGCCATTAAAAGATCATCTTGATGGCGGGTAGCGAATTTGTTGGGGCCGTTGGATGCGTCCAAGCCGATACGACGGTGGTTTCTTCTTAAGTTGCTCGCTTACTATTTTTGTCTGCCAAGTATTGCAATACCGCCATCGTGTCAACTGTGCGTCCCCTCACTTCAAATTAGTCCACTCGCCGTAGCCTCATTCGCCCTGTTAACCTACGTGTCTCCCCCCCGAAGTACATCCCTCGGCGCTTGATATATATATATATATATATATCTTGTGTGTTTATTAACATTTACCGCTAGTTTTCTCACAGAGCCTCCTTTGTGTGACATTTCGTTCTTTTTGCGAAAAAGTCTCCATTGTTCACTCCCAACCCCGTATGTCACCGTTGTTGGTGTGTCCCCATCATCTCCTCCATTCACACCTCAGATCTCACCTCTTGCCCTCGTACGAGTCGGTTCTTCTAATAGTTTCGAGGACTTGCGAGGTTCGTGGTAGAAGAGAGGGCGTCTAAACCCACCGCCTTCATTCCGGAGAAACAGATATATCGAGAAGGTGATTTCCTACGGGCGGCCCCAATGAAAGAGCGAAATGAATGCATGGCTCAACTGACCATTAAAGAAAATACGGATGTAAATTCTCGGAACCCTCGAAGAAAAGTTCACCTCGCATTTAAGGTACGGGACTCGGTTCAAAATCAAAAGCTAGGCGTACGATGCGGAATGGAAGATTTTCCAGAACTCTCATGGTAGCGGTGCCTTGACGAAGCATCCGTGTATATATTTTATTATTCTGTCTTGTACATAAGGAGATTTTTTATCTCCAGCATTAATTACCGTATATAGGTGGTTAGGTATTTATTTATAACTTGTCATTCATGAAAAAGGCGCGCGAGTGTTTTCCGCCATTGGATTGAAATGTAGCCAAGTAGTACTCCTTTTCCCTTTCCCCCTCCTCTAGAAGTTTCGGTCTTCTCTATAAATACCAAAAAAGAAGACATTGTTAGGGTTCCAGATTTCCTTAAACAGGAAGTGTGCAGCGAAGACTATTGTATTCATCTTGTGACATTTACGTATGAAGTTTCGAGCCCGTTGGGTCTCGGTGAGAGGGGGTTATGAAGCTTGTATTGAGGATTCGAGGTCTTTGGTATATTACGGTATGTAACTTTTCTTATGTGTTAATACATCATTTCTTTCCAATGAAATTCCTTCTTGTATCATGTTCTAGAATGCGGGTAGCTCACTAGTTTGCGGTAGTTCATCTTAAGTGGTGCCTTTTGCAGGATTAGTCAAGCGCTTTAAATGAGCCTAAGTGATATGATGTTCCATGTCCACTCTTTTTCATAATTTACGCTATATTAGTGGCTTGAGGATTCGTAAATTGATGCGCCCTTCGCGATAATATCTTCTTATGTTTCTTCACGACCTGCACTTCTTGATATTTGATTTACGCGATATATTACATGAATTGGCCCTCTTTACGATTAAGCGGTCTCTTAGCCCATCGTGCTCTCATCTTCAAGTTTTACATTATGCCTTTACATTACTCCTATCCTTGTATCAGCCTCTGAGAGAGAATTTGGACCCATTGATCCCCAATTCCATTCCTTGTTTAGAACGAGAGATAGTGGGTGAGTCCTTGGATTGACAACCCAAACTATAAAGGACTCCTTGCTATGTTAAGATGTCCTAGGCAGCAGTGTGGCAACTCTAGGCTGTCTCTAGGAGGGTGACAAAATCATCCACAACAAGGTTATTGATGCATTTCATCGGAAGTGAGGATGATGAACATACCTTATTTATGTCTTAGGAAACATCGAGAGAATGACCACTCTTGTGCGAAAGAAAACTCTGGCTTGACGATACAATAGTATTTATCACTATGCACTCATCAAGATCGTGGTTGTGCATCGGCTTGGATTGCGAGGGCATTTCATGGGAGGATTTATTTCCATGATTTCTTCACAACTCCCTCGAGTTCCTCTAGGAGGTTGTTCATGAGCCGGAGTGAACCTTCACATCGGCCTCGAGTCACAGACGGACCCTATCGGTGTGCAGTGTTTGTCATATCATGGGGGCACTGAAGGATTGTTTGCGGCGGCGGCCCCGTGAGTACTATTTCCACACAGGGGTGGAAGGGGTCTCGTTGCGATCATCGAGCGGCACGGTATAGGTACGGGATGGGGGTAAGAGGCACATTCGAGTGGGGCCCTTCGGAGGCCGGGATGCGATTTCGTACTCATTGATGAGGGATTTGAGCTCTCGAAGCTCAAGTTGAAGACTATTCGGGAGCGAGCGGAGATTGACGTGACCATCAGAATTGCGAGGAGAGCCCAATGGATCATAAATTACCTAGAGCGATGAAACAAACATTTGGAAGATAAATGGCATGATCGTGGGTTAGAGAAACATCCGTGAAAACCGGCAAAGAAGTTTGCCTAAAGAAGCCAAATAGAGTTGACACCCATTGAGCGGGAGATTGAGGCGATAGAAAGAATTGGCTTGAGAGGTCAATATTCATCTTGAGAAAATTTGTTGGAGAAAGGCAAAAAAGGAAAAATAACATGCTTAGGCACATGAAGAACCATTATTGGGCGCGAAATCATGTTTGCAAAGCAAGGATAAAGAGATCTTGAAAGTAAGACTAAAGAAGGCACTAAAGCCTACTTAAAGGCATGATAGACTCAAATTTTGGCCGAAGCTTCTTTGACGACATATTGCTTGATCGTGAACATTCGGCCCAAATTTCAAGAAATTTAGGAAACTTTTTTAATAAATTTTGAATTTTTGGCCTTAACACATATTTTTCGCGACGCGTGCATTCCACTTGAATCTTATTTGTATAATTGGCAGCTCCTTTTGAGGAAAAATTTGCATTTCTTTGGATTTTTTATCAAAATTTATGCATGCCTACCCATTACTGAGATTTTGACAAGTTTTTGGTTGCTTAAAGGGTCAAAAACACCTCCAAAAATGGCATTTCTACCACTTTTTGGACACACGAGGCAGTGTTGGGAGATTTGATTTTTGGAAAGACAAATGGAAACCAAATTCGAGAAATTCCCGTGGGTTGGAAATTATACGGTATATATTTCCAACGAGCTATCTGTGCTCAATTTTGACTTTCCCAGGAAGGCCCTCGAAATCGGTTGAGGTGGCGCTACGCATAAATTCCGAGAGCGCGACGCATTGGGAGGTGGCCTATTTTCACTCGGCGGCTCGAGTTTTTCACCTAGTTTTGGCCATTTTGACTTTTTCATGTAACTCTTGATGTAACTTGATGTAATTTAATGACTATGATGTAATTTTGGCACATTTTTTACTCATCCAAGTAGATTCATTCACGAAAAAGTGAAATGTTATTGAATGAATCAATTTCCTATCATATAGAAGTGGGATTGTTTCATTGCCTATTTTCCGGTTCTTAGTTTAGATATGGTTGAAAGCAGCTCCTAGAATGGTGAGTTAAACCCCTAGAGGCATGGGGATGAGTTAGGCTTGTCTATATCTTGTAGTTCTTCGGAAGTCATTTTCGGGGTTGGACACTTGGGATTGCTTGGCACTTCATTGTACATTTCATCTCTACAATTTTGGCAAAGGAATAGACCGGGGTTTGCGGCACTCTTTGGGATCCATGTGGCTACGTGTTTGATGGTGTGTTTCTACATGTGATTGTAAGTTAATTGATGTTTATTTGTATCATTTCCCTTCTCCTCTCTTCTTAAATTTAACAAATGAGTGATAAAGGTGGAATTCATTATATTGCTTTGCTCTTACCTTGAGTTTTGTTTTAATTTTCCATGTTTTCATGCATTTTGAAGAGGATTCTTGAAAGCCTCTTTCCCTCTTCGACTCCTCCTTTGGTCTGAACTATCCATTCATTCAATCCAAATCATCAAAACAATTTCCTTCCTTGCCCCATTCGAACTACTGCAAAAAAACTAGGCCTCATCCTAGGACCCAAAATGCCTTTCCCTTTGATTCCAACAGAACCCCCAAAATCGAATCAAACTCTTTTACTTATATACCTAGCCTAAAAATCATCTTTTATTTCAATTCATCTCAAGCCCTATTGATTATCTTTGTTGAGATTGACCCGAAACCCTCTCACGATGCAGGTAGGGCTAGCTACCGGAGCGGCGTGGTTTGATGTTACCTTGAACTGCACTTCCTTCGGCACGAGGGCGGGTTGGAAACCAACATGGTGGAAACCATACTAGGAAGAAAATCATTTGCTTGTTGGTGTTATTTGTTTTATAAGCTACGGACGGAGCACCGAAGTTATGCCGAGGTAGCCTTCGAAAACGCTTTTGCTTTGCATTAGCGAAAGTAGATAACGCACTTCGATCGATCTGGTCTAGTTTGTGGCAGTGACACTTGACTTGTAAATTGCCCCACGATACATCGGATCATTCTAGACTTTGGATGATTTTAGAATTTGTTAGGTTGAACAAGTTGGTTTTTTCCCTTTGATTTTTGAAAATAATTCCCAACAGCTTCCGGAATACATACTAGAGCAAATCAAATCATGATCCACCTCCAGTGTATGAAAATCCCAATATTATTTAAGGGAATTCTTCGTGAGAAAGTCTGTGATTCCTCTATTCAAATCTCATTCGTATCCCGTTGTTTGAGTACCTTGAAGATCTTGAATTTGATGAACAATTTGAGTTGTCCTTGTTTGAGACGAAGTCACGGGGTGTAATGGTTCTCTTGTCGCAAATCTGATTTTATCGAGTATCTTGAAATTGAACGAGGCTAATAGATCCATTGTGATTTATATTTTGAATATTCAAAATTCTATTATGGCAACAAATATTTACGAGTTTATAGAGTCACATACGAAACTCTTAGGCCATCAGTAATTTTATCTGGTTCAGAATTCATACGAGCCTCCTTTCATTCCTACCATTCTGATGCAATAGTCTCTTTACGATCGACAATGCAGCAGTAGTTTCACCTCCATCCACACCTCCTTCCTCTCACACTCCTACTCACCTATATTTCCAAATCCGATTGTAAATCACACCAAGAGCAATGGCTGCCGATTTGCACCTCTCATGTTGCCTCAAAACTTGGATGACATACTGGCCCGATTATCGAAAATTCCATTGTTTGATGGTACTCCTCAAAATGTTCTGTAGCAACATGTGGATAGAATGGTAGATTTATTTGACCTTCATAAAGTCCAGTCTGAAAAATGTGACCATGAGATTATTTGTGCAAACCGGAGGTAAAGTGAGAAAGTGGTTCGAGCTTTCTTGCTTCTAAGTGTGCTACATTGCTTCAATGACGATTCTTGGATCGATGAGGTAAAGAAAATCCTCTTCGAATCCTTACGAATATGCAAAATCAAAGCGAGAATAGTGGTGAGTACGGCCAATATTACTATATTATATTCAATGTAGTTTTACAATGCAATTCACGATGATTTAAATCCATCCCCAGGAGGTCGGCTTTGTAGTATGGATGGTTTCGATGCGGACATGGCACATCGATTACGGTGAGATCAGAGCCCTTCTGGAAGACATGCGGGGAAAATTACACGTTGAGTGTTGAAGCTAATTTAAATGACAAGGCAGCTAGATTGAAATGCGAAAGAAAGTAGCAATAAGGAAGAGGCTTCTACTTGAGGTCGAGCACTCCTGGTGGAAAAAGATGATTGAAAGATTAACACTTGATAGCACCGAACCGCGAGATCGGAAATCCTAACTTCGTGACGACGACGACCATAATTTAAGATCAAACAACGAGATCGGCGAGCACAAGAACCGACGGTACAACGGCCGAGTGAGAACACCTTTACGAGCGGAGAATTTTGTTGGTCCGGAATCGGATGATGAAGATAATGTAATAGGGAAGAGAGAATCACTTCTTACACCTCATGATTTGCCAACTTTTATCCTTTGAAGATGAGGAGTATACGGGGAAAACTTGGCTATACAAAACGACGAAAGTTTCATCTTGGAAAATGTGAAAACTGACTCTTGAAGAAGATTCGGATGAATATCGGAGAGGTTATATGAATACTTTCCACTTATCGGCATCAATATTCATAGAAACGGTCATATTGCCTATCAATCAATCCAAAAGACAAGGAAGTTTTCGGCCACAGCGAATGATTCACCCATTGCACAAAGAAGGGAAAAAGAGATAGTTGATCCCACTACTAGCAAATCATCGGCAAATGAAAAGATCCAATCGACCAATTGTATCGAGCGAGAAAGGCTGAAAGAAGGATGTTCAGGTCAAAGAAGTGAAAAAACTTCGAGTTTTAGGTTAGAGAATAGAGAAATTTCTAAGTTAAAGTTTCCATTCCTTTGAATGAATTGATGAAGAATAGCGACTATAAGGGTCGGGTGTCAAAAATTTTGAATTTAGATCCGATGTCGATATGAGTCGAATGTGGAAGATGATCAACCTAAGTTGATATTTGGACCCGACATTGGATGGTGGAGTCTCGATAGTGATGTGCCTCCTTTTTATATAGGCCTTAGATTGCATGATTTTTGTTACATAATGCCATGTTTGATTAGGAGCATCTCGCAATCTGTCTGAGAGCAATCATGGAGAAATTGGGATTGGACATCACTAGAAAGTATCATGATCTTTACTCTTTCGATTCCGGTAGAGTAAGATGCATTGGGCTTATCAAATATTTGGTGGTTAGTTTAGATCGATTTCCGACTAAAGAATGTTTTGATGGATGTGGTTGTGGCGGATATTCCTCCTAGATTTGGCATGCTTCTTTCCGGATCTTAGGGGAGAGCGAAGTCAGAGGAACATTGCGGCTTGATTTCTCCTATGCTACCATTCCTGTGTTTGGTCGGATGAGGCATGCCGAACCAAAAGATGAAGTATATGACCACCGACGGAAACCTCGGTAAATCATCCAATTAACTATGTACGCATACGATTTAGAGTCATTTGTTTTGTATTCGAATAGTTTCAATGATGTAAATAGTCAATTAGTTGAAGTAGAAGACATTCTAGAAATCATGAGAATTTCGGAGAGGTCATAAAAGAAAGAGAGACAAAAAGCTTGAAAATTCATTTGAGTAATCGGCTTTCCAAACGACGTGAAATTTGATGGACGACAGCGAAAACCATGAGCAAACGGAGATTCGGCACTTGGAAGAGGATGAAAATGGTTTATGGACCATGGATTTTTATGGTGCGGTAGGGAGTGAATATTTGGAATTGGCATTTAGATGCTGTGACCCTTTTTAACTAAACAAGGTACCAAGTAATGTATGAGGTTTGTTCTTATAAATTAGCTTTTGATTGTTCAAATAATGAGGTAGAATATGACTTTTTTTGTTGGTCTAAAAATTCTTAGAAAGTTGAATGCTAAGAGGATTGTAGTGTATGGCAACTTTCAGGAGTTGGTAATTAAGCAAGTGAAAGGTGAATACCAAGCTAAGCATCCTCAAATGCGGTCTTACCGAAATGCTGTTCTTGATATCTTGAAATTGTTTTCGGACACATACTTTGACTTGTGTCCTTGTATTAATTAATTTGCGGATGCACTTGCAAAGGAAGCAAGTAATGAAAATTCCGATGAATTCAAGTAACAAATTTTAAATTCATGTGAAAAATCGTGTTGTCCCGGAGACAATCAAAGGTATTGGCAAGTATTCCAAAATGATGGTAGGATCGATGAATTTACGCAAAATGAAAGGAAAATTCAAAGACACTTCAATTGATATGGAGGATGATGATGGTGAGGGCGATGTGCAAGTAAATCGGATGGGAAGTTTTTACTTTGACTAAATGATAATTTCATTCCTAAAGGTCTAATACCTTTAGAAGAGCTTTTTCGATCAAGATGACGTAGCTAGAAAACCAACCTTGCGGCCAACTTAGAAAAGGGAGTTGAAGATGTGAACATTAGATCGGTGAAAATCCAAAGATGGTGAAATTGTCCAAAGCATTGCCACGGACGTAAAAACAAAATATGTTAGTTTATTTTCTTCACTATTTGATGTGTTTGCTTGGGATTATTGATTTGAAGACATGTGATACCAATATAATTCGGCACACCATTTCGATTAAGCCAAATCAAAGCCCTTCGGGAAGAAATTGAGAAGAATAAATCCAAAGTTGCTTGCCCCTCAATTGAAGAGTAAATCGGTGTACAAAGTACAGTATCATTGTTCCTATAAGATTTTCCAGATTGGATTTTTAATTTGGTGCCGTACGCGAATACGAGTGAGGTCGCTTATGCATTGACTTTAGGAATGCGAATAAGGTTTCTTTGAAAGATAATTATGCGGTGCCCAAAATGGATCACATACTTAGGTGAGTAGTTGGAGCATCTCGTATGTAAACGCTACTTGATGGTTATTCCGGTATAGCAAATTCTGGTCCTTGAGGATAGTAGAGACAAAACGGCGTTCACCACTCACAGTAGGGAACCATTAATAACTACCAAAATGCCTTTAGGTTTAAAGAATGTTGGTGCAACATTTAGGCGGGCAATGGATATGGAATTTGCAAATGAGAAAGATGTTTTCTAGTTGTGTATCTTGATGATTTGACGATCTTTTTCTAATTCTAATGAAGAGCACCTTTACCATTTGAAGATTGTTTTTCGAGCGATTTAGAAAGTATGGTGTATTACTTTCGATCCGAAGAAAGGTTTGTTTGCCATGGATGAGGAAAACTTCTTGGTCACATAATATCAAAGGATGCCATTCGTATTGATCATTTCCGAGTAGAAGCTATTCGGCAAATTGATCTTCCGGAACAAAAAGGAGATCGATCATTCAATGGTAAGATGAATTTCTTCTGCTTGCTTTGTACCTAATCTTCTTTGGTGCTCCCAGAGAAATTAAAAACATGCTTAAGAAAGATAGCGTAGTCGAAGTGAATTTCGAGGAGGTTGTAAAGTCTTTCGATTTGGTGAAGTTGGTTCTTTCTTGACTCCGGTTTTGATCAGCCGGATTATACTCGGGGATTTTATTTTGTTTTCATTTACTTCGGAGCATACTATAGCGATGGTATTGATGCGAAGAGATCGACATGAAAAACCAATTGCTTTTCGAAGTAGAACCATAAGAGATGCGATAACCAAAGTATAACATCATTGAAAAACAGAAAGCTCTTGCTTTAGTGAAAAGCGTTGAAAATATTTTCGGGTATATATTACGCATTCTCCTTATTCTTGCTTATGTTCTAATGCTGTTGTTAAGGATGTTTTAGTGCAAACGGATCGGAAGGGAGATGAGGTAAATGGTTAACGCCTTGTTAGAGAGTGTGGAGATAAAGCCTACAAAGCTTATCGAAAGGACAAGAGTGGCTAAACTAATGGGCGAGTCGAATTTGCATGCCTTGGATGTTAATCTTATTGCTACTATGTCAAGGAGAATGAGGAAAGTTCATCGATTCGAGTATCGAAATCTTTGTGCTTTCTCCTTGGTATTCGAATATGTATATGTGCTTCAAAACTTGCTCCACTTGCTGGCATGAAAGCTAGAAACAAAGTAGAACTCTGAAATTGAAAGAAATTTTGCCCTAAGTTTTTATTTTGAATAATTCACTCTATTGGAAAAGATCTTGGTGGTGTTTCTTTGAATTGTTTGGTTGAAGAAGAAGCAAAGCGGTTATGGAGGATTTTCATAAGGGAGATTGCGGTCACCTTTTACCGGAAAACGACGACGACGAATTTTGAGAGCGGGGATATTATTGGCCGACACTTTTGCGTGTGTATAAGGCGTAAAGGCGTGGCAGATGTCTGATTTTTGAAGGGAGGAAGAAATTGCAGCCTTTTCGCTTAAGCCCATTGAGGTAAGTGCTCCCTTTCGGCGGTGGGGTTTGGATTTCATTGGTGAGATCCATCGTACTTCTTGACTCAACATAGGTGGATCCTCACGGCAGTTATTTCACGAAATGGATTGGCTTCAATTCCCCAGGCAAGCTACGAGATTTGGTAATAATTTCATTCCTTGAGAATAACATTT
The DNA here is from genome assembly GCA_034641835.2 of Pinus albicaulis. Lineage (NCBI taxonomy): Eukaryota > Viridiplantae > Streptophyta > Pinopsida > Pinales > Pinaceae > Pinus > Pinus albicaulis. Next base: position 192,689 of record JAXQQM020071997.1, read on the forward strand.
TGTCTCGTTTTGGTTCCCCAAATAAGTTAGTGCGATAACGCGGCGGCTTTCAGGTAAAAAGAATGGTTGAGTTTTGTATGAAGTATCACATCATTTTTGGACACTCAACCGCTTTATCATCCACAGAACGACGCGGTTAGCGAGTCTTCGAACAAATATTTGGTCAACATCATTAAAAAGTTGCGCTAAATAAACGAGAAAAGTTGGCATAAGTTGGTTAATGCACTTTGGGCGGACGAGTGAGTCGAAGAAATCCATTGGTATGTCCCCTTTTGAGCTAGTATATGGGTTGACATGGTATTTCCTACCTCTCTCGCAGTTCCGGTGGTCAAACTTCTACGGAAAGTGGCGGTGAATGATCATATGCAAAGGAGAATAAATCAAATGATCCATTTGCGGCCAGACTAGAGAAGAATTTTCCAAAACATTAAAGCGCAGGAGAAATTAAGAAAATATGTGACATAAAAACAAAGGTGGACAAATTTCAATTGGAAGAAGTGGTCTTTGAAATGGGATGCAAGGAACGAGGAAAAGGGTAAACATGGTAAGTTAGAAAATCTACTGAAGGACCCTTTAAAATTGCGCATATCGAAATTCGAATTCTTTTCTTGAAAGAGATGAACGAGGAAGATTGTCCGGGAGGGTCGATCGATAATTCGGCATATAAAGCGGTATCATTTTGAAACGTTTTACATTTGTTTTACATTCTCCTTGTACATACCAATTTATTTCAATTTCATTGCAAGTGTGTGTTGTAATCTTTTCTTGATTTGGGGTCAAGGTGAAGGCTATAACTACGAAGATTGATTTCCGCTTTGGTTTTTAGTTTGTTGAGTCGGGTTTTCAATCATTTTGGTTCCAAGATTGAGTCAATTTGAGTCAATTTGCTGTCCAAATAAAATTGAGTCAAAGTCTTGTGTTGATTTTTGAAATTATGGACTCATAGCCCAATGGACGAAGGCACTACCTACTCTCCCGAAATTTGTAGTTCTTGGCACCTCGAGGAGCTACCATCCCCATTCTGGAGCCAATGTTAGAGTCGGTATCTTCATCTCTCCGTCGGAGAGATCAAATTTCTCTTGTTACACATTTCATTTTAGGTGTCTCCATTCGATTCGATCATTTGCCATTCCATTAGGAGCATGGATCATCGCGGAAGGGTCTTATCCTCATATCCCTCATCATGGCTGCCTCTGATCCGTGTTTGTTCATCGAAATCATTTCTGATCATTTTGGTCTCTGATTGTAAAGTTATTTAGGGCTTTTAGTCTCATTAGGTCTAGGGTTTTTACATTGTTTAGTCTTCAAAATGACTAATAATGTCGACGGGCACATGAGGAGGTTTCAAATAAAGTTTCATTGCAAAAATTTCATCATCGGAGATAACGATAATGATTTTTACTTCAAAACTGCGATTTTGAAGAAAAATCGTCTATTTCATCTTTTGTAATAAATGTAATGTAATTTCCAAAGTTTCTTAGGTTGTAAGTACTCCATGCACGTACTGGTCACCTTTGCCAAAACCCCATGCTGACTATCCTGCAAGACGAATGACTCAAGCTCATCATTAGTCCAAAAATCAAAAGGAAATAAACGAGTTCATTTAAAAGTGTCGAAAGTATGCGACATTAGAAAGTGGGTTTCCCAAATGAAAAAACAAATTCTTTGATATATATAAGATATTTTCATATTCAAACCCCATTTACATGCCAAGGGAACAAGAGTGAAGCCAAGAAAAATCGTGGAGGAGCGACGTAGTGTTTAAGGAGAACTAGGTGTGTGTCATTTTGCGGAAGCGCGGCACCGCGGGCCGCTCACCTCTGTGTATTTTTTGACATCGCGGTCGCATAAAGGCATGGCCTTGGCAGGCCTTTGTCGCGGTGCACGGGAAAACAACCAGAATTTTAGTCATTGCTCCGCAAAAATTTAATCGACTCGGTCTTCTGTTCCAAGTAAGTTCAAGTGATCTTTGTAATTTCCATTAAACATGTTTGGTGTTTTTTGAGTTTGAAAATGGATTATGAATTTGAATGTCAAAGCTCAAACCCTATCATCTTGTTGAAGTGCCTCCTTAGGGTTAAAGTGAGTTGTAAAATTGGTTTTGGTGCCAAATTACTCAATTCCCCAACTTGTTTTCCCATCTCCTATCACTATTATCTTATCATTCTGATCCCGCCCCTATTCCCTTATGCTCAGTCCTCATTCCCACAAAGCCCCATTTCCCTATCCCAAGTCATTTTCATTTCCTCTCATTCTCCTTCTCATTTCACTTGTAAAAAATCCCAAACCCCAACTTTCCCAAACGGTTAGTGGCTATCCCTACACTTCCGAGTTAGCACTTGTTTTGAGGGTCCATTGTTCCCCTCTTTGCCCTATTTCCTACGTTCCCTCCCCTTTACCACCATATATTTGGAAATTGAAACAAAGCACCAAATTCTCATTTTCATCTCATGCAAACCAACATACACCTTGCATGGACATCATGGAGACGATCTTGACACATCATGGCCAAGGATAGTGATTCTACTGCGAGCTACATGCACCTAGAAAGGCCTCGTAAAGGTAGCACACATGTGAGAGAGAGCCCACCTCATTGACTCAATTGCGAGCTTGCCCACTTGCCATAGCATGTTTTGACTTGATCCATGCTATCGGTATTGTAAGAAATGATTGTTGGGATCCATCATCATCGAGGATTTGGCTCATTTGTTTGTATTGCATTTACATGATGGTCGGTAACTCTTGCTGATTAAATTTCACTTTGACACGGGAAACCATTTTCTCAAGCAACCAGGGATACCGAATGTGGGTGAATAGTGAACAAAATGACGAGGTGGGCTGACTGGGATTTAACACCCTAGAGGTTGGTTGGGGATTCAACCTCCACGAGCAGGGGCGTACTGTTGCGGAGACTCACACGATCATGCACGGTCATGAAAACGAAATAGAAGCGAACGAGAGGTTTACCGGGTGGTCCTACGTTTGAAGTAGATCCCACGTGGAGTTCAAACTCTGCCAGCGAATCCTTCCTCTTTCACACGAAATACAAGAAGAAACCGACACAAAGGACAAGTGCACGGTATATTTCTACTCTATATGTTAGCGAGATTCATATGACAGTAAATAAATCATCATAATGCTTGTATAACAAATATTCTTCATACATAAGCATACTAACACGTTTACTTGAAACGACATGAAATATACAGCCAGTATAAAAAATAGCAAATGCGTACAAAAAAGTAAGTGGAGAGATCACTGATCCTTCGAGGCAACCATGGAGCCGTCGTCGAGATCGTCCGACCTTGCCTCGCTAAAAAGACTCCCTTCCAAATGAGTGCATACGAGATAGCATATGAGGATGTGTATCTCAAGGAAACAAGGGTTTCCGAAATAGGCGGGAAAGTGCGGGGGCCGGGAATCGAGACTTGGATAGAGACAACGAAGTATAATAATAATAATTCTCTCTCTCCCTTAGGCCATACATATGAGGTCTTTTATAGTCCCTCCAAGTAGTTTCGGCCGATTGGAAACGATTGTACGAAGTTTAGGGTAGTTGAACTACACGAGAATGCTTTATCAACCAGTAACGGAAATTAGGGATTTTTATATATTTTTTAATCATTAAAATGGCATACGGAAAAGTCTAGGCATGCCTAGCGTATCTGCCTTGGGGAAAAAACACGGGCATAGTCGCGTATGAAGGATTTTCAAGCATTTTTTAAGTGAATTTGTCAAGTACATGGGAATGGGTGCCCATAAAGCCATGTAGCAATCATGAATCATCATCGAGGTGAGAAATGATGCTATAACAGGATGCCCTAATATATGAGGTCGAGAGAAGGGGTACATGATGGCTGAAATGTATTATGCACATAGAAAAGAACCCGCGAGGACAAAGAGGACTTCACCAGTTGTTTGCAAAACCAATGAAAGAAATCGGAAAGTCAACATGCGGGCGGGCATGCCCATGCTCGGTCAAAAATACATCATATATAGAAATCTTGAATAGATCCAACATGTATAAGTATGCGCCCGAACGCTGAAAGTACATAGTGAATCATCACGAGCGGGGGCCGGAAAGACAAGTACGTATCCCAATGTCCAGTATCACATGTCGGCGAGAACGAATGGTGCAGGCGGATATACGGTCAAATGGCCCGAATCTCCAGAGGCCGGATCGCAAGAGGCGGATCCGCGGTACAATCACGCGACTCGGGGATCGACATATAAGATGCGCGTGGCGAACTGCAACATATAAGGGTGGACGGCAACACGCGGCGGGAAGCGTCAGCAGGTGAACCGAGAAATGCGTGCAACCAAGGGTCTTCACCAGGTCTGTGACACAATTCTACACAACGGGAATAAATGGTACAAAGTCGACCATGTGAGAAATCGTTGGATTAGGGAAGCCCAGTGTTTCCCGTTAACCAACGAGACAACCATAGATAATGATAGTGAGTGTCGAGGTGCTGATGCGATCTGACAATTGTGAATGAATGAGTTGAAGTCGAACACTTGAAAGAATCTACCAATCGGAGGCAATAATGAATCCCTTTGTCGATAGCGAAGAGGTACGCCGCGTGTTCGCAGGCCTATGAATGTAGGCAAAAAAACTCTAGATCTTGTTCCCCGGGCTTGATAGGTCGGAGTCGATGGGGAAAAGATCGCCCGGAAGGAAAGGCAGTGGGCATCCCGCCGAGTCCGAGCGCGAGTGCTTCGAGCCAAGATTTGAAGGAATCGAACGCGAAGGAGAGTGATGGAGCCAAAACCGAAGTACGTTTCCGACGTGCACAAGATGAAGCTAGCGCACGGAAGAAACCATCGAACCAACCAATAATAAAAGGCGACACGGGCGAGAAATCCACCGATAGGGTCAAATGGAAATCTAGGTGCGCACGGAATCCCAAGTGTGATAATATTGTGCGACGTCGAACACGGGGGAAACCACTCGGTCGAAGACCATGATGATGATCAAATGCGAGCACGAGGTCACCTATGTTGATGGAAATAGGCCCAAGGTGCGGCTCTAGGTTTGCTCTCGGAGCAATGTGTGGTAGTCGATAAGAGACAAACCAGCCGTGATGGAAAGGCTGGAACCTTCTCAAACCGGTACAGCCGGAGAAGATCAAAACATCGATGTGATAAGACATGATCAAAACAAGGCCAAGGAAGAGCCGGCCCGAATAATGAGTCGAAGACACATGAGAATGGCCGACTCGGAGCTAGACTTCCCGCGAACAAAAGCACGACTCTGTGAAGTGACGAGCGGTAAAAAAGTGACCTTTGTATAAATTAAATGCTTGCGAGCCAGAAACAAACTCTCCATATGATTGGAGAGATAACCAATAGGGGGGAGAAATGACAATTAAAACATGGTAGTCGAACCTAGGTCCAAACTAGAACCATCCCAAATGAAATATATATAAGTATATGTGCTTTGTTCAAAAATGACAGGCGGCTACTGTCTTTGCCATCGAAATAACGAAGATACATCCGTTCGCTCTTTTTGTTATATTTAATTTTTGTCTTTTTTTCATAATAAGCACGAAAAAGAATAAAAAAAGAAATCTTTATGATACAATGGATAGGCAGTATCGAAAAAAAAACGGATACTAGTTAGGGGTTTGGAACAATCCTATACTCGATAGGTGGCGAAAAGCGTGATGATACTCGGAGAACGTTCCATCCATGGGTACAAAGGTGTCCAGAGGCTCGTGATAGCTAAGTGCATGCAACGGTTAACGTACGGAAAGTCAAGGTCAAAGTTGGCTTAAACATCGAGTCCAAATAAGAAGGCGGCTAAGGCAGGGATAAACAAATGTGATATACGTACGGTAATACAACTTAACGACACCGGGGAGCCTCTAGGGTATAAGCCCGAGAAAAATGATAAGTGATGAAGAAGAATGACTTGACACGAAAGACATGGCGGGACAAAGAGGACTCCGGCCTATAAAAAACGACATGGGCAACAAGCGATGGCGAGGACTAACTAGGAAGCCCATGTGAAGCTCACCATCGAGTCATGATTTTAAAAAATCGGCGGTAGAAAATGGTATAATACTCATGACACAGTGGGATCGACCTAAGGCAAGTGATCGGTATATGGAGGCTAGAATGCAAGATGCAACGGAAAGTGATTCCCTAACCACTGTACCGGTGAAGATGCTATACACCAAAATGAGAAGAGTACGAACACATGGGCAAAAAACAGGAAAAATCTCGAAAATGTCCAAATGTCACGAAATATATGAAAATACAGGCACTTCAAGCAATTGAGTTATATGACATAAGACAGATGAAAAAATAATACCGAAAATTTTTTAGAAAATGCCTGATTTTTGTATAAATACCACTGATACCTCTCCCAGATAGTTCATTGTGCATAGCTGATTGGAAAAAGAGCTGCGAGCTAAAAACTTGTTTGATGAAACCAGCAACAACACGACCGTCGGAGTCGGCGAAACTTGGGGTGACTCCTTATTCATCCTGTTGATTCATTTTGTCTAGTTTAAAATTTAAAATTAAGTGAATTTTGCATGACCCTTATTAAACGCGTGCACAAAATACGAGTTCGAAAGGAAAGCCGCGTGCTTTGCGCGGCCTGCAGAGAAACAGCATATAGCAAGTCCGAATTTTAAAAATGAGTTTCTAATGCAGAATTTTAATAGATTTCTACCCAGATGACAATTTCATGGAGGAACGCGAGGCATGGCAGTAGGTGGACCAAGAGGTCATGGAAGACGTGCTTGTGCGCAAATGTCCTCAGAAAGCTGTGGATTATTCAAATTTTTCAAAATGCCCAATGAAAAATGATAATGAGATTGCTTGAAATCTTTGATGAAATTATTGGGAACGCGGATCGGGGATTGTTTCATCATTGATCAAATGCCACTACGCACTTAAGTGGAGAAGATCTCTGTCCTTCACATCATTGGACTCTCAGGAGAGACCGATGAGTGGATTTGCACGGAAAGCCCACGGAGGAGTTAGCATGGAGACCTCATCGCTATTGCATAGAAGATTTGAAAGTAGGCACAGTTGCAATCGGAGATATCGAGGACTTGCACATGAAGATCCTCCCACATTTCACCATCGGCGAGTGGCAGAATCTGCCTCAACACATCGAACGTCCGGGCGCACATGAGCATAGTTGTAGAGTGCTTAATTCATGTGTATGATTGGTGCAGCACATACCGCTCACCCCGAACATGAAACAACAATGAAAACGTCGGTCGCAAAACACATACAAAACACTTTGGCTATGGAACCATTTTGACTACATTCTTCTTCGAAGTTCCGGCGTTGAGACCCAAAGTCATCTCAACTATCGGCGACCCCTCGGGACCCGAAAATTGCCGTTGAGACGGAGACGATGAAGAAGAGGGCGGGGGCGGCGAGGTACCGAACTACACAGGATGATGAGTTCTTCTTATGGTGGAGAGAACGGATCATCGCGGTAGATGACTGTCCCTATGCGGATGGATTTCGAGGAGATCCGGATCCTGGTACTTCCACCGGTGCGACATGGGGAGCGGTCGGTAGTTTTTCAAAAAAAATTTTAACTTATATGATTTTTTTTTTTGGATTTTCAAATATGTATGAAAAAATGAAAAACAAACATGTTTTTGGATTGGATTCATAATGATCGACAAAAAATGATCATGTTTGAGATGTTGGACCGGTGCGTCTGAAAGTTACACAGCACGTCACGAGCACGCGGAGGTGAAGCGAGAGACGGCGGATTCGCGGAACCCTCCGAGCCGTCTCGAGAGAAACTTGGAGGGGACCTTGCTTAAATCCCTCTGGTGCTTGTGGAGGACTTGCCGAGAAGCCGTCCCGAGGGAGCCGGGTTGTAGAATTGCCACAGGATGGGTTGGAAATTTGTTCCGCTAGTGTGGCCTTTGCGGTCGTGTTATGGGAACCTTTGGGCGGGGTCCTGCGAGTTAGACGAGATTTTCCTTATTGGATGTTGTATATTTTTTGAGGCCCCGAACATGATGGGACATAAGCCCAAGTTTTGTACGGCATTGATGGATCCAAAATTTTGTGAAGTTTTTGACATCATTGATATATATACGAGCGAATATTTTGATGTGACGTGATAAATGTATCAAATGTGTGATGTTTTGGTGATTTAGATTTTATTGTATTGAATGATTAATATGCCAATCTAAAGCTTGAGATTAGCTAATGAGTCGGCAAACCAATTGTCGACTCGAGGAATATGAATGAATGTTAAAAATTGAAATGACCTTTGTAACAAACGTACCCTCGAAACAATCGTAATAAAGCTGGATCCTCGTACCCGATAAATTGTTGTTAAAAAGTTTGCGACACCACCGGTGAGAGTCGAAAACTGTGGTCAACACCCAAAGATATTGCCTCGAGAGTAGATGAATGAGCGCGGTGTGATACCTTACGTTATTGGAGAGCGGGACCAATCGAACCCTGTAAGTACCAACGGTGACCGGAAGGATAATGAAGCACCCAAGCCGCGGAAGCCTAAGTTAGGAGATTGTGTCTACTAGCACACATCGGCCAAAACCATAATGACTCATGACATCAACACAACACACGAAAGCGAGATCAAAAAAAAAACATCACCATCCCATCAAAAATCGAAAATCAAACGAATGTAACAAGACAAAAAACTACTATATACAAAGCAAAATGCCGGGCCAAAGCCTAGGCATAATACTTCTTCGGATAAGGCCCATTTTCGGGGCTCATGTGTTGCAAGTCAACCAGGTATACGCTCCTTTCTTAAGGACCTTTTTGACGATATAGAGGCCATACATCGACTTAAACTTTCCTGCCCCCAAAGGCATCCTTTTCTTGGGCATAGACCAAAACAAGGTCGCCTTCGGAAAAGACCCTAAACCTTGTATCGTCTTGGACTTTGACTCGGTTTTTATGCGCTTCGTTCAACGTGGCGGCATCTCGACGCTGCTCATCAAGATGTTCCGGAGATAGAAAAGCCGCTCGCCATACTAGAAGTGTGGGGAGCTCCTTCGACCGATTTAGGGAAGGAATCTCGCATTCCAATGAAATACGGATTCACCCCGTGGACTAAGCCGAAACGGAGTAAAAGCCGATTGCGATTTCCGCGGCGGCGTCACCGGCAGCCACGAGTGCGGGGATGGCATAATGTGCAGTTGGATCTATGTTTATCAATCGTCGGGTTGAAGAATTGTCTTCAAGGACTTATTCACTTTCCCGCAGCCCATTGGCACGAGGATAATATGGAGATGAATGCTCTGTGGGAAACCCAATTTGAAACCAACTACGGCCATCATCTTGTTCACGAAAGTATTTGCCATGGTCGGTGACAATCTCTCTAGGTATACCGAAACGACGATGACTTGATTGAAGAAGAAAAGAGCTGCCGATCTCACCATCGTTCCCAAAAGTAGGCATAGCTTCGACCCTTACCGTAAAGTAATCTCTTGCTACGATAATGTACTTGTGACCTTTTGCCGAAGGCGGGTTACAAGTAATTGTAATCCATACCCACTTTAATAAGGGGCGAAAACGGTAACGACTGAAAAAGCGGAGGTGGATGAGCGACGCATTTTTCGAGTATACACTTGTGAGGATGACATGTGGCCAGGTTCAATACAATCTTTGAAAATCGAGGGCGAGGAGAAGTAGCCCAGTGCATAAAATCTTTTGGTACATGTGACACGATAAATGACCCCACCGAGTCCTGGTAGAGAATCATTAAGCACGACCTAGAAGCTTCTTCGAAAGTTAAGCGACGTCTTAGAAAGTTGAATCAACCCCTCGACGGTACAAAGCACCACCAATAATCGGATAACTTTTAGCTAAGTGACGCGACTTACGACGCTCATCTTTCGAAAAGAAGAGGAAACTTCGCGATGCAGAATATACAATGATGTCCCCATACCAAGGATCTTGTGGAGAGATTAAAAACAAGTGTTCGTCGGAAAGGACTCATCATAGATCATCGCGTCTCCACGGTAACTCGGAGATCAATTACGCAAAAACAACGGCTTCTTGGATTTGGCGAACATGAACTCTAGATCGAATTCTTGTAAAATCACAATCCATACGGTATGTTTGCCCCCCGATCACTCGCCTGAGGACAAGCGAAATGGATTGGCGATTTTGCCAAGACATAAGTTTTGCGAAGAATAATATAATGCCGGAGTCGGCGCACGGCCTGAGCTGCTTCTTTAAGGCTAATTTTCTATCGGGGTGTATCGTAGTTCGAGGTCCTACCGAGTCCTCGACTAAGGTAGTAAATAACATGCTCGACGGAGAGCATCATCCTCACGAACGAGAACCATACCAATGGTGGGTCTCGCCGCGGCTTGAGATACAAAGAAAATCTCTTGCTATAATCGGGTGGACTCGGTGAGAGCGAGAGGTCAATGCCTTTTTGAGCATCGAATGAGCGTTGAGCATAGTCGTCCCAAAGAAAGGGACTCTTTCTTCAGCAGTCTCATATATCCCTTTGTAATCTCGACATAGTTAACGATAAACCTCCGAAAAAGTTCGACTTCCCTTGGAGACTTTGAAGTTGACGGATTGAAGACGGGGGAGGCAACGATGTGCCTCAACCTTGAAGGATCTACCCTTATCCCTTCATTAGACACGATAAATCCCGACGGCCAGGCCGGATGTTACACAGCACTTGTTCGGTTCAAACGAATTTTATAAACGACATCTCTCAAATATTTGCTTGGGAGGTGTCACCGGATGATCCATCCTCTTTCGAGAATGAGCGACTAGATCATCTAAGTATGCCTCGATAATTTTCTTGATGTCGTGGAGAGCGTGGGACATGGCAGCTGAAGAGTGGCTCCGACGTACACCCGGACGAAAAGGCATTTTCTTATGTAAACGTACCCCGGGGACAAATAAATGCGGTCTTATGTTGATCTTAAGACCGGATAGTAATTTGATTGTAACTGAGAAAAACCGTCCATGAAGGAAAAAATTTAGATTCTTTTAGGCACACTCATCGATAATACGATCAATGAAGGGTGTGAGGTAATCATCTTTAGGACACGCCTTATTCGGAGTCTCACCGAAATCGATGCACACTCGAATTGTTCCTTGCTTTTTATCGACGGGAACGGGGTTTGAAACCCATTCAATCGGAAGGCTGAGGGAAAATGAATCCGCCTTAAGCGGCTTTCAACCTTCGGCTTTGATGACTGGCGCCTTCCCTAGGATTAACCGGACAGTTTTCACGACCGGCTTAGCGTTTTCATCGTCTTGATCTCATCTTGGACAATAGATGGATCTATGCCGGGCATTTCCTCGCTAAGACCAAGCAAAAACATCCCTATACTCTTTGAAGAGCTCGGTATAGATTTGAACTTCTTCACGGAACATTCGGCTCAATGAAAACGTTCTCAATAATGTTGGGATTCACAGAGATGTTCGGGATAGTCGGAGAGATCACGGCCATGTTCCCTTCGACGCAAACACAAATGTGGTGCTAAGGGGCCGAGACTAGGTGAACGGGTCCGGGCGGGGACTTGGAAAACTAGCTTCGACTTCGCTCAAGTCAGGTAGGAAGTAAGACCGATGATGCGAGTCATACCACGGTCTCTCTATACTGTCATTGCTTCCGGGATGGCCTCTTCGGATGGAAGAGTGGTATCTAGACAATCTGAGCGGAGAAGAAGAGTAGCGTCCGAGCGGGGCCACATCACCATCCCGGCTCTTCGTTGAAAGAGGCTGGATCAGGAGCTACGCCGGTCATCGACAACGGTGATATGCAATCTCGGTGCCAGGAAATCGGGAATGCCATTCACCCACTTGCCCTTCCTCCCAGTACTTGGGTTGGGGAAAGTGAGTCCAAGGGTCAGAAAAGAAATAATGAGTTCGAAGAACTCTCTTCGAAAAGACGGAGGATGAAGCCGCATTGATAGACACCTTAGGAGGAGGAAGATCAAAGATCCCATCGAGAGAAGAATACATTCAACTCCCAGATTCTCGATAGGTTGTGGTATTGTCCAACTTAGGGACGGAGATGAGTCGGGAGGCGCATACGGGTCTACGGGAGGACGATCCGGTTGATCACAGTAACTATCCTCCTGCATTGGAAACATACTATCAAGGGAAATAATAGTGAAGATGCAATGGCATCCATATCATATATCCAGGTTCTCCCCAACAGAAGGTTGTAGTCCAAGGCTGCATCTACTACCTCAACCTCTATGTTAACGGTTTTGCCCCCAACACGGATAGGCAAAGCGAGGACAATACCATGGGGCCTATGAGAATGGCCATCGAATGCGATAAGAATAGTGCTTGCTAGATGGAACGGCTTTTGGGAGATCCTAGTGTCTTCCCGACATGCGAGAGACATCACGCAGTAAACACCACCATCGACGCGGCCAGGTACGAAAGATATTAGTCTTCAGATACGATGATTTAATATGGAAGGCCATATGATGAGGAAGTATCTTCTTAAATTCTTCATATCAAAGGTAATCGAAGAGAATTTTCGGATACATAGCTCAATGGCGATGGAGAGCAAAGCCTTTGGTGAGCCGAACAAGGCAGGTACCTCTCGGCGACATAGCACGAGGACTGCGCCGGATCTTCTGCAATCGAGTAGTTGGGCAGCCCTCATGTTCGAGTTAATCGTTGACGCTTAGAGGATGCCTTCGGTGTAGAGGCATAGACTCTCGACGATTGGCTTCGTGATATGAAGCGGCTCGGTAGCGGCGGGGAACTTCCTTAGCTTTCGAAGATTCCTCTCCGCCATAATCACGGGATCTCCTAGCGACATCCACGTGAGCACTCATCATCAAGATATTCGATGGAATTTCCCCTTCACGGGGACCTCCAGGAGGAAGCCCCGGGATTTTGATTCGCGCACTTGACAATTAATTTGCGCCCTTGGAAAAGGGTTTGTTAGCACGGCACAGGAACTAGAAGAACCTGTTTGAGATGAGGAAGGCAGAGCATCTGAATTTTCGGGCAAAGATGCGTGAGATGGTCTCCGGCCTAGCTTGCACGGAAACTTAACTTTCTTTTTCTCCTTTGCCCTTCACCAACACGCTCGTTGGTCTTATTTGCATTGCCCTTCCCATTCTTGCCCTTCTTCTTGTTATTACGTCCCTTCTTCTTCCCCCGCCAGTTTGTTGATTTCCTTTGGGTTCGAGAAGATTGGACAGCATTAATGGACAAAAAGGCGGGAAGGTGAAGAATCGTGACACGGCCACGACCGGAAGAAAACGGTGTAAAGACAAGCTGGCACGAGGTGAGAAGAAAGGCCGTTTTGCACTACTGCGGCCGATCAGGCAAGTCCGTCACCATGCGGACCGGGTTTAGGTTTCGATAGATCAATTTGGAGCGAGGGGAGCATTAAGGGAAAATGCCCCTTAAAGCATACCCGGTGAGAATAGATCAACTCTAGCCCTATGCAGGCCCCTAAAGATGGCACGCTCCTGGAATATACCCACGACATGGATACATCTTTTGAAATATCATTGAAAGCGACTTCAAAAAAACCACTCGAGAAGGAACTCACGGAATATGGGCTTTGATAAGCCTCTTCCTTCTCCTCCATTCTGAATATGATCGAAATGTGAGTTGCCTCATCACACTTAAAATTAGCCGGAGTTCGGTCCCGGCCCTCATATGCGACGGGCAAGCTGAAATGGTTAAGAAAAGTGACGACCCGATTCTCCAAATGTGGCGAAAATACTGATTAAGCTCTATATACCACTTCGGCGTTTTCAGGTTAAGGTGCGCTGAAATAATCTCAATCACAATCGAATCGTCGTCGGAAGTTGGATGAACACCATAAGTGGAATGTGGTGACATGGTCTGCAGGATCTTCACCATTCTTACCTTCAAACTTAGGAATGTACGAAGGAAGTTTGGTTGGGCAGGAGAGCCAACCCGGACTATCTTCAATTGGGTCATTAGTTAACTTCGCCCAGTACGGCAAGTTTAACGTTGCCGAGAAATGGTAATCGGCGGCGGAGCACAGGAATTCCATCCTTGATGGGATGGATTTCCCACATTCGAAAAGAATATCCTGGATTTGATGAGGCACCGAGGCACGGAAAGGACCGTAGAAAACGGAGAAGAACCTCCTCCCCACGGCAAGGTGCAAGACCCGGACTGGTTCCCCGAGTATTGACCGAAGATGTAAGCCTGGTAGGGGTTCCATGCATTAGATAGAGGAGAAAAAAGGCGGTAAGCACTCGATGCAAGGAAGAAGCACGTTCCACAGATGACTCGCGATGAAGGCGATTCTGTCCCAGAAGCGTTGCAAACATGGGATTCCACCCCATAAGCGGTCGAGCCTTTGAGCCCAAGGGTTGAAACTTTGGGTACGGGACGTAAAAGGAAAACGACCACTAAAGAAGGATTGGGACTAGGAATATGCCCCGAGTCCAAAGGAAACCACGAAAAGAAGCTGATCCACTAGCCATGTTGGACATGAAGAAGCAGATCCCGGTACTTCGTGACCAAAGGAAAAAGAGGGATTTCAGCAATGGACATCCACGAAGCAAGGGACCGATTGAGAAGCATATGCTTGGGTGAACCGAGAATGACATAGCGGTGCTAGAAACACTCGAAGATAGAGCTGAGAGTGCCCTGCCCTCGACGAACGGGGGTACCGAATGCGCGGCACTCACGGTAGAAGCGCGTTCCCGGTCGACGTGGCCATCGAAAGATAAGAAAGATAAGGAAGATCCCGGCGGTCTCTCGGTTTCCGGTCGGGTGCTCTATAACAAACGGATGATTAAGAGGAAGAGGGAGATGGACACATGGGCGCAGGCTGGTGCTCCTCTTCTGTCTGAAAATCTTCCTCACGAGAAACAATACCCTCGAGGTGAGCGACGCTCCTCTCGGAGCCGACACGGAATCAGCAGCGAAACCTTCGGACCTTGGTGGAGGATCTCTCTCCACGACGTCGAGACTCTACGGGGTGAAAACCACCTTTAGATCGCTCCCCTACGCCTTCTCGAAGAAGGCTGCGCACTCTCGGGAGATAACCCGGACTCTCCTCGAACGTCGAGGCGCTTGATCGACCACTTTTACAAATTTATTATATTAGACTCAAGAAGAGTGAAAAGCTAGGCAAGCTAGGAGCGAGCACTCACTAAAATCAAAACACGAGAAACGACAGAAGCAAAACGGCCACTCAGTATTTCCGCTCGGGTGATGAGGACCGGACACCAAAATACGAGGAAGCGAAGTATAGGACCTTCGAAAGCGATGCGGGATGATTGGGGCCCGGAACGACTAGCGAAGGTATCGAGCCGATTCTGTGAGCCTCTGACAACGACCTTTGTGACTCCAAGCACCCAAGCTTCGCAAGGGCACCCCCGAAATGCGCACAGGTGATGCGACGTCTGCCTCGGTACCACGGGTATTCCCCCCGCCGATCACATGTGGAACTGGAACGACAACTATGGACACCAATCCGTATCGGAAAATTTGGGCGGAACGGTCTTGAGGTTAGATTCGGCTAATCGGAGGGGGGTATCCCTCTTCTTAACCTTCCGCCTTCCCCTCGCTTGACTCCTCGGATGAGAGCTTTCCCCGATCCACTTCACGGAGTTGGATTTCGCTCGGTTAGTAAGCTTCTGTACGTTTGAGCGGCCTTGGAGGATTAACTCTCTTCTCTCCTATTCCAAGGCCCTACAACAACCTAGCTAGTTGTTGATTGACACTAAATAAAACTTGCTAGTTGATTTTAGATTTAATCGCTTATTTTAAGGAGCATTTGTATTAAGTCACGAGGATATGGAGTTGAAACCAATGATGTTCGACGCAAAAAAGAAATTAATAAAAACACGACTACATGCATGCGATTCTTAGTCTTTTCGATGAAGAGAAACGAATTCTATGTAAAGTTCTACGAGGCTAAAAATGTATTTTTCTTTTCGAATTACAAACTCACACGCACAAGAAGAATTAAGAAGCTAACTAAATGATTCAATGCACCTAATGCAAATGACCACTAACATGTAAACTCTAAGATGCAGTCCCTTGAAACAAGGTGAAATTTCCCAAAGGCTCCTTAGGTTTTCAACTAATCTTTTGATATCCGAAGCTAATTCTTACACTGACAAGAACTCTTAATATAAGACACCAAAATACTCGACAAGAAAAAGAAGAAATCGAACAACCTCCCTTCACAATCAGCGGGAAACTAGAAGCAAGAAAATTCACTAAAGTCCCAAAAAATGAAGCCAAAACAAAAGAAATGAAAAAGGCAACAACAAAAACAAAAACAGAGAAACAATGTTTTTTTGAGTTTTTGATATGCGAAAAAAAAAAAAAGCAAAACAAATGTTTTTGGGCTTTTTTAGTTTTATAAAGCAAAGGCTTCAAGAAAACCCCGAACAACTATCCCAATCGAAGCCAAAACGAAGCCCAGAATTTGAAGCACATAAACTCCAACTGTACTTTAAACCTTATAAAACTAATACAGTAAGCAAGATCGATAAGGGCAACGGAAGACTAAAAACTCAATCGACGACCAAGAGAAATAGTGCAAATTCGTTGCCAATACAAAACTCCAAAGAAACAAGAAAAAAGATCTTCGAAAAATGCAACAAAGCCTAGCTTATGAAACTCAAGAAAACCAATCGAAAACAAAACAAAAACTGCAATGCAAAGCACAACACAAAGAACGAGGAGAGCGAGTCAATGAGCAAAAGCTCTACTGATGCAATCGCCAGAACGACCAAGAACGCTCGACGATCTTGGAACTCAATCCGAGAATACTACTTTATGAAGAACACTTCGCCAAAAAGATCAGTTTTCGGGCAAACGAAAGGCCAAGACTTAAAACCATACATTCACCTCCGGTAAGTACAAGGAGCTACGCAAACACGAGGCTTCCACCGACGAGAAAAAGACCAAAAACCTGAGAATCTTGAAATTTCAGATTAGGCTAGGTATACGCGACAGCACGGCTATGCAACGGGCGTGTATGCGCGTGTGTCGAGGAAATCCGCGTGTACGCGGATCCTTCCACAAACTCGCGGGTATACGCGTGTGTGCGAAGCTTGCGTATACAAAGAAGATAATGAAAAATAAAAAGTACAAGCACCGGGAAAGGTATAAAAGCTTCAAGGCGAAGCCTGCAAAAGAAAGCAAACTGGGTATGAAAAGCGAAGAAAGCGTGGCAACCTACCAAGCAGCCAGGAAACAACTGACGAGGAGAATCACAAAAATGTGATCCCCGGCGAGTCGCCCGATTACGTTTCGAGGATTTAACACCCTAGAGGTTGGTTGGGATTCAACCTCCACGAACGGGCGTACTGGCCCCCGCGAGAGACTCACACGATCATGCACGATCCTTGAAAACGAAGTAAACCCGAACGAGAGGTTACCGGGTGGTCTACGTTTGAAGTAGATCACATTGGAGTTCAAACTCCTATGACGTGCTTCCTCTTTCACAAATACGAAGAAACCGGCGAAAAGGACAAGTTGTCACATTGTATTTCTACTCTATATGTTAACGAGATTCATATAAAACATTAAATAAATCATCATAAATGCTTGTATAGCAAATATTCTTCATACATTAAAGCATACACTAACACGTTTACTTCGGGAACGACATGATATACATTATAAAAATAGTACGTACAAAAGTAAGTGGAGAGATCACTGATCCTTCCAAGGCCCATGACCGTCGTCGGATCCAGGTCCGACCCTTGCCTCGCTAAGACTCCTTCCAAATGAGTGCATACGAGATAACATATAAAGGGATGTGTATCTCAAGGAAACAAGGGTTTCTACGAAATGGTAAGGAAAGTGCGAGGAGGCACGGGGAATCAGACTTGGATAGGGAACCAACGAGTATAATAATAATAATTCTCTCTCCCTTAGGCCATACATATGAGGTCCTTTTATAATCATCATAGTTTCGGCGGTTGAAACGATTGTACAGTACAAGGGTAGTTGAACTACACGAGTAGCTATCAACCAGTAGCGAAATTAGGGATTTTTATATATTTTTTAATCATTAAAATGGCATACGCGAGAAGAATCTGCATTTATCTTACAGCGTATACCCAGCGAGAAAAAACACGGGCATAGTCGCGTATGAAGGATTTTCCCTTTGTTTTAAGTGAATTTGTCCAAGTACGTAGGAATAGATTGCCCATAAAGCCATGTAGCAATCATGAATCATGTCAAGGTGATAAATGATGCTTTATAACATAGACGAAGTGCATTATGAACCATACATCAGGCCTAGATTTGTGAGGCAACTCGGCGAGGTGTTCCCATTCCGGTTCTGAGAATCTGTGCGCCTCGGTGGAAACTCATTATTATATATTTCGATTGTGAACGGTTTTCACGCCTCTATACCTACCACATCGAGTTAATGATGCATTTCACAGTGAGGATGATGAACATACCTTGTTTATGTGCTGGAACATCGAGAGAATGACCACTCTTGTGCGGAAAGAAAACTCTTTGAGCGTGATACAACGATGTTATCACTATGCACTCATCAAGATGTGGTTGTACATCGGCTTGGATTGCCGGGGCATTTCATGGGAGGATTTCATTTCCCGTGATTTCTTCTGACTCCTCGGGTTACTCTTGTTAGGAATCTATAATTTATTAGTAATATTGGCAGAGTCAATTACAAAAACAACATCCGTTTCAACCAACTTTCGGATTCTAGGATCTAGCCCTCATGAATCCGGAGAGGGATCTCTCCAATAAGTGAAAAGATGGATTTGTCTTTGAAGTTTGGGGTAATAATATTAGGCTAGTTATGAAGACCAATGGTTTTGTTTTGCTTTTGGATGGTTGAACATAATTGCTGTTAGAGGTGAAGAGTTCCAAATGCAAAAAGGTTCAAAGGTGAGAAGTTGCAAGGAAAAGAGTAAGCTTTGATCAAGAAGAAGAATGATGACAGGTTTTCAGTCCATTGGGCTATGGAGTCATAAGAGGATTTAATTGAAACAATCAGGTTCAAGAGTGGTCTATGGGGCAAGTCATCTATGCCTAATGATCTCTTTAAGGTTTGATTTATGGAATGGAGTGATACATCAAGAAAGGGAAAATAAAGAGATGCAGAACAAAGAGCAGCCCAAGATCTGGTAAGTACTTTGAAACTAGCCAGCCTTTGACCAAGTACTTAAGAAAAACATAGAAGCAAACAAGGATCTGGTAAGTACTTTGAAACTAGCCAGCCTTTTATACACTTCTAATAGAAAACATATAAAAAACTAAGGGAAACTTGAAGGCAACTTTTGGAGTAGAAACTAGCGGGTCGGGCTCACCACAAATCCTCTCCTAGCTCTCCTTTACTTAATTACTTCCAAGACAATCACAGAGATAACACAGAATGGCCTAAGATCTGGTAAGTGCTTTGAAACTATCCAGCTTTTGACACATTCTAAGGGAAACAATCAAACAGTTATGCAAACAAGACTGGGACCAGGGCTCACCATATCTTCCTCAGTTCATCTTCACACAACATATACTGAAAGTAACATTCAAAAATAATGTTCAGCCAAGACAATAAGACGAGGGAACGCCAGCATTCCTATGCTTAAACTGAATTAAATCATTTTCAAATAACACAGTTGAAAGAAAACATTTAGATAAAGATTTCTCAGCCAGAGAAGGCTACTGACACACAATAGGTCCTAACACTGTTTAAACTGTTCTTTACAGAAGAATATGAAAGATAATGAAAAAAAAAAAAAAAATAGCAAGTTACAATGAGAATAACATCACCGTCAACATAGACCAGGATCCCCATAAATCAGCTTGTATTGATGCTCCAAACCAATTACAATCTTCACATCCAATGTGTTAGTTCATCTTTCTTTCACAACCTAACTTATCTATTACAAGAAGAGCTCCAACAGCCAGTGAAAACACTATTTACAATCAGGAGTCTTCAGCTCCGTTACATACAATGCTTCAACAATTACATTAACAACCAACCCCTCACTCATCTTCTACAAAAGTATTTATAGAAGAATGAGGAGGTGAGATCTGATAAAAGATCTCAAAAAATAATTAATACAGAGTTAATGTCTTCTTGGCCCTTGGGGGGCTCAATGAAGAAACTGTACTGGTTTTTCACTGCATTAACTGATTTACACTTATGATTTAAGCTCGGTGAGAGATTTTGTTGACCTTTGAGGCTCTGTGCAATATTAGGGTTACTCTACTGACATCCTTTCATTAAATTCCTGGAAAAATTTACCGTTTGGTGATGAGGTGAGGCAGATATTTGATTCTGAGCAATAACTTCGGCCCCTGATTGAATACTTTGAGGAACAGGTGGCTCTGTGGTGGTTGAGGAATCAATTTTCCTCAAATGTGGTGGTGGAGACTTTCTGTCTGACAAAAACACTTTAGGTTTTCCTTCAAACTGTGTTTTAGATTGGGGATTAGGTGTTTGATAACTGTCTTAGCCATAATCCCCGCTGATCTGTCCATTAATCTTCTGTTTCTGATTCATCCTGGTCTTCGACACTAATAATCTTCAATTGTGCCTGTTTCATGACTTTCTTGCGGTCATGCGAGGCTGTGCAGAGTTTATAAGGCATTAATGCTTAAGAAAACATCGACGAAACATGCAATTTAACTCTGTGGGTGATTTTATTTGACGAATCGAAACAGGGGGATCGTCACCCTCCTTCTTTGGATCTTCTTTGAAAACCACGAAAATGATTTGAAACCCTGCACAATACAAACGAAATGTTATAAAATCCATGCATTTACGGTTTGACTGCTGCAGTGGCATGTGGAGGGAGAGCGGCCGTTGGATGGCATCATCCAACGGTCCAGATCTATCGGGAGATATCATAGATCGAGTAGATGGGAGGAATAAATCCGAGCCGTCGATCTGCAGAGATCGACAGTCGAGATCAGATGAGGAGGCGGAAAAAGGAGGATGAATCTGAGCCGTCGATCGCGCGTGATCGACGGTCGGGAGCGGGCATCGGAAAGTCAAACGGAGGAATCATTGACTGGGAAACAGAATCGGGCGACGCAATATGGGCCGTCGATCTGCAGATCAGATCGACGGTGGGGATGCGATTTCCGCTGCACGGAGACCTGAGTTATCACGCGAGCAGTTCGGTTAAACATCGGATACTTTGGGTGATCAACAACCGTTGGATCAGTGGGCCCAGATCGGACGGCGGATATTCTTTTCGCTGGTCAACCATGGTCTGGATGATAATGCGCGGGGGAAAATGATTACGCGGCGGTTTTCAAACAGTGCATGGGATGCGTGTCAGGCGGTGTATGGAATCGGTGAACGTTGGGGTAAAACCGCCTTTGCCCGAAGGCGGTGCGAAATATACCGCGCGGCTTTAGAAAATAGCGCAGGGTCGAGGGGGTACACAAGAATGGCGTGCTCCGCTCCGTTGATCTGCGGAGCAGATCAACGGTCATGATCGCTCGAAAATTTACACGGCGGAAAACTTTGGAAATGAGAATTAGAACCCGAAAATACATGATTTTCAAAGGTTTTTTTAAGGTTTTGGGTGGAAAAAATTAAATTGAAAGGATAGCGCCCGACGGTCTTGGCGCCTGGGTGCATGGGTGAAAACGGGGTCAGAGGCTTAGCCTGAGGGGGCTGAAACCCAAAACATAGGAAATATGCATTTTTTTATGGTTTTTCAATGTTTTTCCAAAGAAAATGGAGGTTCTGATAAGGCTAGGAAGGAGTCTTAGACCTTATAAAACGGATTTTATGAAAGGGAGAAAGGAAGAATCACGAAACTTTGGGGTTTTCATGGGGAATGGAGGGATAGAAACAGAGGTTGGTTAGGAAGAATAGGAAGGGAGAAAAGGGGCTGCAGCAGTATTTGACTTTGGATTTTTGTAGGATCTCAGAGGTTTTCAGGATGTAAACAACAATATGGGATCTGGACAGAGGTATGAAGTTCTCAAGAGTCTTCAAGAGCCAACAGTTTTTATAAGGAAAAATTGTTCCTTGAAGGCTCAAAACAAATTTAACCACCTTTGGTATAATCAAATTTTTAAAGGTGGCTAACAGTGGCTCCACTTGGGGATGGTGCCTTCTTGAAGGCATCAAGAATTTAGACTTGATTTCTCTGGGAGGCCGACTTGTGCTTGATCCATTATTTTCTCTGCTTTTGCTGGATGATCTTGCTTTGGTTCTGAAAAAAATAGTATCAGACATGAAAGAATAATGGACTTCATCAATACAACTTTCTACCTATCCAATCCTATTGATCTAACATTTTTTCTTCATCATAGTGCACTTGGATTGGCAAACTCTTTTCTCAACATTTTATTCTTTTGAAAGCAAACAAAACTAATCTAATTCTACTCTTTATTTCTCCCTGAACTCAGATTAAACAGTTGAGCTCAGATATTTCTCTACCTAATCTACTGTCTGTTGGGATTAAACTGTCCAACAGACTTTCATTCTCTAAATTCTACAACAGAAATTTAAAAACAGCCAAGTCAGGTTTAAGCTGTTTGACTTGCTGTGATCTATGGCATAAAAACAAGTTGCACATAGATTATTATTTGCAAAAAATTAAAATTAAAATGGAAGGCTTAGGACCTGAAAGTCTCTCATCATGGCTTTCACTTTTCTTCACAGCTCTATTTTTGCTCTTGTTTGAGCTATCTCTTCCTTGTTCTCTAATTCAGATTTTGGGCAAATTAGAACCATTTTTTCTCTTTTTTGAATCAGAAGAAAAAACAGTTTTGAGTCATCTCCTTTTGGGATCTTTGGTTCAGATTTTGAGTTTATTTGAACCTTTATTTCTATCCTAATATATCTACTGATAAGCCAAGATTGAACAGTTTGACAAATCGAATTCACTATCCTATCAGCAGAAAAATTTAAAGCTAATTAGTCAAGATTAAAGAGTTTGACTAACTAGAAGTGTGTTTTTGAGGAGTGGCATTTGAGCTTGCACACTTTCAGATTTGTTTCTCCTTTTTGGCATGGGGCTTTGCCTTTCTTGTTTTCATTTCTGCCCTCTTTTCATTCTTTTCTTTGTTTTTGTATTTTTTGATCTTTCATAACTTTGAATGCAATGATGGATGGAATATTCATAATGGAAAAATATAAAAAGACCTCAAAACATAAAATGGATCAAGAGAAGTAATGCTTAAGCATCCTGCCATTGACAGGACCCCCAAACAATTCTGCTCCATCCAGCTCCTGTAAGAAAAAGGCATTATTACCAGCAACTGAATGAATAGAGTAAGGGCCAAGCCATAGATTGTCAAATTTTCCATGCTTTCCCTTTTCTTCCCTCCTTGAGTCCCACTTTAAAACTTTGTCCCTAATCTTGAAATTGCTGGCCTTTGTTCTTCTGTCAAAAAGCTTTTTGATGCTGTCCTATTTCTGCAATGCTTTGTTATACACTTCCTCCCTGGTTTGTTGAAGATGAATGGTATGATTTATTATTCTGATCATGTCGTTATCTTCAGTCTGCAATTCTTGGATCAACTTCATAATTGGTACACCAAGGCTGTTAGGAAAAATTTCATCTGTACCATACACAAGCTGGAAAGGTGACGTATCAATAGATTTCTTCAAAGTTAATCTGTCAGCCCAAAGTGCATGGACCAGCTTTGTGTGCCAAGACTTTTTGTTGTCCTCCAAGAGTTTCTTGATTATGTTCACTAAAATTTTGTTGGAAGATTCTGCGAGTCCATTACCCTGAGGATAATAGACTGTGGAATGCTACAATGTTATCTGATACTTGTGACAGAATTCAACCATTCTCCTTGATCCAAATGCTGCTGCATTATCAGTGATAATTTTGGTAGGACAGCCAAATCTGGAGAGAATGTTAGTCTCCATAAATTTTATGATAACTGAATCATTGGCTTGCCTACAAGAAATGGCTTCTATCCACTTAGTGAAATAGTCTGTGGCAGTAAGAATTCACCTATGCTGGGCATAAGATGGTGGATGGATTTCTCCTATGAAGTCAAGTCCCCACTGTTGAAAAGAAGCTTCAACGGTGATTGGATGCAGAGGGAGGGGTAGCAGATTTCTTTTGCCCTCAAATAGTTGGCATTTATGACAGGCAATGATCATCTTGTGTATATCACGAAAAAGAGTAGGCCAATAGTAACCAGCCCTCAAAATTTTGTTGGTTGTTGACTTCCAGTACAAATGACCCCCACACTCTCCTTCATGGAATTCCTGCTTAACCTTCTCTGCATCAAACTCAGGCAAACATTTAAGCAATATACCACTTGCATTTTTCCAATAAAGACATCTATCTATAATGCAATAGTTTACTGCTTTCAGCTTCAAGAACCTTGCCTTTGTTTTTGTCAAACCAGGAGGTGTATTTAAATTGAGCAAAACATAAACAATATCAGCATACCAAGGAGAATTCATAAAATGGTCTTCAACAATGGGAGTTGAGAGTTCTTCTTGGTCATCTAAATCATTAATCATATGAATATCAAGAACTTCACAATTTGACTCAGCCATTAATCTAGCTAGACCTTGGCCTTTGATGAGCTTAGTGGGTTTTATCTCTAAATTATATTCAAGAATAACATCAATCCACTTACCTCTCTTACCATCTGGGACCTGTGTTAGAATGTCTTTAACAAATGAATTTGGGACAAAGGCAATGATGTGTGAATGAAGAATGTAAACCCTGAAGTATTTTAAAGCCTTAACCAAAGCAAAATCTTACTTCTCCATAATTTTATACTTCAATGGGGCATCCCTCAATGCCTTGCTAAAGAATGCAATAGGTTGCTCTTGTCCTTGTGGGTTTTTCTGTAAAAGGACAACAACTATGGTATGTTCTGATGCAAATGAGAAGATATAAAAATCCTTTGAAAAATCAGGACTTATCAGAACTGGTGTTTTGGTTAACGCTTGTTTCACCAGCTCAAAGGATTTCTTTGCTTCCAAGGTCCATTTTACCCCTTTTCTCCTTCTTCAACATATTTGTGATATTCCTAAGGAGCTAAGCTAAGTTAGGGATGAACCTTCTCAAAAAGTTAATCTTTCCAATGAAATACTGCAACTCTTTTATGTTTCAAGGATGAGAGATTTGCAATAAGGCCTCAATCCTCTTTGGATATATATTTATACCCTCCTCAGAAATGATGTGCCCAAGAAGTTTACCTTCTTGGAGACCGAATAGTGTCTTCTTAGGGTTTAAGGATATTCCAAAATTTCTTCATTTCTCGAAAAATTTTCTCAAATGTTCTAAGTGCTCTTCATCTGTTTTTGAAAACACAGTGACATCGTCAAGATAGATAATGATGAAGAACCCCAATTCTTCCGAGAATGCTATGTCCATGGCTCTTTGAAAGGTTTCCCCAGCATTCATTAGACCAAAAGGCATTTTCACATACATGAAAGTGCCCCATGGTGTAGTAAAAGCTGTCTTTAATTGATCAGCAGGGTGAACTAAGATCTGATTATACCCTGAATAGCCATCAAGCAAAGAAATTCTTCTAGACCCTACCACCCTTTGTAAAATATGATCCATTTTTGGTAAAGGGTAGTTGTCTTTTAATGAAGCTTTGTTTAAATCTCTAAAGTCTATACAAAGCCTGATTTCTCCATTTTTCTTCCTAACAGACACCAGATTAGATACCCACTTAGAATATCTAATAGGGACAATAATACCAGCTTCATACATCTTCATGATTTCCTTCTTAACCAAAGGCAGCTGTACAGGGTTTATTCTGCGCAGTTTCTGTTTGAATGGTTTTTGGTTTTCTTTAAGAGGGATTTTATGCTGTATTATTTCAGTGTCATAGGACTTAAGATCTTCATAAATCCATGCAAAAACATCAGAAAATTCTTTGAACAACTCTATGTATTTGAGTTTAATGTGAGCTGGAAAATTTTTGGACAGTTTGATCATTTTCGGTTTTTCCTCACTACCTATGTTGCACTCTTCCACTTCAGTCTCTACAGGTTCCAGTTTAGCTTTTTTGGCCACATCATTAAGATCAAACAACTCTTCTAAAGGTGCTAGACCACTTGGAAAACTTTCATCTTTAGAATGCAGAGTTTCTATTTCCTCTGTTTCTGATTCTACACTCAATTCTATTTGGCTTCTAAGTTTGCTAGTCTGAAGGTTTATATTGGCAAGTTCAGGAGAAGGTTCTTCTTCACCAAGAAAATTTTCTTCACTGCAGTTTGTATCATAGTCTGAATCTGAGCTATGCAGTTCAAATTCATTTCTGAATTGCATGAAGTCTTCTATTTGTTTATCTCCATCAAACACCTGCCAATATTTTTTATTATCAGGCACAGTTGGTCTAAATTTTATCTGGGTTGAGCAATATTCTCTCTCATATGGCGTTAGACATGTACTAGCTGCAAAAGCTAAATTGTGGGCTATAAGATTTCTTTTTCTTGGAACAAAAAATATTTTGGACTCTTCAAATTTTTTCAAAATATCCATGACATCATTCCGATAGGCCCTAAGTCTGGGATGATTTTCATTATATTCCCCATTGACTTGCCTAATGATTAACTCAGAATCTCCATACACATTTATTTTCTTGGCTCCTAACTTTTTCAAGAGATGTAAGCCTAAGAGAAGGGACTCATATTCCGCTATGTTGTTGGAACATTGAAAGTTTAATTTGCATGAAATGCATTCTGTGTGTTGACTTTCAGAGTTAGTAATCCAGACACCTACACCAGCATTAGTTCTAGTGCATGACCCATAAAAATACATACTCCAGAGAGGATCATTTTCAGTTTCATCAGTTTGGTGAATGTCCTCTGTATGATTTGATTCCTCAAGTTTTTCAATATGTTGAGGAATGTTTTCTTTGCTGTCAAAATTTAACAGCAATGGACCGATGACTTGTAAATCAAGACTAGTGTTTTGCTTGCCAATGTTTTCAAGTGTAGAAAACCGTTTTGACACTTCAGTGTCGTGCTCCTTTTCCTCTGTATCAGCCATCGATCCTGTTAAAATGATTTTTTCAGTAAGTGTTCCATCATTAAACATGATAAAAGAATCAAGGCTTGTACTTACAGAATACAGAGGAGAGTTTTGAGGCCTATCTTGACTTGTAACTGTGTATTGCATATGGGATTCCCTGTAAAGTCTTCTAGTATGATTGAAAACAGGGATAGTCACATAGGTCATGTCCATTTGCATAGTCCCCTGTAACTTAGCCCCCCAAGATCTTGATAAAAGCATTCCATAGTTTGGGGGCACATCAGCCACAACAATATCCATAACTAAAGACTTGGCTGGAATCTGGGCTAAGTTAACACAGAGGTCTTTGATCAACCCTAGACATTTTACTCTGCTTGAATCAAAGGAGTATAGGTCTTTGTAAGGTCTGGTGATTTCAAGACCCAGGCTCTCCATTACAGCTTTTGGCATTAAATTATGAGAAGCCCCTGAGTCATCCATAGCGTTGTGTAGAATCTTTTCATGAACATTTAAACTCACATAGAAGGGAGGAACCGGTCCCTCTTGATATCTTCCTTCAATCTTTGGCCCAAAAATGAGCTCTGGTTGGTCATCATTAAGATTGAGAGTGTCATCATTTTCTTCTATGTTTAGAGCCTTCAAAATTTGGGTTTTATATACATGATGGGCAACTAACTTAGTCAAGGGAACATAAATTTTGATCTTTGAGATTTCTTGTTCCAGGCTGAAAGGAATTTGATTCTTTAAAGCACTTGTTTCAGCCTTATTAGCTGTCACTTTATCAGCAACGACAGCTTGCTGATTTGTTTTATCTACATTTGACACAACGGTTGTAAAAGGAGTACTATCTGAAGTGTTAGTACTACTGTTGTTTGCACTCTGTTTTTCAAGATTTTGAGTGTCTTTCTCTTTACCTTTACCAGAATTAACAGCCACTGTTTTATCCTTTTGTTTGACTATTTTAGGCTTGGTTGCAGTGCTGTTTTGAGAAGGTTTGTCAGAGGTTTTGGTGTTGGGGGTTTTTTGACTCGATCTAATTCTGAGTTCATA
Source organism: Pinus albicaulis (assembly GCA_034641835.2). Taxonomy (NCBI): domain Eukaryota; kingdom Viridiplantae; phylum Streptophyta; class Pinopsida; order Pinales; family Pinaceae; genus Pinus; species Pinus albicaulis. The sequence continues at coordinate 220,627 of JAXQQM020071997.1, forward strand.
TTCTTTTGAAGGTTCTGTGATGGCATTTTCCATGTCTTGACAACAATTTTCATTATCATCTCTTTTTTCATCATAAGGTGTGTAAAGACCCTCTTTTCTATCATAATGAACCTCGAAGTTATCATCATCTACCCCAAATAGGTTCATATCATCCTCCTCTGTTATTTGATCCATTTCCTCAACCTCACTTACATAGTTTTGATGAAAGGGAGGAGTGATCTGCTGATCATTTACCCTAGGTCTGTTAGGAGGTTGGTTCCTTCTAGCATTCTGATTTTGGTTTTAGTTTCTATTTTGAGGAGCAGTCTGGTTTTGACTTGCTTGTGCTCTCTCAAGAATGCTCATCTTCTTCATCATTTCTTCCATCATTCTTTCCATCTTTGAGTTTGAGGTAGTAGGTGTGGATTCCTCTCTAAAATATACTCTCTTTTCAGCTTTCATCCTTGCTCTCTTCTCCATTAGGTTGACTTCCACAGAAAGAGCACCTCTTTGCATGTCTTCAAGAGTTGCAAAATCTCTTTCTCTCATCGAATAGGTCATATCAGAGTCAAATCCTTCAGGAAATTTGTTTAAGGTTGAGCTCTGTGGAAGTTTTAGTTATGGGGAAAGTGCATTATACACACTGTTAAATCTGGTACAATAAGCTTGTACACTTTCCCCTGGGTTCCTATGGAGATTATTGTAGTCAGCAAGGACTTGGAGAGGATTCTTCCTCACTTCCCATTTGTTTAAGAATGTCTGATGGAAACCTTGGAGATCATTAATACTGCGGGGGGTTAAGCCTTTAAACCATTTTCTTACTTCTCCCCCCAAACTTTGAGCAAACAGTCTAATCTTGACAGAATCATCATCAATTTCATATCTGTCAAAGTAGTCATTCATCTTATCCATATGTTGGGATGCTGTTATAGCGTTGCTAGCATCATACAATGGGATTTTGGACTGATAGTACTGTGGAAGGTTGACTAGTGGTATAGGAAGGGCTAAGGGAGCATACCATGCTGCCATGATATGTGGTGGGGGTGGGTTTACAAGGGGTGGATTGACAAGAGGAGGTGTGGGCTGAAGTGGAGTGGTTTGAATAGTGGATGAAGGATGAACAGAAGTGGATGGAACCGCAATAGATTGCTGAGCTGATCTTGGATGAGAGACACCTAAGTTAAGAAGAAAATGTAAATCAAGAGGTGTTGTTTCTCTTCTACCAGAAGGTTCACTTGTTTCAGGAGATGATAGTGAAGACTCAGAATCTAGCTGATCTAAATCACCAAATGACCTAGTCCTAAAGGGATTAACTAAGTCAGCTTGTGATTGTTGCAGAGCTGAAAGATTTTTAGGGACTGAATTAGCTCTTAGGGGTGATATGAAAATAGTTGAAGATTCTATCTTAGGAGACTTCCTAAGGATTCTTTGTGGGTTATCAACTATCTCAGGAGGATCAGGGTTAGGATGGGCTCTAGTGTGAATCTTCCTGGGAGCCACTATGCTGTGTTTTTAGACCCAAAAAAACAAGAAAAGTTTAACCAAGTATGACAATCTTTGAGAGGTTGACTAATCTGTTTTCACAATTTTAATCCTACAGTCCTCTAACTGGATTTGAATGATATTGTAATGATAAGGGTTCTTCCCAGTGGAGTCTTAAGGTCTGTTCAAAATTGTGGAGTCGCCAGGTGGAAAGTTTAGAATGTTTTCAAAGAGATACACTGTCCACCACAGTGCTTGTGAAACATCCTTTTTCAAGGATATCCTGAAACACAACGAACTCTAACCAGAGATTGACTAGGAGGGCATTCACCAGATATGTCACCTCTTGAAGAGGATGAGATCTGGAGGCTACCTGGCCCTTTCCAGACTCTGTCTAAGAGTATGAGGTAAAACACAATCAAAAGGTAAGTGAAATGTAAGAGTAAGTGTTTTACTACCAATCTGAAATGTTTTTGGTATTTTCTGAATTATTTTTTATTTGTGGTTTCTAAGAATGTCCTAACTTTGTTTCAAAACTTAGCTACGGTTGTGAGACAAAGAGAGTCTACTCTTATGGCTAAGCTAGCTGATTTTTCAAGGTTAGATAAGTCTTATGAGAATCCTAGGGTCGACCTAGTTTGTCACTGATTCAAACAAGTTTCATCATGATTACCATTTCTTGGTAGTGCTTGAAAAGAATTATTTTTACTCACAAGGTCTTATGAAGATTCTGAGTTCGGTCCCCAGCGGAGTCACCAAAAATGTTAGGAATCTGTAATTTATTAGCAAGATTGACAGAGTCCAATTACAGAAACAACATCGTTTCAACCAACTTTGGGATTCTAGGATCTAGCCCTCCAGAATCCGGAGAGGGATCTCTCCAATAAGTACAAAGATGGATTTGTCTTTGAAGTTTGGGGTAATAATATTAGGCTAGTTATGAAGACCAAGGGTTTTGTTTTGTTTTTGGAGGGTTGAACATAATTGCTGTTAGAGGTGAAGAGTTCCAAATGAAAAAAGGTTCAAAGGTGAGAAGTTGCAAGGAAAAGAGTAAGCTTTGATCAAGCAGAAAAATGATGACAGGTTTTCAGTCCATTGGGCTATGGAGTCATAAGAGGATTTAATTGAAACAATCAAGTTCAAGAGTGGTCTATGGGGCAAGTCATATATGCCTAAGGATCTCTTTAAGGTTTGATTTATGGAATGGAGTGATACATCAAGAAGGGGAAAATAAACAGATGAAGAACAAAGAGCAGCCCAGGATCTGGTAAGTACTTTGAAATTAGCCAGCCTTTGACCAAGCACTTAAGAAAAACATGAAAGCAAACTAGGATCTGGTAAGTACTTTGAAACTAGCCAGCCTTTGATACACTTCCAATAGAAAACATATAAAAACTAAGGGAAACTTGAAGGCAACCTTTGGAGTAGAGACTAGCGGGCCGGGCTCACCACAAATCCTCTCCTAGCTCTTCTTTACTTGGCTACTTCCAAGACAATCACATAGATAACACAGAATGGCCTAAGATCTGGTAAGTACTTTGAAACTATCCAGGTTTTAACACATTCTAAGGGAAACAATCAAATAGTTATGCAAACAAGACTGGGACCAGGGCTCACCATATCTTCCTCAGTTCATCTTCACACAACATATACTGAAAGTAACATTCAAAAATGATATTCAGCTAAGACAATAAGACGAGGGAACGCCAGCATTCCTATGCTTAAACTGAATTAAATCATTTCCAAATAACACAGTTGAAGGAAAACATTTAAATAAAGATTTCTCAGCCAGCGAAGGTTACTGACATGCAGTAGGTCCTAACACTGTTTAAACTGTTCTTTACAGAAGAAAATGAAACACAATGAAAATAAGAATAAAATAACAAGTTACAATAAGAATAACATCACCGTCAGCCTAGACCAGGATCCCATAAATCAGTTTGTATTGATGCTCCAAACTAGTTACAATCTTCAAGTCCAGTGTATCAATTCATCTTTCTTTCATAACCTAACTTATCTGTTACAGGCAGAGCTCCAAGAGCTAGTGAATCACTATTTACAATCAGGAGTCTTCAGCTCAATTACATTACAATGCTTCAGCAATTATATCAACAACCAACCCCTCACTCATCTTCTACTAAAGTATTTATAGAAGGATGAGGAGGTGAGATTTGATAAAAGATCTCAAATACAATTAATATAGAGTTAATGTTTTCTTGGCCTTTGGGAGGCTCAATGAAGAAACTGTACAGGTGTTTCACTGCATTTAATTGATTTACACTTATGAATTAAGCTCGGAGGGAGCTTTTGTTGACCTTTGAGGCTCTGTGTGATGTTAGGGTTACTCTGCAGACATTCTTTCATTAAATTCCTATGCACCACCCTTTGGTGATGCTGTGAGGCAGATATTTGATCCTGAGCAATAACTTTTGTTCCTGATTGAATACTTTGAGGAATAAGTGGCTCTGTGGTGGTTGAGAAATCAATTTGCCTCAAATGTGGTGGTGGAGACTTTCTGTCTGACAAAAACACTTTAGGTTTTCCTTTAAACTGTGTTTTAGATTAGGGATTAGGCGTTTGATAACTGTCTTAGCCATAATCCCCGATGATCTGTCCATTACTTTTCTGTGCTGGTTCATCCTGGTCTTCGACACTGATAATCTTAGTCCGTGGCTCGTTTCATGGCTTTCGTTGTCGCAGCCAGCCGTGCAAGGTTTATCAAGCACCCACTCCCGTGAAAACATAGATGAAACATGCTTGTAGAACCCCAACATATGATTTTCTTTGATGAATTGAAATAGGGGGATCGTCACCCTCCTTCTTTAGATCTTCTTCGAAAACCACGAAAATGATTTGAAACCCTGCACAATACAAATGAAATGTTATAAAATCCATGCATTTATGGTTTGACTGCTGCAGTGGCATGTGGAGGGAGCGCAGCCATTGGATGGCATCATCCAACGGTCCAGATCTATCAGGAGATATCATAGATCGGGTAGACGGGAGGACTAAATCCGAGCCGTCGATCTGCAGAGATCGACGGTCGAGATCAGATGAGGAGGCAGAAAAAGGAGGATGAATCTGAGCCGTCGATCGCGCGTGATCAACGGTCGGGAGTGGGCATCGGAAAGTCAAATGGCGGAATCGTTGACTGGGCCACAGAATCGGGTGACGCAATATGGGCCATCGATCTGCAGATCTGATCGATGGCGGGGATGCGATTTCCGCTGCACGAAGACCTGAGTTATCACGCGGGTAGTTCGGTTAAACATCGGATACTTTGGGCGATCAACAACCGTTGGATAAGTGGGCCCAGATCGGACGGTGGATATTCATTTCACTGGGCAACCATGGTTCGGACGATAACGCGCGGGGGACGACGATTACGCGGCGGTTTTCAAACAGTGCATGGGACGCGTGTCAGGTGGTCTATGGAATCGCTAACCGTTGGGGTAAAACTGCCTTTGCCCGAAGGTGGTACGAAATATACCGCGCGGGTTTAGAAAACAAAGCAGGGTCGGGGGGTCCATAAGAATGGTGCACTCCACTCCATTGATCTGCGGAGCAGATCAACGGTCATGATCGCTCCAAAATTGACACGGCGGAAAACTTTGGAAATGAAAATTAAAACCCAAAAATACATGATTTTCAAAGGTTTTTTTAAGGTTTTGGGCGGAAAAAATTAAATTGAAAGGATAGTGCTTGACGGTCTTGGCGCCTGGGCGCATGGGTGAAAACGGGGTCAGAGGCTTAGCCCGAGGGGGCTTAAACCCAAAACATAGGAAATATGCATTTTTTAATGGTTTTTCAATGTTTTTCCAAAGGAAATGGAGGTTCCGATAAGGCTAAGAAGGGGTCTTAGACCTTAGAAAATGGATTTTATGAAAGGAAAAAAGGAAGGATCATGAAATTGTGGGGTTTTCATAGGAAATGGAGGGATAGAAAAAGAGGTTAGTTTGGAAGAAAAGGAAGGGAAAAAGGGGTCTGCAGCAGTATTTGACTTTGGATTTTTGTAGGATCTCAGAGGTTTTCAGGATGTAAACAGCAATATGGGATCTGGACAGAGGCATGAGGCCTTCAAGAGTCTTCAAGAGCCAACAATTTTTTATAGGAAAAAATTGTTCCTTGAAGGCTCAAAACAAATTTAGCCACCTTTGGTATAATCAAATTTTTATGGAGGTGGCTAACAACTCCGGAGATTTGTTCATGAGCCGGGTGAACCTTCACATCAGCCTGAAGGTCACGAGACAGAGCCTATCAGTGTGCCAGTGTTTGTTACTTATCAGAGAGGCACCAGAGTATTATTTGCAGTAGCCCGACGAGTACTATCTCCACCTGGGGTGGAAGGGGTCTCGTTGCCATCATCAGTAGTATAGGTACAGGTACAGGATAGAGGTAAGAGGCCCATGCAGGATGAGGGCCCTTCACGAGGCCAAGACATAGGTTTCATACTGATTGATGAGGATTTGAGCTCTCGAAGCTCAAAGTTGAGAGAGACTATTCAGGAGCAAAAGGTAGAGATTGACACATTGACCGTCAAATTGCAGAGAGCCCAATGGATCATAAATTACCTAGAGAAGTGAAACAAATAGTTGGAAGATCAACAAACAATCATGGAGTTGTGAAACACACGCCAGAAAGCATGGCAAAGCCAATAAAGTAGCTGTTGAGTGGAGGAATTCAGAGGCTGATAAGATACTTATTATTAAGTTAATATTCATCTTGAGAAGCTGTTGGAGAAATAAAAAAAAGGAAAATAACATGCTCAGGCACATGAAGAACCATTTTTGGGCGCAAAATCATGTTTGCAAAGCAAGGATCAAGATCCTGAAAGCAAGACTAAAGAGGGCACTAAAGTGTCGCAAAAGGCATGATAGACTCCAAATTTTGGCCGAAGCTTCTTTGGCCCAGCATAGTGCTTGATGGTGGAAATTTGGGAAAAATTTTGTCAATTTTGAATTTTTTGGCCTTAACAGAGATTTTTCCGCCCAACGCGTAGCGCCACTTGGCGCGCGCTTATAATTGGCAGCTCCTTTTGAGGAAAAATTTGCATTTCTAGATTTTTCATCAAAATTTATGCATGCCTACCCATTACCGAAGGATTTTGACAAGTTTTGGGTTGCCTAAAGGGTCAAAAACACCTCAAAAATGGCCTTTCTGCCACTTTTTGGACACACAGGAAGCAGTGTTGGGAGATTTGATTTTTTGAGGGGAAAATGGAAACCAAATTCAGAAATTCCACTTGGGTTGGAAAGTAGACAGGCAGGGTTTTCCAACGAGCTATCCTGCACTCAATTGGTACTCCGATAAGGCTCTCAAAATCAGCCTCAAAGTGACGCGACGCATAGAGATTTCGGGCGCGGCACATTGGGAAATTTGGCCTATTTTTCACTCAACAGCTCAGTTTTTTGCCTAGTTTTGGCTAGTTTGACTTTTTCATGTAACTCTTGATGTAACTTGATGTAATTTCATGAATATGATGTGATTTTGTCACATTTTTACTCATCCAAGTAGATTCATTCACCAAAAAGTGAAATGTAAGTGAATGAATCAGTTTCCTATCATATAGAGGCAAGTTGTTTCATTTCCTATTTTCCAGTCCTTAGTTTAGATATGGTTGAAACAGCTCCTATAATGGTGAGCTTGACCCCTAGAGGCATGGGGATGAGTTAGGCTTGTCTATATCTTGTAGTTCTTCAGTCATTTTCAGGGTTGGACACTTGGGATTGCTTGGCACTTCATTGTACATTTCATCTCTGCAATTTTGGCAAAGGAATAGACCAGGGTTTGTAGCACTCTTTGGGATCCATGTGGCTCTGTGTTTTGATGGTGTGTTTCTCTATGTGATTTTAATTTCATTGATGTTTATGTGTATCATTTCCCTTCTCCTTTCTTCTTAAATTAAACAAATGAGTTATAAAGGTGGAATTCATTAGATTGCTTTGCTCTGCCTTCAGTTTTGTTTAATTTTCCATGTTTTCATCTGTTTGAAGAGGATTCTTGAAATCCTCTTGCCCTCTTCAGCTCCTCACCGGTCTGAACTATCCATTCATTCAATCCAAAGCATCAAAACAATTGCCTTCCTTGCCCCATTCAGAACTCTGCAAAAACTAGGCCTCATCCCCGAACCCAAAACTGCCTTTCCCTTTGATTCCAACAAAACCCCCAAAATCAAAATCAAACTCCTTTACTTATATACCTAGCCTAAAATTAGCCTTTATTTCAAGTCATCTCAAGCCCTATTGATTATCTTTGCTGAGATTGACCTGGAGAGAGCCCTCTCTTGTTCTGGTAGGGCTAGCTACCAGACTGAGCATGGTTTGATGTTACTCGAACTCCTTCCTTCAAATTTCCTCGAGGTAGATTTAGCATAATGCATCCGAAAATAATGATTTCGAAAGAACTCTCTTCGAGTAGGAACCCTAGAGGACGAGATAGCATTAATATGAACCAAAGGAGGTGGAAGATCAAGAGTACCCATCAACGATGTATAAATTCCAACCCCAAATTTCTCAACATGTTGCTTGGCATCATTCACCAAGGATACAGTAGAATCAGTAGATCATTTGGATCTACATGAGAACAATCCATCTAGTCAACAATGACAATCCTCCCTTCATGGGGAAAATATAAGATGTGAAATAATGATGAAGCAATAGCATCAATATCATAAATCCAATTCCTCCCCAATAGAAGGTTGTAGTCTAAATTTGCATCAACTATCTCGACCTCAATATTGACATTTTTACCCCCAACACAGACGGGTAAATCTAGAACAATGCCATGTGGCCTGTGAGAATGACCATCAAATGTAGCAAGAAGAGTAGGTGAAGGCACAGCTGAAGGATATCCATTGGATTTCCAACATGAGATAGACATGACACATGTGGAAGCACCCTCATCGACTACTGTTCGAAAAATATTGATCTTTTGATACGTAGACGTAATCTCAAAATCCATGTGATGAGGGAGTCTCTTCTTAATATTCGACATGTAAAATATGATCATAAGAGAGTTTTTTGGATCAACGGCCCCAATCGCAGTGAGCAATGCACCCTTTTTTGTTGGGCATGACTGGAGTACCTCTAACACAGACATGGCACAAGGAATTTGTGCCAGATCTTCTACAATGGAGTAGTTCTGGGTAGCCTTGACATTAGGATTAATCATCATATGCTTCGTAGATCCTTTCGACATCTAAGTTATAGGCTCAAATTCAGGCCTCTCTATACGGAGTGGCTTAGAATTACTAGGAGCACCCTTAGCTTTCGAAGACTTGGCTTCACCATAATCACAATATCTCATAGTGATGTTAGTGATGTCAACGTGAGCACTCATCATATATACATTTGAGTAATTTTCCACTTCCTGGTTGCCCCCTTAGGGAGCTCCAGTATTAACATTCATGCCATCAAGTAGTTGTTTCCCTTGGGGAAAAGGGTTTCTCAGTACAACCTGGGAACTAGAGGAACCCTGCTGAGCTAACAAGCGTTGAGCATAATGAATTTTTTGGGTAGAGGTGAGTAAGATGGTGTCTTGTGCATAACTTGCATGGAAACTTAACCTTATCCTTATTGTCCCTCTTACCCTCTCCAACATGATAGTTGGCTATTTTCGCATAACCCTTCCCATCCTTGTCTTTCTTCTTATTATTTCGTCCCATCTTCTTCCCATCACATTGTTGATTTCCTTTGGGGTTAGAATCTTGAACAACATTAATAGTCAAGGGCTCAGAAGGGGTTGACACCAATGGCATAACCTGAACAGAAGGATCATATTGTAAAGACAACTACTGCAATTGATTCAGCAGGTTAGCCGTGCCACTATCAATCAAACCGATAAGCCCGTCAACATGAGGATCTCGCTTCGTTTTGGCTAAATCCACTTTGGAATGAGGAGCATCCGGAAAAATATTATTAAGGACCCCAGACTGAGCATAGATTAGTTCTAACTTCTGAGACGTAAAGATAGTCTGTTCCTCAGAGAATACCCCAGAAAGAGATACATCCTTCAATATTTATGGCTATAAGGATTTAAGAAACCATTCTAGAAGGAACTCATTTAGAATCTGGGCTTTGATGAGCCTCTTCCTTCTCATCCATTCTTGAATATGATCAGAAATGTGTATTTCCTTTTCCTGCTATAAATTGGCCAGGAGATCAGCCTCGGTATCATAATGAACAGGCAACTGGAAATGGTTCAGAAACATAGTAGCCAACTCGCCAAAAGTATTAAAACTTCCCCCTGTCAGCTCAATGTACCATTTTACAGCGTTTCCAGTTAGGGTGCATTGAAATAGCCTCAACCTAATTGAATCATCGATAAGGGAGTTCGAAGAAAACCATAAGTGGAAAGTAGTAACATGGTCAGTTGGATCCTCACCAGCCTTCCCTTCAAATTTTGGAATATATGAGGGAAGTTTAGTAGGGACCAGAGGCCAACCCGGGCTATATCGAATTGGATCATTCGTCAATTTTGATAAATCTAGCAAGTTTAAAGTTTCCATAAAATGTAAGCGTGGCGGAGCTTGAGAATTACATCCCCCAAAGGAAGGATTCCCAACATTTTGAAAAGAATACCCTGGGTTTTTTGAGGCACCAGGTTGCTAGAGATTGTTCATAGAAAAGGTTGAGCCATAAGAGAAACCTTGTGGCCCAGAAGAATTTAGAGAAGGACCCCCTCCCATCGTAGGATTACCATAAACAGGGATATTTCCCTCAATCGAAGTGTTAAATGAAGAGGAAACCCCTTGGTAAGGGTTCCAAGCATTGGAAAATGGAGAGAAACCTGGAAGTTTAGGAACTTCTTCAACTTCAACTTCTTCTGTCAGAAAAAGGACTCTAGAGATGATTGGACTACTCCTCTCTACAATACCACTAGTACTAGGACCCCCTGCAGAAACAAAAACCCCAATCGGAGGATCACTCTCTGATGCATTCACAACTACTAGATGAAAATCACCAGTAGAATAGCTCCTATGCCTTCTTGAAGAAGGCTTGACACTCGCATGAGAAAGCCCACAAAGCCTCCTTGATTGATGAGGTGATTGTTCAGCCACTTTTAATAATTATGAGATTAATTATACTCAAAAAATTCTGAAGCTATGGAAATCTAGGAGCGAAGAGCACACTCTATAAAAAATCCTTATGATACAGCAATGAAGCAGCCTCCAGGTATTTCCTCTTTGGGTGATTATGACTGGACACCAAAATGCAATAAAGCGAACAAAACAAACTTCCAAAAATATTATGGGGTAATTACGCCCTAGGCCTACTAGTGAAGGTAATAGAAACAGTTACACTGACCTCCTAACAAAAACCTTTTCCAGTGCAAGTACCTGAGCTTCACAAGGGCACCCTCTAGAAGTACTAATGAAAGTGATAGAATGTCTACCTCAGGTACCACAGGTATTCCCCCTCACAGTCACCTATGTCATACCTAGGAAAGGCAACTAAGAGCACAAGTTTGTATCGATAGCCAGGAAGAATGGTCTTAGGTCAAGATTCAACAAATAAGAGAGGGGGTATCTCTCTTATCTGCCTTCACTATCCCTCACGCTTAACTCTCTAGAGGTAGAGCTTTACGAGTCCACTTAACGAAGTTGGATTTCACTCATTAATCAACTTCTACGTTTGACATTTTTGAGTGGCCTTGGAGAGTTAACTCTCTACTCACCTATTCCAAGGCACTATGACCTAGACTAGTTGGTGTATAATTAATGACAACGCAAAAACTTTTAGTTCATTTTAGTTAATCGCTTGATTTTAAATGGTTTTTATTCAAGGCACAGGTATATGGAGAATGCAACTTATGATGTTTTCGACACAAAAGAGAAATCAATAGAAAACCTACTACATTAATATGAAAAAATTTCTTTCGATGAAAAGATATTTCTACTTGGGTTCTACGAAGCAACTAATAAACAAGAAAGACTTATTTTTTCTTTTCAATATCACTCTTCACACACTTCAAAAACTATCAAAAAGACTAGAATGCTTAACGATGTAACTAATGAAAAAATTACCAATGATAAATGCAAATCCTAGGACTACTCACAAAGGGAAGCAAATGAGTAAAAAGATTGGTCTAATCACTTTGACATAAAAGCAGAGACTAGCCCCAAAAGGAACTACTTTGCATAAAAAAATGCCAAAAAAATCTTGATCATAAAAGAGACAAATCTAAACAAGGACTCCTCTCGAAACCAAGGAATTAGACCAAAAATGAGAAACTAGCAAATTGCTCCAAAAAGGATGAAAACCATGAAAATAAAACCAAAGCAAAAGAACGAAAAAAACAATTTTTTTTTTTTGGCTTTTCACTTTTTAAGGAAACAAGAAAATTTCATTGAGACAAGCACACAAATACCAAAGGTCCTAAATCAATAAATTGAGCTCACAAGGCAACTTCTAATTCCACAAGCCAACTATGCCACTTTCATAGTGGGACTCAAACAAACAAAAAGAAGTAACCAACTCAAGAAATTGATTCAAAACAGTAGCATAAACTTCCAGCAAAAAAAAACTTCAAGAAACCGACGAAAGGCAACTTCAAGATTCACAAGAAAGTTAATCTCAAGAAACAAGAAAACCAAGAAAGTCAAGAAGGAAAAAACCAAGAGTGAAGCAATGCATAAGGAAAACATGAGCAAAATGACAAAGGCTCACTATTTTGAAAGGTCAGAAAAACCAAGAACTTCAGAAAGAAGTCCTGGTGCTATAGCCGCAACTAAAACTTCACCAAAAAGTTAAAACCCTAGATTGACTATATTTTCACATAAAAGGGAGAGAAACTGACACACAACAAGAAGAATCATGGTCCATACACCTAAGAGTTTCTACATGGATGACCAACAATAGGCAGGAAAGACTTACAGAGTTCCAAATTTTTCAAATTTTGCTGGGCATATGCGGATCCATTGTGTGAAACACGCATGTATGCACGATTGTACCTGAATAAACTCACGTATACGCAGGTCCCTTTGGAAAAAACAAAAGGTATACGCAACTGTGTACACACCAAGTAGCGTATAGAAATTGTAATAAAGAAAAAGAAAAAAACCAGGCCTGATATGGAAGATCAGGACTTCTGCTTGGATGGGAAAAGAACCTACTAGATGAAAAAAGTGATCAAATTGTCAAGGAACCCAAAATACAGAGAAAAACAAACCAAAGTAGGAATTACACGAATGTAATCCCCAGTGGAGTCACCAGTTCTATTACGGGCAAAGCTACCCTAAGGTCTAGGTTGAGGGACCTAACAGAGCGGCAGGCATATCGTCATAAGAAGCACTCTAATTATGAGTTCTAATGCTTGAACTAGAAAACTGAGGATATATGACCTTACCCATTTTTCCTACGTCTGGGGTCGATCCCGCAGGGTGCAAACCCTCTACTACTACTCATGCTTCATAACCTGCAAATCAATAAAGACAAAGCACACAAACTAGTCGCACAACATATATATCCTAGATGTCAACATGTTAGCACATATACTCTCATAAAAATAACATGAAATAAACTATTACAAGATCATTCAACATGTATAGGAGACATATAACATAAAGACATCAGGAATAGGACAAAGCTTCTTTTATTGATAATATGTAAAGAGAAAGTGGAGAAATCATTTGAGATATGCCACGGCTCCAAGCGAAACTATCCTCCAGATTCGTCCAGCCCTAGCCTCACAAAGCTTCTTCCATAAAGGTTGCACAAAGGATGTCACATAAAGAGGGGGTGAACATCACAAGGAAAGAAGGGTTTCCTGAACTTGGGAAGTGAAGGAAGCATAGGGAAATATCAGACTTGATCAGGGCTATAATAGGCTATAATTTCACTAGCATTCTTTCTCTTCCCTCTCCCCCCCCCTTAGGCCATTCCCTTGAGGTGTATTTATACTTCCTCAAATCAGTTTTTTCAGTTGGGAAAAAGTTTGGCCATAGGCTGAGGTAGTTAAGTTACAAGAAAAACCTGTAGAGCCTGACCAATTAATAGGGATTTATTATTTTTTTAATATTTTAAATAGTATACACGGGTCTGATATGAGTGGACCCGCGTCTATACACAGAAAAGTTTGGCCAGACTCATGTATGGAATTCAAAATATTGTTTTTTAAGAATTTTGACCAAGTCTGAATGCAAGGGCTGCCCAAGGCCAATGCATAAGTCATAAAGTATATACAGGTGATAAATGATGCTATAACAAGGGGATTTATTGATCCATGTGCCCTAGTTGCGTATGGAGGACTATGACTTCAATGATCGAAGTAAATACCCGCAGTTCGAGCCTAGCAGGTATATGCACCAAAAAACCTATGAAGGTGCCGTGAAAATATTGGAGCCAATGAAATGGGTGACTGGTATCCAAGAGGCAGGGCTACTGAACATGTTGTATGTTCCACACTTCAGGCAAATTTTTATTAACAATATTTGTGTGCGCTAGCTACTGGAATTAGTATACGATCATTGTTTATGGCTAAGGAAGAGGATCCCTATTGACGTGATGCTCAAAAGGAAGATTATTGCCCTTCCTTGTCTTGGATTAGACCTCGTAGAAGCTTTTGTGGGAAAGTATTAGGACAAGTAGCTCATAGAACAGATGAATAAATATTTTAATCTGATGAAGGGAACCCGAGGTTATTCAATTAACTCCATTTCTAATAAATTTGTGTGCCTTTCTACACACATTTTAGTGGGGGAAATTATGAGAAAGAGCCACGGAGAGGAAGCTTCTGCGCCAATCATATCCTTGGCTACAGAGTGTGCCAAAGGCGTCATGTATAATTGGGTCGAATATTTGTGTAATGAGTTCCTCGCTGATTACAAATAATCTCAAGAAGATGGAAAGAAGTTCCACTATGCTTGAATCTTGCTCCTCATCGCATTAATGGCTTGGAGGGAGCCCAAGAAGTCGTAGTTCTCCACTGCGGAACCTGATCTGTGTGAGGCCTCCAAATACGCCTCACTGTGGCATTCGACAGAGCCAACCATTCTTTTTGGGTTGGATTTGAGATGAGTCTATGGATGGTGACTCAACCAAAAAACCTGTTTATGACTAAGCATTATGAATCAGTATCAGCAGATCACAAAGTTTAAAGCAGACTTCCACCACATTCATATTCAGGCAAAGAAGGACCTTGATGGGGTCTAATAGGAGCTTCCGTACCATGTAGAAGAAGAGGATGTGGAAGCCATCATCAATAAATGGCCAATTGACTGGTTAAATCAGCTTATTGAAGGCGCAGAACAGGCAAGGATGAGTGGTGTGAAGCCCACCACACAAACGGGAAAGAAGGACAAGAAAGTCACATTCGTGACTGGTAAAAAGACTGAAGTGGAGTTGCAACCATAGATAAAAATTCCAAAGACAAGAGGGGGTGATGCTCTTGGCGGTTATATCAGTATGGATCCATTTAACCCCCCCCCCCTCCCCTTTTACTACCAAAAGGTGATAGCCACAAAAGGGTGGCGCGAGAAAGAAGGTGAAGTTTGATAGGTCCACTACCCAGAAGCAATGGTCCTTACTGAAGGGGGCCTCGACGAGATCGGTGATACTGTTAAGAACATCACTAAGCACTTATGGGGAAACATTGAAGAACAATACAAGAAGGTATTGGTAGACGTAAATAAGGGGCTAAAGGACTTGTAGGTTCAAATGAAAGCAGTTCAGGTGAGCGTGAGTCAAGTGAGCGGGATGCAAGCGAGCACGGTTCAAGTGAGCGGGGTACACACAGGCACAAGCATGAAAACGCATGAGCTGGAAATGATAACTGATACCTGCGTGGTGCCGAACCCTGCAGGTGCATTATGTTTCGACACTGCAGAGTAGTTTAAGTAGGCGGTCCACTGGAAAAACATGAAGCTGAATCTTGTCCTGCTACCACTCCAGGATTTGCATGAGTTCCACCAGGGTATTTCTAAAGAATTGAAGATTAGAAAGTAGCACACCTTTGTAGTGATTCGAGATGTTTAGCGGGAAGGATAGAGTATGGTCGTTGGCAGTACAAGAGTGCGAGATCGATACCGCGCACAGACAGAAGCTAGAGGAAGCCATCTCCAAGGCCTGTAATGAGCTACCAAAGCTCCATATCCAAGTTGCAGTAGTGTCGAAGTAAAAATTGGCCAAGCTTGCAACAACAGTTAAGGACTCCAAAGCTAAGGTCGACGAAGTATGCCTAGAAATGAAGATGAAAATTGTTGAGTTGTAGATGCAATTGTAGTTGACCACTCCACCATAAGTTTGGGAGTAGTGTGCAGCAAATCTCAAAGCTTCCACGGAACAGATTGAGTCTCATATACATGAGTGTGCGAACATATTCAGAGAAGTTATGGATGTATGGGTCTCACTTCAAGAGGACCCTCAGGTGCTGAAGATAGAAGCCGAAGTGTGTGAAAATATAGAGCAGTTGGATAAGATTAAGGTAATTGCAAAGACCTTAGCACCAATGCAACGATTTACCCATCTCCAGGAGGGTAAATTTGTATATGAGAAGGTTTATGATATTTTCAGGAGTGAGTAGCTACTTACATCCTAAATGAAGCCATGGGAAGCTAAGGCCAACCAACTCTCCATGTTAGCCTCACTCTCATGTGAGTAAAACAATTCTAAGTCCAAAATTATTAAATTAATTACTATCATGAAAGTTGGGATTTAATCCTACCTTTCTAGATTGGGTTTGTTCCTCATAGTTAGGAGTCATGTTAGGTCTAGTTGGTTGAGATATTCTCTCCAATTAGTTAGGCTCCTGAATTAGTATGTGGTTGAGATATTTTCTCAACCAAAGTGTCCAAGATAGATGCATTATATTAAGAAAAACTTCCTCAAGTATTTATATGTATCATAAACATTATTTTAATAATGATAATGTGAGAGTATAGTGAGGCTCCCACACCTTTTCCACCATTCCTATGTCTCTGATATGTTTTTATGTGTATTAATTTTGTTTAATTCTCTACATGTGGTATCAAAGCCATTATGGGCTTGACTCCCTCAAGGAAGAATCCAGGGAGATGGAGGAAGTTTGAAAATTCTATACATTTAGATTAGTTAGTGTCTGAGAAATTTTAGTTTCTGATTGCTAGAGTGTTCACATTTGATATATATATTTTTGTGTGTATGGCTGCTTGCGATTATTGAGGAGGAGCCGATTTATTCCTGCATTATCTATAACCATGGATTTCTTAGTGATGTGTTGACTGTAGTAGTAGCAGTCGTAATGTGTTGATTGATGAAGAGAGAACAAATTTTCCATCGAGAAACTATAGTTATAACCATCTGAAAGTATATCTCATACGCAAAAAGACGACAGGTTGAACGAAGATCATGTTGTTGTCGTGATTTATGGATGATGATTGCGTGAATAACTGTTTTACATTCGATCCATAGTTTGAAGGGAAAATTGAGGAAGCACCCCGGCACACCACATCCAGAAACTATGTGTTGAGGTAACCATCTCGTTTCCTAAACAACACGCCCTGTATTCTCTAAGCTTGGAATAAAAGCATGAGTAAGGAATGGATTAAGTTTCGTATGACCTGTGGCACCTATAGCACATGCATCCCAATCCTCTGAAGAGACTTGTGAGATGGATGACACTACTGATATAAAGATTTTCTGAGATGCATCCCCATCATCGAATGTTCCCTCTATCATTGGTTCAATAATTTGCTTAGTACTGATAAGAAAATCACGTTATTGTAGCTCTACCAAGTGTCTCCTTTGAGCATTCGTCCAGACTATTGCATTGACATAGAATGTGAATGATCTATTCCTGGGCTTTTCCTAGGAAGCATATATGCCAATTCAGTTATTTCTTGGATGGACCTAGGTGGACTGCAGAACGACAGGTGGATGCGACAAGGAATATCAACAGCAGAGGCAAGATACGCACCCCGCCACAACCATTTTCGAGCGCCGTTAGCAACGCAGATCAACTCCTGTGAGTATTGCTCCAGAAAATCACATAATTTTTTGTCGTAGAACACCTTCTTCTCGGTCTTGGTTCCCTTGAACCCCATTTTGGCCCTTCTCTTTTCTATACGCGATTACACTTTTTTCCCTCCCAAACGAAGTACCAGAAGCATGGCATGCAGTATTCGTTCTTTGGTAGATAAACAAAAATTTATTTAAGAAAACTTGTCTATATTGCTAACATTGAATTGCCCGAACGTGAATTGTTCGTTCGTAATTCTTACCTGATCGTGAATTGTGTGCTGGAGTAGTATTCAAAGAAATCCTATACTACGTGCTGGAATAATTTCCACTACAGTCCTCTCATAATGCCCTCGATCGATATCCATGAAAATTCAAAGTTGTTAGTGTGAGATTGACTTGGAACAATGCTGCAATTGCAGTGACGCTGCACACCACGTGATTCTCCATTTATAGAACGAAATCTACAATTTTGTTGTCACATTGCGACACTGCTCTTCGAATATTTTTTTTCCTTTGACGTTGTAAGCATATCAATTTCTCATTTTTTGGTGGAAACGGATGTCGTTGACGCGTCATTGCTCCAGAAAATTTAACTAGTCAAGTTTGAAGTTGCCTTGTAGCAGATCCACTAGAAGAGAAGAGAAGATTTTTTCACCATTTTGGATGTGCACGACCCCAACGAGATCATCAGGGAACAATTATGATCTTACTAGAGTCAGTGGCAATGGGCACGAGTTAGGAGTTGATCTTAACTGCAAATCAACTGGACGAACGCTAGACGCTCCACCAGAATATCCAATATAGCAGTATTTGTGGGCATGGAGATTTTGGTGTTGTATTTCTTCTCAAAATGAGTCTTCCTCTCGAAAAATAAATTGGGACATCGAATCTGTGATACGCCCATTTCAAACCACGATGTATGGAGATAAGACACCTCCCATTACAAGCCATGGATGGTGACATGATTGTTTTTCGTAGGATGGATGATTGAACCCCAGTTTGGCATATACACTCAAAGGTGATTTAATTCGACTGATTTTGTTCCTAAATTTGTGTACATCTCAAGATTGTGCATATTAGGTGCTTCAAACTGGATTCCTTATTAGTGTAATACTGCCCCCTTTTGACCAGTTAGTTGACTATATGTTACTCGAAAAGAAAGCTTTCGTTGTCTAAGCCTCAACACGTGGAATTGAGTGATTTTTAAATGCAAATTTTTATGATTATGGGAGAAAAAATTAGTGAGTAAAGTGTAAAAAAAATAAATTGTGCATTAAATTTTTCTTTTTGGAGAGATAAAATTATTTATGTTTTGTAATTTTTGGAGTAATAAGGTGCATATTTTGTAAATTTGGAGTGATACGTGGAATTTTTTAGAGAAATTCATTGTTGTAATTCAAAGTACTATTTTTTATCTGAAAATGGGTTGGATAACTTGTTATTCTTTTCAAGAACCTCCCACTCAGTTAAACAAATAAAAGATCTAACTTATACTTGGCTTTTGCGGAATTTTATACTTGAAACAGGTGTATTTTTTTTTTAATTGTTTAAGTGCTTTAAGTCCATTTGTTTTTTCTGAAATTAAACATATGCAACGGCAATATAATGCAGCAAATAAAAAACAACACATAACAACAAATTTAATCTAGGAGTTCACCCAAATATCGTGGGCTACATCTCCTTGAGCTCTTGTCATCTTGACTTGGCTCTTTGGGATTATGGAAAATTTATTTTACAAGTTACAAGCTCAACTCCAATGGTTAATTGAACTGAAACAATGAGTTTAGAATACCATTATACCCCTGTCATGGCTGTCATCACTTTAAAAACAGATCTAGGCTCCCTTAGACTTGATTCCTTATGTCAGTGCTCTTGAACTACCCTGAACTTCTCTATGGAACTAAATCCTTCAAAATTCTCTTTATATCCTTGAAACCTCACATACTATCTCCAGCACATATCAGACCTCCAAAATGGACTGATCATTTGCTCAAAATGAGCATTGGCTCCCCAATCTAGGCCTCCTTCTACAATTGACCCTAGGCTGCCCAAAACTTCCCTATAGGTTCTTGACCTTCAGAAGTCTTCAACTAACTCTATAAATCCCTTCAATGGATTCATAATGTCAAAAATAGTCAAAATAGACTATTGGTTTGCTGAAATTGGCCTTCGGCTGCTCCGGTTTCGCCTCCGACACCTGGTGGCACCCCTTGGCTCTCGAGTCAAAAAAAACTTCCTTGTGGGTTATCTACCTCTATAAGTCCTCAAAAGCTTTTGAAAACTCCTCCATTGGATTCATAATGCTCATTACATTCAGAAATTACTATTGGTTTTCTGAATAAGGCCTCTAGCTTCCCTAGCTAGGCCTCGAACTGCTGCTAGCACTTGCTGGCCCTAGTGGCCCCTAGAACTTAACTGAAGCATCTTGGCCTTCAAAATTCCTCTACATGCTCTATAAACCATACCATTAGTTCTATAATTTCTGAAACATCCAAAATTGACTATTGAATTTCTGAATAAGGCCTCTAGCTACATTGGCTAGGCCTCAAACTGTTGTTGGCCCATGGTGGCCCTGGTGGCCCCTAGAACTTCTCTGAAAAAAAAACATGCTCAAAATCCCTTTGATGGCTCTAAAACCCTCACCAATGAGTCTGAAATGTTTTAGATAGTCTAAATTGACTATTGGCACTCCAAAATTGGTCGAATCTAGCTCAAGTAGAGCCTGAACTCATTTTGCCCATTGACTCCTAAAAATCCGCCACCAAACTTGGAGGAATTGGACTTAACTCCAATTAAAATGGAATCTCCACCATTTTTTGGGCATGCTCCATTTTAACCGACAAGCTCTAACCATTAGAGCTAAATGTCGTTGGTTACATTGGGCACATCACCCGGAATCTAAGCAGTCACACTAAATGCCAAGCGAAACTTTCGGCAGATGATTTTGCACCCGTAGCATGTGAACTCTCCATTTTAAACGTTGCAGAACCATCGACGGTTGTTGGGTCTTAGCCCACAGACTTGGGGCTGTATTCATATGGGAGGGTCTGGCCCCTCCAAACCACCAATTATGAAATTGTTAAACCTTATATATTAAGCGTTGACATATATTGTTAAGTCATATGCGTAGCATGGCGGTAACACGCACGCCTGGCGTGCACGAGGTCACCAGTTCAATCCTAGTGGAGACCAGAACCTAATTTTGCACCAATGTCCTGCACCACATGGCAGCCTCTAGGCCTGCCATGTGGCAACTCCTGATTGGATTAAAACTTCAATGTACAGCCCCAACTGCCAATAAACATCCGCCACTTGTCCAAATATTACTAGTCCAAGAGGAATATTCTAGGGAATATTTAGAGGAATATTCTTTTTTAAATTTCCTAAATTCTAGTCAAACTTGGTCAAAGTCCAAAAATTTCACTTTACTGGACTTTTCAAATTGCGATAACTTCTTCATACGTTGTCGGTTTTTCGAACCGTTCACGGCGCCGAAATCAAGAAGACAAGATCTATCCGGTCGCTCAAGTTCGACACACTTCCAAACACTTTGAATTGTGAGTTATCACTTAGGTCCTTGATCCAAATCTGATCAAAACTCCCCATTGGGAATCTTTTGGACCCCAAAATACTAATATATTGATCTGTACAGTAGATGAGAGTAAAAAATCCTCTTCTTTTCAGCCTCCATACACTTGCCTTGCATGGCTAGTGCCTTTGAACCACAACTCGAAGGTAGTCAACACTTCCCTTCCTAGATGCGCTTGTCCAATCTAGGGGAACCGTTCTTCTTGAACTTTTTGAGTCTTAAAAGTGTTTTCCATATTCATACATATTTCCATTATGTCATTACCATTTAGCTCTCATTTCATAACTATCTGACCTAAAACCCTACATCAAGTAACCATTTTCATAAATATATGGGTTAGGATCCTTGTCTTCCAAAGTTATTTATTTTATGTGTTTAAAGTGAATTTATGATTATAAACTAGAAAATTAACATAGTTTCATATATCTATATATGTGTTATGAGTTTTGTGACATGTGTAGGTCAAAAGGAAGCTTCTAAAAGACCTTTTTGTGGCCTCCCAAAACCAAATTCGAATTTGAGTGGAGAAGATCATGGGATCATGAGGACATGTGTCCCATTTCCTTTTTGTATTGAAACTCTAAGAAGATATGTGTCTCATTTCTTATTTGTATTGAAACTCTAAAAAGACATGTGTCTTATCATTTCCTATTTTTATTGTAACTCTAGAGATAGAGGGAGAGATTCATGGACTCTCATTAATGAGATAACTTCTCATATTTTGTATAAATAGGAGAAGCTTTCTCCTATCA
The DNA here is from genome assembly GCA_034641835.2 of Pinus albicaulis. Classification (NCBI taxonomy): domain Eukaryota; kingdom Viridiplantae; phylum Streptophyta; class Pinopsida; order Pinales; family Pinaceae; genus Pinus; species Pinus albicaulis. The sequence continues at coordinate 242,364 of JAXQQM020071997.1, forward strand.
AAGGTAGTGAAAAATAGGAGAACAAGAGAAAGGATTATAGAGTGTCTTGTAACAAAGCTTAAGATGGAATGGGATGTAGATTTGTGAGTTTATCAATAAAGAAGTTCTTTGATGTTGTTTTGATTACAACTTTAGGGAGCTGAAGAATTTCACCAAATTGGTAGCAGAGCGCCCCTGCTATTTGAAGAGGTTTTACATGTTTTCTAGATAAGTCATTTTCAATTCTATTTTGTCATATTTCCTTACTTAGATTGCTTTATGAAACCATAGCTTTTAGCATTATGTTTCATGTCATTTGCTTAGATAAAGGATCATCATGATATTGCAGTTAGTCTCTTTCTCAAGCTCTTCCAATACATCTCTATTAAATGAATGGGATTCAATTGTGATATTCTGAGTTATTAGCATTTCATTTTCTGTTATTTAGTTAAAAATAAGATCCTCATTATACTGCAGTTAGTCTCTTTCAAAAGCTTTTCCAATAAACCTCTAATTCACGAATGAGACTAAGTTGTAATATTGTGAGTTATTGGTTGTTTTGTTTCATAGATGATCCTTATCACATTATGATTAATCTTTTTCAAAAGCTCTTCCAATAAACCTCTAACTCATGAATTAGATTTAGTTGTAATGTTATAAGTTGTTTTAGCATTTCATAGGAGATCCTTACCACATTATAGTAATCTTTTTCTCAAGCTCTTCCAATAAACTTCTATCAAATGAATGAGATTTCGATGTAATGTTCTAAGTTATTGTTTGTTTCAACATTTCCTTTTATGTTTTAGGAGATCCTCATTACATTAGAATTAATCTTTTTCACAAGCTCTTCCAACAAATCTCTAACTAAATGAATCAGATTAAGTTGTAGTGTTTTGAGAAGCTGTAATATCCATGGATTAGGACTCTCTATTTTCATCATTTTCTAGTTAGGAACATAACTTGCAAATAAACTCTCTTTTAATTCATTTCATTTTCTCCCTTTTGACATAGATCTAACTTCATGTTTTTAGCATAGAGTAGCATGATAAGAATCAAACATAAAAACCCCAAAACATCAATAAAACACTAAAAACAACGAAGTAAGAAAAAGGGATACTTAGGCACATATAGTGCATCACACTTCATCAGTTTACTGTCCCTGGTCGATAATTTATGTTAGCAATTTAGGACACTAAATTGACTAAACCTAACTCACTCAGAAATTTTTGGTGAGAAATTACAGAAGGTGGTTGAACATCATGTCCTTGATCATCGATCCAAGGTGGCTCAAAAAAACGTGAGATTACAACAGAAAACATGCATACATAACTAAAATTTGAATATGTACAAAAGCATGTGTGTCTTACTGTGTCAAGAAGTCAAACCCCTTCTTACCAAGCCACTTCCATGACGAATTTTGCTACTGAAAATATTCTTCATGTGAAACATCCATTCTCACATCAATGATGGAATCCTTGGTTCCAATTTCACTAGTATTGCTATCCTCTTGCCTCATGTGCTTGGGATGATTAGTTGGATGCAATGTCCAACATTGGGAAACAACATGTCCCCTCTTCAGGCAACGTGTGCAAGTCTTTTGGACCTTCTTTGCAAGTTGCCTTTGCCTCAACTGCTTCTTGTATGCCTTCATCCTCTTCCAGCATTTCAAAACAACATGGTTACACAGACCAATATGCATAACAAATCTTTCTTCCATTCAAACATGCAGAATTGTCATGCCTTGCAAGAACATAATCAACTTGACTATGGGAAGAATTATACCTCAAATGATGCTTCGCATGTCCATCGTTTTTATCTTCTTGAGGAGATGAACTTGTAGAGGTTCCATCTCTCTTGAAGACTAACATCAGTGTTTATGTCTTTATAGCTGTCTGAATTCTCATGCTCGCCATAAGCTGCATGTCTACACACATCTTGTTGCAACATTGGCTTCAAAAAATGGAAATCAACTTGAAAACAAACTTGACATGTTTGTGATTTAGAACTTGGAACAAAAGTTCTTTTTTAAGTTGCCTCAAATGCCTTCATGGCTGTAGGGTTTTCGCCATAAGAGTGAACATAGCCTAGACCAAAATTCTTAGGTCTTTCCTGAACCAAAATAGGATCAATCATGCCTTGTGCATGTTTGCTTAAACCCTTTCCTTCACAGCCCATTTTAAACATTAACTTGGACCCTATACCTCTAGTGTGCTTTTCAAATGAACCAACACATCTATCTGAAGAGGAAACTAAAGACATATTACAGTGAATTACCTCTACTTCATGCATGTTCTTGGTTAAGGCCTCTTGGGCTTGATGGAGTTGCATCTCCATCTCATGCATTCTTAGAATAATTTCTTCCTTCTCTTGCTTCATAGCAACCAATTTCTCGTGAAGTATAGTGCTTTTGCTTCTATATTCATACAAAATTTGCACCATATCCTTCAGGATGTAGAAGTCTCGCTTCATGTCTTCATCGAATAATTTTGTGAAGGAGGATGATTTTTAAACCTCACTTGATGAAGTTGTCATCATTATTTCAATGAACAAAATAAATTCAATCAAAAATTCACAAAGCTTTCAAAAACAATTGACAAGTATTTTGAACAAAAATGGCTGTAGAGTCAAGCTCTTCTACAAGCAGCCTTTTGCAAACAAAACCTCTTGTGCTTCAAGGTTTTCCTTGAGTTAATTGGGTAAGGAATATGCCTTCGGCCCTTTATTCCTTCTTTTCCTCTTCTAGACTTAGCTAACAGTAGCTATCCCTTCACCTCTATCAAACTCAAGCAACAGTCAATTTGCCAACAATCAAATTCTTTGTACTGTTTTAACACATTTCAAGTCAAACAAGCAAGTTATTGCTCTATCAATCAAGCAACCAAGTGCTCTGATACCAAATTGATATAAAAATGGGTTGGATAACTTGTTATGCTTTTCAAGAACCTCCCACTCAATTAAAAAAATAAAAGATCTAGCTTATACTTGACTTTTGCAGAATTTTATACTTCAAATAGGTGTATGTTTTTTTTAACTGTTTAAGTGCTTTAAGTCCATTTTCTTTTGCTGAAATTAAAAATATGAAATAGAAATATAATGCAGCAAATAAAAATCAACACATAACAGAAAATTTAATCTAAGAGTTCACCCGAATATCGTGGGCTACGTCTCCTTAAGCTCTTGTCATCTTGACTTGGTTCTTTGGGATTATGGAAAATTTATTTTACAAGTTACAAAATCAACTCCAATGGTTAACTGAACTAAAATAATGGGTTTAGAATACCATTATCATGAGGTTGTCCCCCCGAACAAAATAAATATCTAATACTGCATTCTTTATATAACGTAAAAATAAACAATAGCAATACCATAAAACATAAAACAGATAAACACAGAGATTTTCCCCTCGATCCCAAATCGGGACGACCAGCTTGATTTTTCATTATATTCCTTTTAGTGTTACAACACATATATATACATGCCGGAGCATACATAAACCCCAATCCATTAACTCTGGATTAGAACATAACCGTAGTTCCCTTGACCGGATCTACAAAAAATACCAGGGGCCGAAAACCATCGAACCCCAAAACCATGTGCAAAACCATGCACAAAACCATGGGCGGATCCGCCTATGAGTGGGTCCGCACAAAAAAAAAAATTTGGCCGGGGCGCTGCCCCGGACCCCAACGGTGGGGACTGCTTCGCCCCTCGTGACCCCCCAGCTAC